>OENG01000004.1:1420191-1750486 GCA_900239735.1 Blumeria hordei DH14
ATATGTCACTCGAGACAGGAGATTGCCGGCACGAATCCGGTAAAACATAAACATATTTCTCCCGGCCCTGGTTTACATGGCTGACGAAGGCATGCTTGGATAATCAAAGGTTTTGAATTTCCCTTTGGTGGGTACTCATGGAAGAGGGTCGACTGTTTGTGTAAGTGAAGATAGCTCATAGTGGTATTTGCAAATGAAATCCAGAGTATGAGTGTCTATAACGTCGAATGAGTCATCCAGCATATACTCTTAGTACCGGTCATTTGTCATAGCTAGATCGCTGAAAATATGTTAAAAATTGATAAAAAGGTTCGCGAGGTAGTCTGCCGGGTACATGTTACGGATTGTTACTTAGAAGGCACTGTGAGTATACAAGGACACTTAACATCACCGCAGTTTTCTCTTCAAGTCCTCGAAGCCTTCTTTGACCCAAAACTACACTGGGGGGCCCACGTTAGGAATATACAGCAAAAATCTTGCACACAAGTGCAATCAATAAGTAGAATGGCACAATGAACTTGGGGAGCGACATTCATCAAGTCCAAGCTGCTATACAGCTCGATAGTGAGACCGGCCCTTACGTATGGGTCCTCGATATGGGCCGAGGTCGGGCCAACAAGAAAGATACCTGAAAGGATAGTGGAACTCCTTAGAATTATTCAAAGAAAATGCTTAAAGCTTGTTGCAGGTGCCTACAATTCTACTAGTAGCAGAGTGCTAGAGCATGAAACATCTGTCCTCCCTATAGAGATATACCTGAAACAAAGGAGGGTCCAGCACGCCGGACTATCAGATAAACTCCCAGTTCAACAGACAATACGATCGACATGTAAGAGGATAAAGCTGCCCGCAAGCGGAAGAGAAACTCCGCATGCCTTAAACAGGAGTAAAGATATCGCCGAATAGACAGGGACTTGCGGAAGAGAAAAGGACAAGGGGAGGCAGAAAAAAAACTGGAAAGATAGCAGTCTTTCAGGAGTGGAAGAATTTATGGACAAGCCAAAATAGGAAACAGCGCCCTGGCCGACCAGCATCAGCCGATCCAGAACAATGGAAAACGGCAAATCTATTTACTGGTGAAAACATAGGCAGCAAAATAATTAATCACAAAGATACACCCTTCAACATGCACCGCAACCTAACCAGAGGAGGGCAAGACTGACACCTGTACGCGGTGCCTTCTATGAACCTGGGAGTGAAATATTCTCCCAGAGCCAAGTTCAGTCAAATTTCGCAATAACGGACAAGTTGGCCCACGAGGCAAAAATTTAAAATTCTCCACCATGTCAAATTTTCACCCCCAGCGAGTTCGATTCCTATCCAAGTCTCACCAAATTTACAAGTACGACCAAGTACATCCTTGTTTCAATGACCACACCTCTCATCAACTATTCTCTGGCCTCAGCTAGCCGCCAAATACACGCCCACGCCGATATTTACACCCGACGGAGGAAGCAAAGTGTGGCGCACAAATCTGGGAGAAAGTTCTTTGAGACGGACGTGAGAGGGATCAGGACAAGTTTACAAGATGATGCTGAAGATGGATATAATCTCGACTGGCGTGTAATTTTGAATTTTGGCAGAGTTTTACGAATTGAGCTTTGTGCGTGCCAAGACTTCGCTTGCGAGAGTGCAGCGGACACTATAACAACACGCAAACGATGGAAGGTGTCGTGGTCCGCCTCCTGGTGGTGTTCTCTGGTATAGTTTGAGTAGCCTGGGCACCTACTCCACTTGGGAAGGAGACACCTTAGACTACATTTCGCGCGGAGAAGATTCGGTGGATGACGAAGGCATGTCTGGATAACCCAGGGTTTTTGACGTTCCCCTGGGTGGGTATTCACGGATGAGGGTTGACTTGGGGTGAAGAAAAAGCCACCATAACTTCGCAGTGGTACTTGCAAATGAAATCCGAGGCATGAGTGCACTTATTGTAAATTGAGTCATCTATTCTGTATATTTTCTCCGATATTGTGTCATAGCTAGTTAGCTGCATACGCAATTAAAATCTGATGCAAAAAAAAAAAAAAAACAAAAATAGGTTAGTATTTCTCTCCTCATTACCCCGCTCGCCATGAAGTATGGTCCAACCGTCTTGTTCTAACAATCGCTTAGGCAAACACATTTTCAACGACATTTTCGACTGCACAACCCTTCATCATCAACACAACTATCAATTCATCCTCTATTCCAGCAAACAGTGTCTCTCGAAAATTCTGCTTCAGAAACCAAAGTTTGCAGGCATCTAACTCACGATCATTGTATTGAAATAAGAGCATTAAGAAGACTTGGCTTTACATTACAACATATATCCGACGAACTTGGCTTCACAGGATGGCAAGTGCAACACGCCTGTGCTCGAGAGACTGCAAACCCTAAACCTCGCAAAGGGCGCTTGCCTATATTAAGCGCGGAACAAGTTGATGAACTTGAGGCTTTTGTCCGGGAATCTCCTGAAAATCGATAGATGTGCTATTTGAAACTAGTGATGGGACCCTTCAGCCACTGTGGATGCTGTGAGCGTTTAATTTCTTATGCCCTCAAACAATGAGGATACGGAAGATTCATTTCTCGGAAGAAGCCTCCGTCAAGTGCGTGTAACAAGCGCGAAAGATATTATTATTATTAATCCATTTATGTCCTATTTCAGTTTCTAACTATGTAGGACAGACTATTTAAGTATAACTTTTCTTATTCATTCCAATTAGGGTTTAATTGATTCGCGCGAAAGATATGAAGCAGTGATAAAGGCAAATGTAGGGTACACAAAGTATTAGAATGGAGCACACTAATACAAAATATGTAGAACGGTTTCATTTTAGTTGCGAGCCATTCTGAGGGCTTCAATGTATACTTTTGTAAAACAGAGCAATTATTTTTCAAATAGATGTGTACTTTTAGATAATATCAATTAATTTTTTTAATTTTCAATTTTAAATGAGGACCATTTTACAATCCATTTTTAGTTGAAAACCATCCCCATAATTTGGACTTTCACAGAATTACATTGGAAAGTACCCCTTGCTTGCATAACTAGTCGAGTAACTAGACATGGGCCTGCATGAAGACCATACCAATTAAGGCAATATGTACAGGGATCTAACTCCAGTCATTTTGACAACTGTACTATTACACCCCATAAGAGATTGTAAATAATGAAGATAGTCACCTGCATGGACCCATAGGGTACCTGATCGGGTTAAATGAAATCAAAATCAAAATTGAATTGTATGTGTTTATTGTCCTGTAAAGTCTACGACTATGTAAGGACATGTAGGTCATTTCTGCCTACAGGCCGGGAGTATCTATGCCTCGGGTAGTGTACTCCCTCCTATGCCCCCTCCACGACTTCTTTCCAGCAGTAATACCCCCACAGGTCTTCATTCGAGTACACACTAAGAGGAGCCGAAGTCCCGTCATTATCTCCCCTCTCCAGCCAACGAAACGATAGCCATTTGCGGGTGTGTAGCTGCAGGGAAAATTCTCAAAAACCACTAGGTGCGGGGCTCTCCTATGACGAAGAGGCCGGCCAGCCGGGCGCAGCAGACCTGTGTATACCTAAGAGTGTGTCTCAATCTTCCTCTTTTCCTGATTCATGCCGCAGGACAAACTGAAGATCGTGAAAGGATGTCAGAAAAGTCTTGGTCGAGAATGACCGTCGTGAAAGAGCCTAGCCTAGCATCCAAAAGTCGTTACGGACGTGGGGTCGTCGGGTAACTCGTGTATTTCAGATGCCCTCCTGGCCAGTAGGTTCGTAGGTAAAGGTAAGAGGGGAAGAGATTATAGATGAGTCGAAATCTGCTTTTCTTGAGGGCGGAAGGGTCTTTTACTTTGCTTTCGTGAACTTTTTGTTCGCCCGCCGGTGGGTAGCACAGGTTGTAATATGACGGGGGCTTCTCTGACTACCGTTGTAGCGTTTGGTACCACATTATCTTTCCTCATTCCTAGCATCATTATCGTCGTCGTGGTCGTCTTATGTGTTATCGGAAGCGTATCTTTGACGGAGGGGGAGATAACTCAGCTCAAAGTTGAAAAGGTGTTACTCAATCTCGGCTCTGCAGACTCTACAGTGAGAGCTTGAGGTTCGTAGGAGACACCACTGACAGGTGTTGAGAATAGTCCCCCCCGTTCCTGGTGATTTATCCACGAAAATAATTTCATTCTTCTCATCATCCATTAGATGATATTATCAATCGTTACTATGCGCATCATGTATCTCTTTTAAAGAATATCATTATTAGTAATAGTTCATATTTAATATCTACGGACACCCTTCAATCCTAGTGATACGCACTCACTATCCATCGTGCCATCAACCTATCGTAATCGCTCTTTCTCCGCGGCTCACCACTGCACATGAGCCCGTGCAACTCTCCCCAAAGACAGCTGAGCCATTCAATCAACACAGGACTTTAAGACAATACCACGATGCCCAGGCTTTACACCGCTACCTCACCAAAGAGCTGATGAAGTCATGTAAGGGCCAGGATACCCACGAAAATAGCTCCTGGTCCAAGCATCACCACCAAGATGTACAATTTCGGGTCTGGGATCGAGCTCTAGGCCACAGGCGACTCTCTACGGCTCACGAGGTCAGACGAATAGCGCTTGGCTTAAATCTAGCTAGTGGCCTCTCTGACCGGTGGTCAATTGCAGGTCCTACACGCTCTTCATAGACCCGCAGAAAATGAATTGGTTGGGCATCGGGGTCTCTTGTCGAAAGGGTCCGCCCCCATGTAATTATGCAGATAGGACCCTGGCCACCCTCACCACGCCGAGTCAGATCAAGTTAGAATGTGTAAGTTAATACCATACGCCTCGTCTTTTACTGCTAGTTATGAGGGGTCATTACTCATCGCTACTATATACATGTACAGTAAAGTAGGAGAATAGATATGGTCCGCTAATTCGGCTGCAGAAACGTGACATGAAGTCCAAGTTCTTTGAACGATATTCACGTATCTCAACAAAGATTTAGTTCTAAACCGCTGACGCGCTGTCCGTTCAAACCAGACCTTGTAATATGAGGTGATTATTCAACATTACATACATGAAGCAAAATTGTTTCGACAAACATTGCAATGTAGTCAAAGCAACTGTAATGCGTTTATGTATGTCGAAAAGGAGGGTCTAAATAATTAGGGTTTGGCTCATTTAGCATCCATACTTCTATGCGACTTATTTCTACCATAATTTGGGCAGGTTTGTGTTTGGCTTCAAGGGAGACGAGGGATGAATACGCTTGGTTCTCGCCAGCAGATTTTTCTAGTAAAGCAAACTATTGCAACTGGACATCCAGATCTTTAAATAATCTCAATTCTCTGCGCATAAAGTTTAGAAGAATCGCAGCATTGTCATTTTCTGCACAGAATTTTGTCTTAGTTTTATGATGTGGAATCACTCAGCCAATTAGACAGGCTGTATTACACGTTATAGAGATCTATACAAGATGTGGTTGTTGTAGTGACATCATAGACAGTTGCATGCGGATGATAAGAACAAGAATGTAAACTATTCTCCAGCATATGATGGAAAATTCTACTGACAATTAGACAGATGAGCTTTAGGTATAAATAGGAATATTCTCCTTCATATAGATAGCAATTATCTGGAAACGAGTCTAATAAAGCGAACACATATCATCGTCCACTTCATAGTATTGTCAAGCACATATTAATAAAAGCCACTGTTTGTATGCAATTCCTCTCCTCATAATCACAATAGGTTATGAGCCCGGGCTTTTCCTTGCTCTCTCGCATGATGAATAAGACTGCAGCAATCATTCTAGCTCCTGGGACCAGCTTCCCAGATTGGGAATCCGACCTTCAAGCTGCTCTCATCAAGAAAGGTCGTTTGTCATACATGTTCCATGATCTCGAGGAAATAAGGCCAGCAATCCGGCCTCCGGAGCCATTGAATAAACAAGGCCACTCCGATATAGAATTTAGCAAATTGTTGGACATACATTATGATGAACTAGCCAAGTGGGAAGAAGGCGAGATCAAAGCTCAGAATATATTGCTCGGGCGGCTGAGTCTAGATGTTCGACCTCACAACTTCCGCCATATTTTAGCCAAGCAAATTTTTTGATAATATTATTGAAAGGCCGAGGGCGATGGATAGGGAGACGTCACCTTGTGAGTGGAATACTGATAGGTATGGGAGAATTCAATAGATCACTTGGACAGAGTAAGATGATTGAATGGTAGTGAATTGTAGATGTGGATGTGGATACTAAGAGTAAAAAGGTCCTATCTATATACAGGAGTTCCAACCCTTGTTCCTCCATATCTTATTGTCTATGATAGCTAGAGTAACTACAATGGTGTCATTATAGTGAACACGTTGATGTTAGTGTGTAGCAATCAGGAGGCAATAGTGATCAGATTCTAAGGGGTTAACTTAATTGGTGCACGGTTATCCCCTGATGGTGTGTGCAGTTATGAACTCGGGTTTTTACAACACTTCCTCTCAGAACTGCATCTCACGAGGTCTGATAGTCGCTGATGGTCTGTCTTGGGCAGCTGTTTGGTGAGTAGATCTGCAAGGTTATCTGTAGACGAAACATATTCAAGCTTGAAGGCTGCATCAATATGAGAGCGAATGAAATGATATCTGATATCGATATGCTTAAAGCGTTAAGATACTTTATTATTTCGTGAGAGATCTATACTTCCGTTTGAATCAGCATGCATGATCGGTTTGTGAGGCTGTTTGAGTTCCGATAGAGCATTTATTGTCCAAATAAAATGACGGGCAGTATCAGACATAGCCAAAAACTCGGCTTCTGTTGTTGATAAGGCGATTGTCTTTTGTTTCTTGGAGCTCCAGCTAATGCTTGCTTCCCCTAGGCGAAATATGTATCCAGCACAAGATTTCCTGTCGTCAATGAAGTTTCCATATGAGGAGTCAGTAAATCCGTGAAGGGTAAGATCATTTCTGCGAGGGTAGTGTAGTTTCCAATTAGCTGTTCCTTTAAGGTATCGGAGTACTCGTTTAGCTGCTGCGAGATGCGTGCTGTTTGGACATGAAGAGAATTGAGAGAGTAGCGTCACGGTATGCGCTAAGTCTGGTCGGGTGGCAATGCAAGCGAACATCAAAGATCCAACGATGGATTGATAGGTGGTAGGATCGTCAATTTCTTCTTCGGGAGTACCGTTTCGAAGCTGTGTTCCAGGGTCGAGAGGGGTGCCTACCGGATGACAATCGACCATTCCGAATCGTTCGAGAACCTTTAGTATGTGTGACTGTTGGCATAGCGATAGGTATTTTTCTGTGATTTCGACTTGGATCTCAAGAATAAAGTGAACCGTACCGAGGTCAGTACATTCAAATCTCGAATGTAGTGTCCTCTCGGGGTTGTCTAAAATCTTTTCGTCAGAGCCGAACATCAGTATATCGTCGACGTAGATGGCAATATATGTTTTCCTATTGAGATCAACGAAGACGCACGGGTCGAAATTGGTTGAAGTGAATCCATCTGTTTGTAGTACGGCAGATAGAGTGCTATACCAGACAAGAGGGGACTGTTTCAAACCGTAAATACTTTTACGCAAGAGATAGCATTTTCCAGATGTCCTGTACCCATCAGGGATCTGCATGTATATCTCTCGGTCTAATTTTCCGTTTAGGGATGCTGATTTAACGTCGAGCTGACGTGGAGTCCATCCGTTGTGGGTGGCCAAGGCGAGCAGGAGGCGGAGGGAGTCAAAGCGTGCTACAGGTGCGTAAGTGTCGTCATAATCGGTACCAGGTTGTTGGGAAAACCCTTTTGCGACATGTCGAGCCTTGTATCGCTCAATTGATCCGTCAGCCTTGTGCTTAATTTTAAACACCCATTTACTCCCCACCACATTTCGATCTCTCGGGATCGGCACAGCTTCCCAAGTATTATTTCGATGTAAGGCGTCCATTTCCTCCGTGATCGCATTTTTCCACTGTTCCGAATCATTTGCCTGAATAGCCTGCTGATAAGTTCTAGGTTCCACAGTGACAGCGTACGCTTGATACCGTTGTGTGTTTGGCACCATTCCGGGGCCAGGATCAGCTTGTCTTCGTTCTCTAGTTCCTCTTTTCGGATTATCATGCGAATTATCTGAGACTAGCCCTTCTTGTCGGGGCTCGATGGCAGTTTCTCTTCTCATCAAGAGTTTTCGGTGATCCCGACGAGGCGCTCTAGGAACTTCTGGCTCACACAGGGGTTCGTGTGGTGTCATTGGTAGTGGAAGCTGTGGTATTTCAGGAGTATCAACAAAGGATCCAGGGAAATTTGATGGATCAGGAGTTTGGGTACGAGTTGGAGTATCGAATGTTGCGCATGGGGTGGTTCGAGTAGGAGAGGATGGCGCGTGGCCCGGATGTTCATCTCCAATTTGTGATTGAAGTAAGTCGAGAGTTGCTTCCCCTGTTTTATTGGGCAGGAAAAGGACTTGTCGAGTTACTTGAATTGACCGTTTGTTCGGGATATATATTCGAAATATATTGCTCGAATTTGTATATCCTACGAAGTATCCTTCCATGGCTCTTGGCTGCAATTTTTATCCACTGGGTCTGGATTCATCTGGGATATGAACGAAGACCTTGCAGCCAAAGTGATGGAGATGTGAGACCGTCGGTAGAGGTGTTTTATCTACTAGTTCAAGCGGAGATCGATATTCGATAGTCCGGTGAGGTGTTCGATTATACAAGTAGACCGCGGTGGCTATTGATTCTGCCCAGAGGAATTTGGGAAAGTCAAGAAGCATGGTTCGAGCTTTGGTGACAACTGTTCTGTTGAAACGTTCTGCAACACCGTTTGATTCGTGTTCATGTGCAGGAGATTTCAGGAGATCGATGCCACATTCACCTAAGAAGTTCTCGACTCTTCCATTAACATATTTTCCCCTATTATCAGAGAAGAATTTCTTAATGGTGACCCTGTACTGATTCTTTATTCGATGGACAAAATTTCTGATGGCTGAGTAGGTGTCGTTCTTGTTTCTAAGAAAGGAGACCCAAGCATGCCGAGAATAGTCGTCGATAAAAGTAATGTAGTATCGTTTTCCGCCGAGAGGATCGACTGAAAACTTTCCGGAGAGGTCAGAGTGGATTATGTCAAAAGGCTTTTCTGATCGACTAGTTCTTGCTTTCGGGGAAACGTGGGTGGACTTGGAGAGAATACATGATGGGCAATGGAAGTGGTCTGGTCTCTTGGGTATCAGGTCAGGATATCGCTCCTTAAGATGGTGCATGGCATTTTGACCTGGGTGGCCAAAACACAAGTGCGCGTCCATGTAAGAAGTAAATAAAGTAGAATTGCAAAACTCCCTGATTACAAAGTGTCCCATGTTGTCCAATGCAGCATACATCCATTCTCGTCCATCTTTTAGTACACGACGTTGTCCATTTTTTGAATTAATTTCATATCCGTTCCTTTCCAACTTACTTTCGGATATCAAGTTTCCACCTTTTAAGTCGGAAACATATAAGACATTGTCGAGTGTTGCCGAGAGTCTCTTATCGAAACTAGTAAGCAAGTCGAGATGTATAGTTCCACAGCCGAGGACAGGGATTTGCACACCACTGGCTATTGTTACGGTACCTTTTTGTCTATGAATTTAAGAGAAAAGGTCCTTACATGAAGTCATGTGGGTTGTGCATCCAGAGTCAAGGATCCAGTGTGAAGGAGCTGGAGAGGTTGAGGCAGCAAAGGCATTTTCTCTGATCACGTGACTTGCGCCGCAGTAATCGTTCGTTAAATGGGGATTACTGACAGCATTCGCATAGTTACTTGGCCTTATGTTATCTGATGCTCGGCCTCTAGAGGATTCCTTCATTTCCTTGAGTTTCTGACACTCCCTGTGTTCATGACCTTTATAGGGAAATCCGTTTTTCTTACACCAACTGCACTCTTTGATCCCTTTGTTCTTTCCCTTTCCCTTACCAATATTGTTGAATGAAAAGTATGCCTTGGATGGAGGATTAGTTGTCGAAGTCTTCTTGGAGATAAGGTCAGACAAGTGGGCACTTATATCGGCGTACTTGAGACCGTCTTTTGTTGACAGATTGTCGACAACGTTTTCCATTGAAGGCGGGAGGGATCGAAAGAGGCACATTGTTCGGACTTGCTCTACTGATAGGAAATCTTTGAGCGCTTTGGATTCCGGTCGTTTGGATTGGGCACATCTTGATAGGATGTGGTGGAAGCATGTATCAAAGTTGGATAGATGATTGGACAAGTCATCTCCGTCATCCATCTTCAGGTCGAGAAAGTTGGTGAAGAGGTTTAGAGTTGATGTTGTAGTCTCATGATCGAACTTTGTCTTCAGCAGGCGCATTGCAACACGGGCTGATTCTCGTTCATCCGCGACAGAGCTGACTAGGTCTTGGAGGTCTTCAGATACTCCAGAGACGAGTAGAACATGTGCGGAATCGTTTCTTTTGTCATAGTTAAACTGTAGGTCTTATATTGTCTCCGTACCTTCACGTTTAACTCGGGAGGGACGTGATTCTTTGTTATCCCCATCATCGACTACTGACCATAGTCCAGCACCTCGTAAAGAGACGTACCAAGTATTGTACCATCGGCGAAAGTTGGACGCTCCGAGAAGGGTCGGGAAGCCGGACTTGATGTCGTTGATAGTGACTGTGGTAGGCATATCTTGTGGTGCTTTAGTATGATGAGTGGTGCAGTTTGAGCGGCGAACCCGGGCTCATAACCTATTAGTGATTGGATTCTAAGGGGCTAACTTAATTGGTGCACGGTTATCCCCTGATGGTATGTGCAGTTATGAACTCAAAATTTTACAACAAATATCGCCTCCATTAGAGAAGAGAATGCAGCAACTCCATATGAGATTGCCGATAAGAGTCTATGTAATATTCGCTTCACTACGATAGACGACTATTGCGATAAGTTTATGCAATACTATCTGAGTGTCAACAGTGCAGCTGAGTCTATGGTGCCAAATGACATCACAGAATCAATAGGTCCATACTTGATCTAAAAAGGGTATGCAAGATGTCTTTTCGTTCTCGAGACCGAGAAAATAGAAAGGCTTGAGACCTGGCGTCAGACTTGTTCACGACAGTAAAAATCGGTACCTCTCGTTGGTGTAAAGGCTGTTCAGCCTAAGGATTCCTGTAGCCTACGCTAGCTAACGCAGGCAATGACACCAAGGGAATCTTCGGGAACAATCTCAGAATACATGGAGCTCAGAAGATTCTCAATGAAGCTTCTGGAGGTACTCTGAAGGTTCATAAGGATGACAGGTGTATTAGGAATCTTCTTTGGATTTGTCAAAGAGTCCACATTATTCTAGTCATAGTGAGAACCTTATAGAAGAAGAGTATCTCAGAGTGTATATGTATTTGTATTCTAGCTATGGGAATTCTCTCCTCTAAGAATTATAATTCATATAATTTTTTTTTAATCATTTAATGTGTATGCAGCTATCAAGCTATGACACATGACCGGTACTATGTATAAATGTAGGATGACTCTTTTGACGTTAGAGACACTCATACTCTGGATTCCATTTGCAAATATCACTACGAGGTATGTTTGCTCATACAAACAGTCGACCCTCATCCATGGGTACCCACCCACCAAAGAGAAATTCAAAACCTTTGATTATCCAAGCATGCCTTCATCATCCATGCATACATGCTCCGCGAGAAATGTGCTTCAGTTTTGCCGGATTCGAACCGGCGGTCTCCTGTCTCGGGTAGGTGGTGTGTCCTAGCTATTCAGACCTTACTCGAGAAACCGGCCAAGATGATGTACCACCGCACCATCCAACCATGGCGGTGTTTATAGTGTCGCCCGCACTCTTAATTCATATACTGTACTTATGAGATTGCTCATGCATTTTGTACTGAAACCGTGACAGGTGGGAAAACTGATGTCGACATTGAGACAAGTTGGAGGGCCCAGATCACAATCATGCGGACAATTAAATGCAGCCATTGGAGGAGAAAGGAGTGCACATGAGAGGAGTAAAACTCTTAGGGGACCAGAAGATGCATGTATTTTGAGCAGACATGCCATCGGAACAAGTATTGCTACGGGCAACATCCTGAACTGAAACGCATCAAGAAAAAACTGGAAAAGAGATCGGAAAATTAAAAGGAAGCGCTGCCGTCGAAGACAATGACAAGACTAACGACGAGGATGAAGGGGTCTCAGTTAATATGCTAGCTAGAGGTGCATCAGCTAGCTTAATCAAGAACCCTCTTCTGCATGACACTGGTGCCTCGCACCACTTCATTCGCTGTGAAAAAGTGTTTGTTAAACTAAATAAATTACAAAAACCTTTCGAATTTGATCGATCTGTTGGGACGTTGTCAGGAACTGAGGATAGAGGTTACTGGGCCACAATGGTTGCCATGGTTGCCATGGGTTACGAATTGAGTAATCGAGTAGAAGAAGGTGGACTCTATGAAACCTAGGTTACTCTGGTTACTATGATGTATATATGGAGTGGACAGAGCCGCAGTAGAGGGCCACGTCTTGTCTTCCATCTTCCACTGGCATTGTCTACGATCCTAGATTCTCTCGTCCCTCGTCCCTCATCCTTAGACCTAGTTATAATTACGAATTCATACCTTTGACTCTTGCCTACCTCCTGAGCTGTAACCCAAGTCACTTAGTAACTCTCCCAACGCTACCTTTGGCACTCTCGAGTTTGACAGACGTCTAAATTAGCCCACAAAGATGTTAGTCGGATCACTATTGGATGTACAACTCTTGATCTAGATGAATCTCTTTTATCCCCCAACTCAGCGTGTAATATTATCTCTGCAGGACAGCAAAAAGTGCAGCACGGTATTGTTGCAGCAGCTTCAAATGAACAACTTGTACGAACGAAAGATAATCAACCGGTCGCAAGACTTAGAACAATCGATCATGTTCTTTATATTAAGCCACTGAAACCAACCGCAATCTCTAGACCATGAAACAGTATTGCAGCACCAGGAGTTGCTAAGATTCCGCGAATAGCTGACGTAAATATATGGCACCAAAGAATAGGCCATACTGGTCAACAAATTCTGAAGAAGACTGCACAGTATTCACTAGGAATGAACGATATTGAACGATATTGAATTTATGGAACTCACAAACTGCGAGACGTGTCACCTGAGAAAGGCACAAAGATTTGTATCCATAGAGCCAAGACCAACACCTGATGAACTACTGGATGAAGTATTTGTGGATATAGTAGGAAAATTAACTACAGCATTTAACAGCCACAAATATGCTGTAATTCTCACAGATGCAAAGACGCTAATGAGATAGTCTATTACTACTGCCGCAAAGGACGATATCGCGAACCGTCTAATCCAATGGGTTGGATTTCAGCAACACCAGTACGGTAAACGAATTCGAGTTATTTTCAGAGATGGAGCCTCCGAGATTTCCCGTATGAGATAATACTGTGACCAGCATAGCATTTGCACTGATATTTCAGCATCCTATACACTGGAACAGAATGGCGCTGCGGAAGCCTCAAACAAAATCAATCTGAGAAGAGCTCGTGCTTTGTTAGTAGACGCCCGCATGCCGCCACACTTCTGGCTGTGGGCGGTCGAACATGCATTCTTCTCTACCAATAGGCTCTATCGCGGTCGTACCAACAGAGTGTCAATTATTGACTTCTTGCAAGGCCTGAAACAACCGCACCATGATAGAATTGACTTCTCTTGTTTACCTCGATTTGGATGCAGAGCTTATAAGCTTTTGAACTCTAAGCCAGGTAAATTTGAACCAAGAGCAGAAAAAGGATGGCTTGTTGGATTCCCCAAGAAAACCAGCAAAAAAGATCTGATACATCATCCTCGCTGGACACTAAAACAAGGCTGGAAATGGATAGACAGTTGCACGCCTCATGTCACTTTCAATGAGGATACTATGTTTGGCGATATGCTCAACGCTACTGACCGATACAGAACTAAGAGTTACTGGTTCAGTGAAAATCCGTTATCTATTAAAAAAGATAAACATAGCAATTTACCGCCTTCTCAGTGCAATTAAACCCCTGAAGAGTTTGATGGGGATATACTAACCTCGTCGGCAAGACAGCAAGCAGAAGATTTTCCTGTAGTTTCACCCCAGAACATAGACGTGAGTCACCTAGAGCAAGCAGCGGTGCAACCGTCAACCCTACCGCTAGTAGTCCAATTGATACCTAACAAGAAAGCATCAGCCTCTCGAGTTGAGCAGCCGAAAACGCCGACTGCACCATTGCCTTCAATAGAAATATCGACAGCATACCCAGCCCCTGCAGTTCCAATTATTCCAGATGATAAGTGGCCGCAAAGCGATAAAAAGCTCAGTATCCTAGAATCATCTCGAGATATGCTAGAATCACAGTCAATTAACGTGTTACGGCGTGCGCTAGGGGCACTGGAGATCGCCGTCTACCGAAGGTAATGAATTAATAATTGTTAGGATTATATTAGCTAACGAAGAAAACTCAGAAACAATCCAATTGACGAGGTGCCAGGTCGTCAAAGGTCGGAAAACTACAGGAGAGTCGAGAGATACGAAGTCAAGAAGTCGAGTTGCCGAGTAAGCGATCAAGGCTGATAGATTAGGGTGAACAGAAGTACGAATAATGTAACTACTAAATGAAAGAGTGAAAATATCGGACTGTGAGGATCTAAGATGATGATATGATATAAATACTAGATTGCGAGATCAAAGATCAAAAGAATGAAAGATTGAGAAACTGGAGAACTACTATGTGGCAGCTCCAGCTTCCTTATATCTAACCCGAGAGACTACTTGAACTCAACTAATACTATGGCAAATGCAGTCATGACACCAGCACATCCATCTCTAACTGTCAGAGTTTTCTCGGAAACCTTCTCCTATCCTCTTTTCCTGAGAACCTTCTCCTTGAAACCTCTTCAACGATGCCTGGCCATAACATGACGATTCTAGCAGTGATGGAAGCGAGTATGACCCAAACGACTCATCCGCACAACCCGAGAATCCAGATATAACTGCAAATCCTGAAACAATAAATAAACTTGATGATGGTTCATTAAATAATCAGCAAGGGGACACTGATTACGAAGATCACTGGGGTAAGACGGACGAAATTGTCGAGCTAAGTTAAGGAAAATATGAGCAAGTAATGACAGGATGGGACGAGCTACCACCTATAGCAGGACAAAAACCCCAAATCTCGTCAGAGCCAGAAGTATATCACACTAAACGTGGTAGAACAGTATAAAAGGTCAATCATCATAGTTCACACTACAGTAGATAAGCAAGGCCTAGTAGTGATCCCAAGACATGGTCAGAAGCAATGAATAGCATAGATGCAAAGCACTGGCAGCTTGCGGCGAACAAGGAATATCGCTCCTTGAGAGACACTGGCACAATCGAAATAAATAAGCAAGATCAGCTTCCAAAAGGCCGCAAACTCATGAAGTGCATGTGGGTATTTAATAAAAAACTTCTATCTGATGGATCTCTCGAAAAATACAAGGCCAGAAGTACTGTAAAAGAGTTTACTCAGCGATCAGGAATCGATTATAAAGAAACGTTTGCACCTTGGTCACGAGCAGAAACTGGCCGCATTATGCTAGTTTTAGCGCATCAATTTGGGTGGCATAGACGACAGGGTGATGTTCCGTCAGCATTTTTAAATCCTAAACTGGATGTTGACTTATATATGGAAATGCCAGAAGGGTGTAAAAAAGATGGTCATATAATACGCATTAGAAAAGGCCTGTATGGATTTAAGCATGCTGCAGCCTTCTGGTACGATGACGTAAGAGGGTTTCTTGCCAATCAAAAAATATTTCCAGCAACAACAGATGTATACCCATACACAAATAGAGAAAGATATCTATTTGCAATAATTCATGTTGACGACTTCCAGGTGATTGGACCAATTATTGGTAAGATCAATAAGCTCATGAAGCCCTTACATAAACAGTATAAGCTTACGACAGTTGATACAAATATGTTTCTCGGTATTAATATCGGAAATCCTAACAAGTACACGCTCAAATTATCACAAAATCAATATGAACGCAAATATATCTAGAGACACAGTCTAAAAGATTGTAAATCAGTCAATAAACCACTCGAGAAATTATGTGAACAAAATGAATCAAAATTTTCAAACCATCAACTAGCAGAGTTCAACTCTATCATTGGTGGATTACAATACCTGGCAAACAATACTCAATCAGATATTGCACACGCTGTTAATCACCTCGCACGCTTTCGAGTGAACCTATTCAGTGAACATATTCTAGCCTCCCGTAGGGCTCTTCGTTATATTACCAAAGACCCGGGCAAAATAATTAATTTTAGACTTGGGCCAGGAAAACCACGCTTAGAGGCTTACTTAGACTCAGATTTTGCTGGTCACCCATCAACAAACAGATCGACCTCTGGAATCCTTACAAACCTTGTATCAAGATCAATATACTGGAAGTCTCGTTTACAGAGACAACTTGTTCTGTCATCAACAGAAGCATAATAATTAGCCGCAATAGAAGCTTGCCGCGAATGGCGATGGGTGAAGTCTCTCTTGGAAGAATAGGTTCTTTACAATCAAGTAGAAGGAGATTTATAGACCATCTTTTATGTCGAAAATCAATCTACAATCTCATTAATTAAAAATCATGATAACCATAAATGATCTAAGCACGTAGCCTCAAGAAACTCTTCCTGTCTCCAACAGTATGCTAGTAGCAATAAAAGTTGAATACGTGCCATCAAATAAGCGACTGGCCGATAGTCTTACAAATCCCAACTCTCCGGTTCCAATCTTACAGGTATCATAATTGAAGACCATTCACATTGTCAGGGGTAGTGTTATGATGTGAAATTACTCAGCCAATTAGACAAGCTGTATTAGATGATATAGAGATCTATACAAGGTGGAATATTCCACTAGCAATCAGACAGATGAGCTTTAGGTATAATTAGGAGTATTTTTCTTCATATAGACAGCAACTATCGGAAAAAAAGTCTAATAAAGTGACCACATATCATCGTCCACTTCATAGTATTGTCAAGTACATATTAATAAAAGCCACTCTTTGTATGCAATTCCTCTCATAATCACAATACATAAACCACCAGGAGTGCTCTTCAACCTCTCATTCAAGAATGTGTAGGTTTCCAAAATACCAGACCAGCACCTTCTGTATATTCCTTGCTCTCTTTGATGCGTATCATTGAGGAACTGAGACCATATCTTTCAGAGCAAGCTGGTTCTTCACATTTACTATGGGAATATCACCTTTATTCTCTAAAGCCAATTTGCTATAAATCCCTGTTACTGACAATTAGCCTTGATGGACCAAGCAGATGATCTAATAGCTTGAATATATCTCATCTTGTGCAAATTCTTTCGGCCCTTGTGTTTGGAATCCTGATATCTTTCTTACAACGCGCTGATTGTGGCAAGCAAGAATTCATGGTTTAAAAAGTAATAAGGCTAAAGAGCAAATCTTCGTTTAAGAATTACATATATAGCAAGCTTTAAGCGAGTAGTAATTAAAATGTCATTAGTGCTTCCATAACGCCAAACCTCTATGGGTATCCCAGTCCAACGCTATATCTCCATACCATATCCCTAGTCACGTAACAATTTTCTCCCATTGTTGATGAATGCGCGTCCAACATTGCTGCTCCGAAATTGTAAGAGAATCAGGCTCTAACTCGTGTGTTTTAGTAACTGGAGTTTGAGCATGCACGAAGTTTTCAGTTATTTTCGTAGTCGATAGGGTGGGTGAGCAGTAAGCCATTACATTGGTGCAGGAACCTTAATTCTTCTCTGAGGTTTAAATAATGTCAAGATTTGCTCCAAGGTTTCGGGAAATATCGCGACTATAGGAGTTGGTAGGTGCCGTAAAAGGGGTTCCAAGGCTCATCCCAAAGAATAACTAATCTTTGAGGTTCAAGCACCTTTAGCTGGGTGTGATTATTTTGAGGCTAATCATATCGCTCGGGACTATAATATGAGCGGTGAGATCTTGGTTGATAAGATTTTATCGAAGAGTACAAAGCTCTTTGATCCGGGAAAATAAGTACATAGGCGCAGGATATCATAGCTGATCAGCGTCAGGTTTTGCGATACCTGCAAGTTGACATGCGTATTCTGAAGGTCCAAGTGGTTACGACAAATGACAATGCTTTTCGTCAGAGATCTAGGAATACGTAATTGTCCTTTCTCTGGAGGATGGGAACGATTGATGCCGCTTTATTCGATGACGGTACGTGTAATTTGAAAATTAAGTCATTTCAATGCCGTTTGATTACACGGCTACCAGATAATTTAGATTTGTTCGGTGGTTTTTGATAAACTCATTTCATCAAGGCAATACTAGTCAGCTAGCTCGCAAGTTCTGAGAAACAGTGGCATGGATGGGCAGTGATACCGCGTTTCTTCCGACTAGACATGGATGAAGGATTGAATTAGAAAATATAGAGAAGCAGGTTGAATTAAATGGGGGAATGAATGGATAAATAATGCATGTTTAACCACGGGAAGAGGAAGTGGAAGGAAGGCAGCTCTAATTTAGAGATGAAAGAAATAGATTGGCTATGAGAAGAGAGTACCCAGAGGTAGACAGGAACTGTAAACTGGCGTGAACGTACCACATGTACGCACGTCATCTTACCTAGGTCAAGCTTGAGGTCAGGCCGTAACTTGTGTCTAATAAACAGAACAATTAATGGATAATCCTCCACTTTCCATTGGCCTGCTGAGAGTTGATTGTTTTAAAATTAAGCCTCTACTAAGCCCATGACTATGATAGAATGCTTAAGGATTCTCGACGAGTGTGTGTGCTACTTGTTCATTTTTTTGCATCATATTTTAATTGCGTTTGCAGCTATCTGGCTACGACAAAATATCAGAGAAACTGTACCGAAAAGATGACTCAATATACAAGAAGAGCACTTATGCATAGGATTTCAGTTGCAAGTACGACTGCAAATTTATGTTGGCTTTTTTTTTCACCCCAAGTCAACCCTCATCCGTGAATACCCACCCAGGGGAACGTCTCAAAAACCCTAGGTTATCCAGACATGCCTTCATAATCCACTGAACTTTCTCCGCGCGAAATAAAGTCTGAGATGTCTCCTTTTCAGGTGGAGTAGGTGCTAAGACTACTCAAACTATACCAGAGAACACTGTCAGGAGTCGGATCAGAATATCTTCAATCGTTGCCTGCTTCAATAGTGTCGATAATACAATTCGGAATCCTAGTGTTAGTGCCCTCAAATAATGCAGAGTCAAAATATTGGGTTCATCATTCCCATTTGGGTCCTCCTGACTCGCTCTTCCAATCGGAACGACGGTCCCCCGTAGATCAAACCCCCAGCTTTGTATATTATCACTTAATTTACAACTCGCGAGTATATGCATCATCATAATTAAATAGCAGGACAGTACCGGTGATTTGTGGGACAAGCTGCCGCTTGCAAGTGGAACGCCTCCTTGATCAGTCGTAGAGACTAGCAAGTGTGTAGTAAGGATGAAGTAGGTGACTCGCGTGAGAATGACAAGTGAGACATTGATGAGAGGTCATTAACTGCTTACTCGAATGTGTTAGCTCTTTACTATGATTCGGATGCGATTCTTCTTGGCTATCCCAGATATGCAGAGCTTATAGAGCAATTACATCGGCACAGCTTGAAGATGAAGAATCCGTCTTTACCGAACAATCCAACGAGTAACAGCTACCAATTTCTGTTCGGATCCGCCTTGACTTGATGGTGGACCCGGCAGACTACCTCGCGAACCATTTTTATCAATTTTTAACATATTTTCAGCGATCTAGCTATGACAAATGACCGGTACTATGAGTATATGCTGGATGACTCTTTTGACGTTATAGACACTCATACTCTGGATTTCATTTGCAAATACCACTATGAGCTATCTTCACTTACACAAACAGTCGACCCTCTTCCATGAGTACCCACCAAAGGGAAATTCAAAACCTTTGATTATCCAAGCATGCCTTCGTCAGCCATGTAAACCAGGGCCGGGAGAAATATGTTTATGTTTTACCGGATTCGGACCGGCAATCTCCTGTCTCGAGTGACACATGTGTCCTAGCTATCCATACCTCACTAGAAAAACCAGCCAAGATGATGTACCACCGCACCATCCAGCCACGGCAGTGTTCATAATGTCGCATGCACTCTGCTTTGCGACTTCAAGCTGGCCCTTAAAATAGAAATGGATGATTATCCGTTTATTACCGTGCTACTCGGAAATAAGCTATATTCCTCAATACAACATAACCCGCTTTTACTATTTTCTAATCTACCTCTTCCAGCATGTCTAGCCAGAAGGAACGGGGAATAACTAGTTATCCATGTCATGGCTCTCCACAACTCGCAAGCTGGCTGACTCGTGCTGCCTTGACCAAATGAGTTTCTCAAAAGAAACCCGCACTAATGCGAATAATTTGCGAGTCAAATCATTAAAAAGCACAGAGAAGGGTTTCTTTTTAAATCGCATCTTCAGTCACCAAAAAGAACGCCGGTAACCCGTTCCAACCTTGCCAGACATAGGGAGCATAAGTATCGATAGAATCACTTAACGATAAACATTATATTTGGTCGCGAACAATCCATCAGCCACTAGACTCTTGTCAAGCTTTCGGTGTAGCAATACCTATCTCTCGTCAGCCATGGTATCCTGCGCGTATGCATTTCTTTCCGCGGGTTATAATCTGGCAAACAATCCAACATCTTATTTTCCGTCTCGCCTAAGACCAAATGAACCGACAAGAATTGGTGCTCCGAAAAGTCTAGTTTTTCTCGCAGATGGGCTCGGAAATTCGTTTTATGGTGCTTACGAGTTTCCACATGATGGTCATTTCCCTAGACCCGACGCAAGATTGGATATAGTTAGAACAAAAGAATCTTCATATGATTCCAATGCTAGAGTTGTCGCCTACTGTTCACCTACCTTATCACCTATAAAAATAATCGAATCATTCAAATATGATTTAACTCCGATGAGTGAATCATATTACGCAAAATCAGTACCTATCACAGAATCAGAGCGCCATTGTCAAGAACTGATTGAGAAAGAGTGGTATGAATTATTGGAAAATACATCAATGACGCCAAAACAGCTCGCTCAAAATCCCGCATGCTCAAGTCGTGACATCATCAGTTTGGCTCATCGAGGAAATTTAATAGTAACTGGAGTTTACAGCGAAATGGCCCCAAAGTATACCAACCAGAATACGAAAGCTACTATGAAAAATCATTTGGAACCAGCGAACGAAGTTGAACTTCCAAAAGTAAATATAGAAGGCTTTGTAGGTCTGCATCAAATGGTTTCATATGAACATACTATTGGATCATGGAAATATGGTAGAACGCAGTCGGCGCTCGTTTGGTACTTTGGCCATTTACATATATTTGAAAGAAGAATTGGGTGTACAACATGGTGGCCAAAGACGAAAATAGACACAGAACATGGCAACGGTCCAATTCTCCTAAATTTTATGCGATCCTACATGGAATTATTTAAAATACTAGATGATAAGTTCGCAGAGTATGGATTGATGAATAGAGTAATTGACTTTATTACGTGCCCATCCTGCATCCCGCTTGAAGCGCAAGGTAGATTGGATAATATTATGGCTGAACTTAGACACCTGGAAATTCTGAGGAAAAAACATACACCCACCGGTTTCTTAGCCGAGAATTTTTCGAAGAAAGTGGATTACCGGTGTTAAAAACTTAAACCATAGGGGTGTGGCGGTGTGAAGGATATCGCACACTATTTGAATGTATTTAATGTCAAATATGTCGAAATTATGGAGTACAAAGATAAATCAAGTAATGCTTAATGGAAGTTATTGATGAAGGGTTGGTTGTTAACATTTTTATGATTTCTGTATTGGAATACACTGTTGATCCTACTATGCTCGACAATTAATTTTGTTATCAATATATTTTGTTGTCCTGTGTGAGTCTATGTCTATATAGGACATGCAGGTCCTCTCTGCCTACAGGCCGAGGATACCTACATCAGTAGTATATCCCATCCTGTAACTCTCATACAGCTCCCCTCAAACAGTACCACCCATCACAAGTCCTCATTCGATCATATACTTAGAGGAGCCCTTCGCCCTTAATTATTTCTACTCTCTAGCCAACGAAACGATGGCCATTTGCGGGTGTATGGTAGCCGAGAAAAATAGCAAAACCACTACATGTGGAGCTCTCCTAATACCGAGATTAGGACTAAATCCAAAGACATAGTGACCCTTCTGAAGCGTTCGAAGAGGACGGCCAGCTGGACGCTGCAGACTTGTTGGTACCTCGGAAAGTTCACTCTATGCTTTTCTAGCCTCCTTCCAAAAGTTCAAGCTGGAATGTCAGAAAATTCTTGACGGAGTGTGATTGCTGTATGGTAGCTTAGCCTAACTTCTTTTGTACCGTCCAGGGCGCTGTGGAGGGCCGTTGACTCATCGACAAGATAAGTCTTCCTGGCTGATTAGCCGAAACCTCAGTCTTGGCGCCCACCAGCGTTCCAAAGTTGAAAACTCTTCGAAAATGTCAGTCCCAGCATCGTCTTCAGAGATCCGTTCCCCCTCTCGCACCACATCTCAGCCGCCTGTCCTCCCTCAAGATGTAGAGCCCTATTAGAGCATCAGTCCCCCATAAACCATGACCCGAGCTTTGTATATTATGACTTAGTTTCCTACTTGCAGTTATACGTAGCATCGTAAATTTGTAGTGATTGATGGCCGGTATTTAATGAGGCAACCTCCAGTGTGAAATTGGAGCAACTTCTTTATTGGTCGTTGAGGCGAGATGTTGCGTGGTTAGATAGAGGTTGAGGACTCAGATGAGAATGGTAAGAAAGGCATTTTCGAGAAGTCGTCAAATGGAGATATGCTTGAGGTTGCTTTCGACTTCGATTCGGATGCGATTCTTCTTGGCTATCTCAGTTATGCAGAGCATACTGAGCAATTACACCGGTGCCACTGGAAGGTGAAGAAATCGTCTTCGCCGTGGTATTTACACATAAGAAAGGCACAAGGAGTTTAGGATTCAAACTGTCCGTGTGGCTACTCATGACAAAATCCCAAGCCCGTGAACATGTCCTGCCCAAAGTGGTCAAATGGTAGCTCAGAGATCTGGAGAAAGGCCCGAAAGCGCTCCTTTGAAGCAACGATAAACAGTCCCGGCGACACTAAAAGAATTACGGAAAGTATACTTAGTCATGGTTGGATAGATCAATTCCGCGTTGCAAATGCAGCCGAAATGCTGCGTTGGAAACGAGATAGGACCGGCCCTAGGTTGCCGTCGATTCAAGGGATGTGATTGGTACACAAAGACGCCCCCGTAGTGTAATTGTGCTTCCCGAAGAATAAACTGCAGATTCCAGAAGAAATAAACCAGAAAAATGGGAAGTTTTCCCCGAGAGTTCTCCTGCGATGTAAATATATAGATACAATTATAGCCACCTGCACAGGCCCGTAGGGCGCCAAATCAGCTTAATGAAACCACACTCAAAAATATGACTGGTCAGTCTGCACTATGAAGCCCTTGATTCTTTGCGTAGACTAGGATCATAAAAGTTCGGGTGAGTCGTATTTAAGGCCTTGAATGCCGATGAGTAAGTGCCGGGGCTGAAGGTGCCTGGAAGAAATCAATACAGTCTTTAGATTATGAAAAAACACTGCCAACTTAACTCTGACTCTGAGCGTAGTTAGGGCAATTTGGCCACATGGGAGACAGGACGGTGTCGTGGTTAGGAGATGTGGGTGAGATATAGTAGACTCATGCAATATGATGCTGTAGTTGTGTGAAGAGATAGGGTGTATATAAACCTGTGACTGTTAAAAATCACAGCCAAATTATGCAGAAGTCACTTGATCGCACGCATCTGAGCCGAATTAAGAAGTCAATTTACCATCAAAAGAACTCACAACTTCATTCTAATCTACTTCATTCTAATCTACTACCCAGAGTGTCTAGTCTTAGTATTCATCCCTGAGATCCCCTCTCACCCCCAACCAGTACACGAAGCTATTCTAGTGCCTTCTTCACTACCTCCATGTGCATGATAACCAAATTACGTGTGCCTGCCGTTGATCTACATCCTGCCTTTGAAAGGTACTCCAGTGCAACACATTTTCGCCTGCTTACGATAATCTTTTATTCAGGGAACATATGTGAAAGTATATACATGCTTGGTTAACTATTACACTAGTGATGTGTGCCCTAGCCATGAATACTTCATTATCTAAAACCATAAACGACAGAGAAGGAAATGCGTCAGAGACGCTCATCCCGGTTCCAGTTGGCAGTTGTTCTCTGTGTTTCAGAGTCACCACAACCTTTTTCGACTGCTGCAGTTTTGCTAGCTTTTCACCCAGTTGGAATGGACTGGGTCTGGAAGCAGCGATCCATGCAGGCTCCATCGGTCCTTTACCCATGGAAGACTTTAAAAAAACCAAAATATGATTGCACATAAAGTATGAAGTCTGCTTACAAGGATGTTAGGACAGGCTGATTATAGCAAGCAAATACAAAAGGTTTAAAAGGCGATGTTGCTAAAGTGCGAAGCTGCGCCAACAAAATAAGTGTGTGGTGAGATTCAGGCGAGTAGTAGTTAACATGAAATCAGTGCTCCCATTTCGCCAAACTACGTGGGTATCCCAACTCAATCCCATATCCCTATAGTTTGTCCCTAGTTACTTAACTGGAAATGCAAAGTTACATGCTGTAGTGCGTAGACAAGAAAGATATTAGAGCCGATACACAAATGAGAGAGAGAGATGTGTTTATTGTACTATTTGGGTCTTAGACCATCTAGCACATGCAGCTCCTCTCTAGCCCAGGCCACACCTTTCACATTGTTCCTATCTTCTTTTATTACTTGAAGTATCATTGATATATTGCCGTGATAAATAGCTAGATACAAAACTGACCTATAAAGACAAACTTGATTACTGTAAAATGACACTAAAATTATGGTACAGTACATTCAAGTAATATGCATTATTACTTTGACAATCATCAGAAACTATTATCCATTATATTTTTTGATATTGAAGTAAACCCCATGGAAGTTGATAAATATGAGATTGGTACCTTTTCTGGCACCTTCAACGCGACGTGGCTAACTTCAGCCATCAACCTATACACCTCCCCTCTCTTATCAGCCTGGTTAGGGTTTGGTGCCGACTTTAATAAGTCGGTAAAAGCATGTGTCCAAGGATACCTTCCGATCTGTTTATCTAGCTCTTGGGACAATCTCAACCTATTTCGCAGAAAGCTTAAAATCGTCGCACCATTTTTTTCCAGGTTATTAAGGTCTGTCACTGGCCACCATAATTTGTCGTCGCCGATTCGTTTAAATAGGTGTAGCTGCCCATAATACCAGACAAGCACCATCTGCGATCCATTCTTTTTCCATGCCGCGTAAAGTTGACGTTCTGAGACTAGATTTTCCAATTCCAAGGTATTTTCAAAGGTTACCAACGGCAATTCTTGATTGTTTGATGGAGCATAACGGGTGTAGCCTCCTATAACTGATATTTCGCCCTGAAAAGCCAAGCCGATAATATCACTATTCGAACAGGTAGAACTTTGAGTGATTATCTGTTTTTGCGATGCATATTTATTTTCAGTGCCGTCCCATTCTTTTTTGATAGCCTTCAGGCACTTTTCTGATGACAATTCGTGACCATTTAGCTTGGGATAATAGAATTTGCTATTTGGGTCTAAATTGCGTGATAGTATCTTTACTATCTCTGTGGACGACAAGGTAGGTGAGCAATAAGCACGTAGTTTGGTGGGACTATCAGTTTTTTGGTCCGCCGTCATAAAAATATCGTCTCCTACTTGGATTCTAGGGAATCTTTCGTTGTCGCCAATTTTGTAGGCACCATAGAAAGATTTTTTATAGCCACCAGAGAGTAGAACTAATCGATTCAAGTGAGGCACTTGTTTCCATGGTTTAAATTTATTCGGTGTTTCTAGAGGACTCTTGTCATATATGTTATCAGGTGTAGTTAAAAATATGAGGGCAAAGGCACAGGATATCATGTTTGATTTCAGTTGGATTTGGTGACACCTTCGGGTTACTGTGTATAGCTTGACTTATTAAGTGTTTGCCGCCAGAGACGATGCTTTACTTCGAAGTATTTCACCGATACTCTGTTCACCTTTTCTCGAAAATTATTTGACAAAATTGACTCCCAAATTATTGGTGATTGAAGATACGAAATACAAAGAAAGAACAGAGACAATCCTTTTCCTTGATAAGTTCCGAGCAGTCTCGATATTTGACGCGTGTATCCAGGAATAACTCATTTCATTTTCGTTTTACGAGTCAGTCTAATTTAATCCCTTGGCTAGTCGTAACATGGACGATGGATCAAAGCGGGTTCTTTCTATCTAGGCTTATTTCAAGTAATTTAGGGACGAGGAAGTCGCGGGATGCGATGAACACTCAAATTGGGATCTACGATCTATATTGCATCGTAACCTTTGGAAAATCTCCGATATGACTGCCGATAGTGGCCGGATGCGTTCTGTCATGCCATAATTTAAATCGCTGCTCTGAGGGAAGAATAGTTTACTATGCTTTTGTGAATGCAAGGTACTCTCCAATTTTCGGTCATAACTTGACTAGCCGTATGCCATCCGTGTCACTATTCTCGACGTATACACTATTTGTTGAACTAATCGAGACCCGCATATGAGGCTGAATGAGGCTGATAAGGAAGCATACGCAACCGACCGTACATTACATATTGTGTCTATTTGATTTTTATTTTTTTAATACTTTTGGTCCTAAGCTAAAGCTATATTTTCCACATTGGGACAAGGACGGGCGGATCCGGCAGGGTTCCCTATAAATTTTCCTACAGCCTAACTCGTTCCAACCTTATGAATCGCTACCAAAGGTGCAGCTGATTGTACAGAACAAAAAATCACGAAAATCAAATTAACTCCGAAAGCTAGAAAATTCATCCATATTGGAACCAAGCAATGCGCTCCTCACTCATTCCCTCGCCCGTCGCACCTTCCAAATGACAAATTTACTCAATCTCCGCTGAGAGCAAGAGATGAGTTAGCAGGCACCCTTGATCCAGCCGGTATTCTGCTATTGGTTAGTAAATGCCCCAAAATGGGACATCGTCGAGGTTGCTGTGTCCTCATACTTCTTCTTCAGATCCCAGAGCTCCGAAACCTGTTGCCTCGACCATCGAGACATCCTTCGCCGCAGCGATGATCGCCTCTTCGGCCTTTTTTGCTGCAGCCCTAGCTCTAGCCACTTTTGAGAACTCCCCTTCGATGTGGCGAATCCACGGGAGCTGCTCCTTTGTCACCAGTCCGGATTTCTTAGGTCTGACTTGGCAGTCCCGGGAATCTGATCAGTGGGGTCCCCCACAGTTGCGGCACTTGTTGAGGGCCTTGCGTCTATTTGATTTGATTTCATTTAGCCCGTTCAGGTACCCTATGGGCTGATGCAGGAATATCTAGCTATAATATTTACACAGGAGGAAACCAGATTCAGTAAAAACCCCCACAACTGTCTGTCTCGTGTCTATTTGTTTCTGAGGTTTCCTACAGGAAGTGCGTTTACAATGTTTGTACAGTGTGGAATCTGTCTTATCCTTGTCCACATCGTCTCATCTCTTCGTCCAATGCCATTTCTACTTCTCCTGCAAGCCGGAATTGTTCAGACCAGCCTTTTGCCAGGATCCATTTTGTAATTCTCTCTATGTCATCTGGGCTGTTAATCATTGCCGTAAATGACCTGTCTTTTGCCTTTTGTAGCACCTCTCCTTTTCCCATTGCCCACTGAGGACACGCCAAGACCATATGTTTGACATTTTGAGACGAATATCCACACTGAAATTTTGGATTACTTACTCCGGAGACTTTCCTTCGATACAGATAAGAATTGAGACCAATATGCTCACTTATTATCTGAAATGCAATAATGCTTTGAGCCTTGTTAAGCTTCCGGTGGATATCTGAGGGCGTGATTCTATAGGTAATCCTTTTTCTGCCTGTTGTCTCATCTGTTATAATATTTGCGGCTTTCCAATGTTCAGGGTTTGCCAAAGCTCGATGACCAGATAGTATCTCGTTCGCTGGACGTGTCCATGAGTTTTTCCACTCCTGGAATGCGGCCATCTTACCGGCTTCTTTTTGTCTCCCTTTCGCATTCTCCTGGCCGCCAATTCTGGTCCATTTTTAAATGTCATTGTGTCTATTATTATCCCCCTGCAGTCAGTTGATTTGATTTGATTTATTTTTGGTCCTAAGCTAAAGCTATTTTTTTCATACTGGGTAAGGACCGGCGGATCCGGCAAGGTTCCCTATAAATTTTCCTACAGCCTAACTCGTTCCAACCTCATGAATCGCTACCAAAGGTGCAGCTGATTGTACAGAAACAAAAAATCACGAAAATCAAACTAACTCCGAAAGCTAGATGATTCCTCAATATTAGACCCAAGCAATGTGCTCCTCACACATTCCCTCGTCCGTCACACCTTCCAAATGACAAATTTACTCAATCTCCGCTGAGAGCAAGAGATGAGTTAGCAGGCACCCTTGATCCAGCCGGTATTCTGCTATTGGTTAGTAAATGCCCCAAAATGGGACATCGTCGAGGTTGCTGTGTCCTCATACTTCTTCTTCAGATCCCAGAGCTCCGAAACCTGTTGCCTCGACCATCGAGACATCCTTCGCCGCAGCGATGATCGCCTCTTCGGCCCTTTTGGCTACAACCCTTGCTCATGCCACCTTTGAGAACTCCCCTTGTTCGATTTGGCCGATCCACGCGAGCTGCTCCTTTGTCACCAGTCCGGATTTCTTAAGTCTGACTTGGCAGTCCCGGGAATCTGATCAGTGGGGTCCCCCACAGTTGCGACACTTGGTGAGGGCCTTGCACTCGGCTTCCGAGTGCATATTTGATCCGCAGTTCCAGCAGGCTGTAGCGCGGGAGCAACCATGGGTGGTGTGGAAGCCCAAACAGCGTTTGCACTGTTCAATTTGTCGACGAGGCTTGTGAATGGTAGCTTTACCAGACTCGTCGAAGAGGCGGAAGCTCGCACGAGGGGCGGAGTCCCGGGCAAAAAGGGCTTTCCAATTTCTGTACGGCGCCCCAGGACGGCATGTCCCATGCAATCGCACCTGGATTTGAAACTGTTGTATTTGACGGTAGACCTCCAATAAGATCATCTCTTCATTGACCGTATGGGTACCATGGAATGTTTTTATTGTCGCAGGAATATTCGCGATCCGAAAGGCGACAAGGTTGGAGGCTTCTTCTAGCTTTACGTTGAAGTCTGACCACTTCGGTGCGGTATGTAGGAGCCTTTCCCCTATATTTTCGTTCCCTGTCAGAACCGGCTTTGCGATTCTGACACGGTGTATAGAGCAGGCGCTGCTCAAGGAGCACTTTAGCGTCTCCTGTATTTGATGCCGTGTGCTGCTTGGTGAAAGCTTGTGCCACGGGTGCTCCTTTTCTAGGCGAAGGAACAGTCGTTTGTCTACTTTCGCCTTCGGAGCGTCTTTCTTTTAGACTTTGGCCGTAGGTCGCGGCACAGCCTTTGCTATGGGGACGGCTTTTTGTCGCAGTCCATTTTTTGCTACCGTAGCCCAGGTGCTTTTGAGGGGCAGCGCTGGGACGGCGGGAGTTTGTATGCTCCTGGCGTCGGGAGCCCTTGGGAGAGGGTTTGCCGGCCGAGGAGGGAGGACGGGTGGCATGGAGGCCATGTATTGCGCAATGGCGGCGCGCAAGTAGACTCTCATAGAGTCAACAAATTGTCTATTTGACTCGTTGGTCAAATGTAGGAGGGTAGCTTCGACGCCAGAGATGGCGGCGAAGCAGAGAGCCAGATCTGCCGCTGTTTCGACGGCGTGTCGTTGTTTGGCTCCGACAATTGGTCGAAGTTCCAGAGGGCAGTCTGCTTTAGTTGCAGCTTTCGGCTGCGACTGTGATTCTGGCACTGCTATGGGTGCAGCGTTCTCCGACGGCTTTGACGCGGTCGGAGGAGATTTTGACGATTCTCCAATCCCGTGGGGGACAGAGGATGGTTGAGGAATTTCCTTAACAATTTCGACTGACCCGATCATGTCAGTATCGGGCTCAGCGACGGCGGGGAGGGCTTTTTCCTTCCCTTTAGTAGAGACCTTTCCCATCTTCGCGTATTTCGGAGACTGTACAAGGCCAGGTAATTGCTCGAGAGCCCTCGGGCGGACTCTCGTGTTGTCCAACTTGGCGTTGGGACGCTTTTTTCGAACAGGTGGCATGATAAAAATGCCAGCGACTCGATCACAAGTTATTGAGGGAATGCGACGAGCGCGAGAGGTAGGGAGAGGGGGAAAAGGTGAAGATTCGAATATTCGAATTTCAAAAATTGGTTATTTGTTTGCATTTAGGTTATAATCTGGAATTTTATACTATAATTGGTTGTGCCTGCATTTTACTGTTTGTATTAAAGACATGACGACCCCTTTGTCATTGAGGTTGTGGAGTAAGCTAATCTGAATCACTACCGAGGTGAAACTAAGTACAGAATTTGTAGTCACGTGTCTATGAACAACGTAGCCTTTTCGATAGCCCCAATTATGCTAAATTCTAACAGTTTGCGATGTTAGCGCTCATTATGTTTTATCTTGTGTTTAAGATTAGATAACAAACACTGTTTGTAAGACGGGATGGCGAGATTACAAGGTCTGGACTTTGCAAACTTATTGAAAGAAGATGAGCGAACTTGTACTTAAACAGAAGTAAGATCATGGAGGATAGAGCAATCAATCATCTTTCTTTCCCTTCTCTCTGAGAAAACATCGAAGTCCCAATCCTGTGACACCATTGCTCTTTACCTCCTTGGCTGCGTCTTGATGGGTGTAAAGTAAAGGAATAGATTGGAGCTATCAGCCGGGAGAAATGTCTGACGGAATATCGAGAGTGTGAACAAAGCCGGAGGTGTAACTTGTTAGATGTATTTATGCATTCAGATGGGGCAATGGACGAAGAAGAGGAGGCAGGAAGTGCGTACTGCAACTACCGGAGTCAAAACTCCGAAATCACAAATGCGAAGATTCCCCTTGGTCGGACGTCAGAAGTCTTTGATGCAGAGATTATTGAGGCAGTTCATGGACTAAAAGCAGCCATGGCACACTGTATGACCAGATACGTTACAAATATTATGGTATTTTTATTTTATTTATTTATAATATGTAACGTCGTGCCCGCGCACAGCACGTGAGCTCCTCACGTACCGGTTAGTCCAGTCTATTTACAACTACCCGACATGTTGGCGCCTACATAGACCCAACATAGCAAATGAAAACCTGGACCTTATTATCCTGTGCTCGAAGATTTAATTAAACATGAATATCAGCCTCCCGATGTCTCTCATGATTTGCAGATGTTTTTCCATGGAGAATATAAAGCAAAGAAATAAAATTACTAAAGAGAAATATTGGTTGCGTCGCTTTAAAGCTCTCAAGTTTCGATTACATGACTTCATTCTCATCAGACTTGTTGTTGTCCTTTTCGAAAAAAGTTTGTGTCATGCACCCAGCTACTGAATGCATGAGCTCCCTCCGCTGTAGCAAGAGCCCAAGATATAGTGGGATTTCAGATCGGAGCCCTGACAAGCTTTGCCTGGTACTGCCCGAGGTTGCAATAAAAAAAGTGGTCGGGGGACTTCTCTTCTCCGCACGAGCAGGTAAGGGAGGCATTTTCATGCTGAAAGCGTCGGTGATAGTCCGCAAAGTCGCCGTGACCGGACCGTGCAGCTAGAAGATAACCTAATGCGCGTCGACCCAGACGGGCGAGCTCGATGGTGATCTTAGTATTAGGACCAATACCTAATTCTTTGTATCTAGAAGGTGCATTTTTTGCCCAATATAGTGCGACTGAAGCCTCGTATTGGGCTTTGACTTCTCTCCTTGCCCTCGCAATGGAGAGTTCTAAGTGTAGAGCTGGAGCCGCACAGGCATCTTTAGCAAGCGCGTCGGCTGCTTCGTTCCCGAGAATACCTACGTGGCCTGGGCACCATCGGATGGCCACTTTCCCAGGCGTCGTATTTTGACCGCGTGATCTTCTTTTCCAGTTCATTGTGAGCTTACGAAAGATTAATATTTTCGCCGAGCTGGACGCTGTTGGCATATCCAAGAGCAGACGGATGGCAGCCTCCTGGTTGTCAAGGCAGACAGTGACGTTAGAGGCATAGTAGGCGAGTGAGTTGCGAAGAGCTGCGGCAAGACCTTCAGTGGCCCCGGCAAATTCCGCATAATACACTTCTGCCGAGTTACCGAGCGGGAGTGATCCTCGCCTAATCTCCTGCGTAAGACCTCGGTAGGTTACATAGCCTGCACCTGCTCGATCTTCTATGAGAGCGCGCCGGCAAAGACGAATTCTTCACCTTCCAGTGGTGCCGGTGTAATCGCTCAGTGTGCTCTGCATATCTGGGATAGCCAAGAAGAATCGTATCCGAATCGAAGTCGAAAGCAACCTCAAGCATATATCCATTTGATAACTTCTCGACAATACCTTTCTCACCATTCTCATCTGAGTCCTCAACCTCCTTTAAACCACGCCTCATCTCGTCTCTACGACCAATAAAGAAGTTACTCCAATTGCAAACAGGAGCTTGCCTCATTAATTACCAGCCATCTCTCACCCTATATTTACGACGCTATTAATACCAGCAAGGAGGAAGTCAAGTGGAAAAATACAAAGTCTGGGTTCTGGCATATGGGGGACTGTTGCTCTAATGGGGCTCTACATGTTGAGGAAGGATAGGCAGCTGAGATGTGGTGCGAGAGGGGGAACAGGTCTCTGAAGACCATGCTGGGACTGACATTTTCGAGAGGTTTTCAACTTTGGAACGTTTGTGGGCGCCAAGACCGAGAATTCGGCTAATTAGCCAGGAGGGCTTCTTTTGTCGATGAGTCAACGGCACTCCCCAGCGCCCTGGACGGCACAAAAGAAGTTAGGCTAAGCTACCATAAAGCAATCACGCACTGTCAAGACTTTTCTGACAATTCAGCACGACCTTCGGGAAGAAGTTGGAAGGAGGCTAGAAAGGCAGAGTGTGAATTTCCCGAGGTACCCACAAGTCTGCAGCGCCCAGCTGGCTGGCCTCTTCGAACGCTTCAGAAGGGGCACTATGTCTTTAGATTTAGTCCTAATCTCGGTATTAGGAGAGCTCCGCACCCAGTGGTTTTTGCGATTTTTCCCGGCTGCCATACACCCGCAAATGGCCATCGCTTCGTTGGCTGGAGAGGGGAGATAATGAAGGGCAAAGGGCTCCTCTAAGTGTATGATCAAATGAGGGCTTGTGATGGGTGGTACTGTTTGAGGGGAGCTGTATGGGAGGCATAGGAGGGGGTATACTACTGGTATAGGTATCCTTGGCCTGTAGGCAGAGAGGACCTGCATGTCCTGCATAGTCATAGACTCAGACAGGACAATAAAATGAATTAATAATAATAATAATAATTCTATGAGAGCGCCAAAAATATTGTGGTATATCTGGACAATGAAGAAGTGTTATGAACCCGAATCACGTGTTCATAGCCTTGGCGTTTGCGTAATGGGTCTGTTTAATTAAAGCATGTACATAACACTTTTCACTACACATTAGTTAGACAGTATCATATACGAGCCACATTATTTATTAACAATAATATCTTCTCTACATATCTCTATCACACAGTGTACACTTTCACAACAAGAAGCGACACTACAATTTGTTGGAAATATCGCGCAATGAAATGGGCGCAATATTTATGGAACGAAAGTAGAAGTTGACTAAAAGAGTGTCATGTTCGGATTACAGCTAAAAGTGTGGGAAGTGTGCGCTACAAGTACAAGTGTAAGCGAGACGTAACCTAAGCCACACCATAAACGAGTGTGGCGCCGTCTAGGCATAGAAAACACCCCAATAACCACCTTGTGCCCACGCCATACAGCTGCTTATATATCTAATAGGTAGCCTGAAGCGCTACCATATTACCCATCCCAACCTCTTAAATACACACAAGATCGTGTCGGGAACCTAGACGAAATGGAGGTCCCATACGTCCACAACACACTGTGTCTCCATTTCCAACACAATTACACACTGGGTACCTAAGCCCATCCAGCTCGGCTAAGATTGCAGAATTTCAGGCACTGAGAGAGAATTGGAATAGTATAGTGCAATCTTAGAGAGAGGTATAAGGTGCGTTGATTGTACAATGGGTCCCGGGTCATGCAGGAATTAAAGGAAATGAGCATGCAGACGTAATAGCTAAAGAGGCCTGCGGCGAAACGACTACACGGATTTAAGCTTTAACATATAGGATCAATAGCCTAGTAAAGTAGCGGTACGAGAGTAGCATCACCGGGTTTTTAAAGGACCGCGCTCCGAATAGATATAAGAGTCTGAAGATACCTACGACAGGGCAAATGCCTGAGAAGTTACAGATTATATTTTGGAAAATTCCGCATCACTCCTTGCGATCCGCTCTGCTCACGGAGACTAAGACACGTATCAAAGACGCTTCCAGCACCAAGACGCAACGCTATTGTGTATCCGTAGAGAGGACAAGGCTCCAGAACATGCCTTTATAGATAGGAAATTCGACAACAGTAAAACTCCTGGGCCACGTCCATCTCGCGGTGGGGAGAGAGACATCAAATCGGTTCTCGGCATAATAGTAGGGGCAAAAGAATTGGGGAAAAGGTGCAGCACAGTTCATCGGTGCAAATAACAAGAGGGTGTTACTAGATAGAGGCAAGATCATGGGTTATATTGATAGTGTCAGGATTGTTGGCTTTGTTCGGAGGCCACGGGTCGGAACGGGAAAGTGTTAGGACGGGACGAAGTCGGAACAGATGTATTAGGAGCGGGATGTGACCGGAACGTTACAGAATCGAAGTATAAAGTAAAAATTATAGTAATTGGATTAATCTAAAGTCTAGAATAATTACAAGACAAAAATCTACAGAACAATGCCAGTCCTAGACCTTCGTTAAGTACTCAAGGGCAGAAACTACAATCAAGGGTATGTCAGTCTTCAACTATAACATAGCAACTGATTGCTACGTTGATTATTGACTGTTGCTATCACAAGATTGTAACTATCGCAACACATTGACTATGTTACTAGGGAGGCTCCTGAATTGGTTGACCAGACAAAACACAGCATTTCAGTATTGGCTTATGGCACAATGGCAGTAATAAGGAGACCGTTGTCCACATGGGAAGGCCGGTCTGTGACAGATAGAACTGCCTTGAAAGAACTGTATATTTAATTGGAATTTAATCATAGTGATTATTAAAAAGGGAGAGAGTAGCAAAGAGTTAGGCATTGAGGAATTGACTCGAAGAAAATGGGCTGGGGCTCTGCATTGCATCAATATAGAGCATTAATTGCGGAAAAAGAGAGGATATGGTAGACTTTAGACGATATTATTATTAAATCATTTTATTGTCCTGTCTGAGTCTATGACTATGTAAGACATGCAGGTCCTCTCTGCCTACAGGCCAAGGATACCTATGCCAGTAGTATATCCCCTCCTATGCCTCCCATACAGCACCCCTCAAACAGTACCACCCCTCACAAGTCCTCATTCGATCATACACTTAGAGGAGACTTTATACGATAGAATTGCCCCATGGCAATAGGCTATGCGGACACGCCAAACGCCCATTATTGTTCATAGAGGCCGGATCATACGCGTGAGCCTGCTTGGAGTTAAATGCAAACACACACACATCCACACAATTTTTTGAAATTCGAATCTTCGAACCATCCTTTTTTCCTCTCCCTTCCCCTCTCTCGATACCGAGATATCGTTCACCCTAAATTCAAGTTTTGTGAGCAACTGGCAGGTCGCCAACATGCCTCCAGTTCGCAGTAAACCAGCGCGACCGAAAGAAACCATAGAAAACCGCAAACATATTAAACACGTTGCTCGTTTGAAAGCATTTAACAAGCTGGGCTCCCTCACCCCCGTTCAAGAGATGAACATCGGCCGTTTGGTCGACAACATCGCCCTAGACGACGAGATGTTAGACGTCGACAGTCTTGATATTAACAAGATTCTTAAGGATCTGGAAAGACTTCTGATTCTATTCACTCCAGGCCTGACGCGACCGGAGCTGTTAAGGCCGCGATGAGCCACAAAAATCCAGGAAATGTGACTACTGGGCAGCAGACACTGCCTCTGATGAAAGTCGATGTGCCAGATACAAGGCTGACAGCGATTGTAGATGTAAGCACGGCGAAAGGCGCAGCATCTACCCAAAAGCACCTGGAACACATACCAGGAACTGCAGAACAGAACCCCACTCCTCACATTGGAAATGAACACAGGCAGACGGAGGAATACCCCCCCGAACTCAGGGCCTTAATTGAGGCTGAGCAACGCCGGGCCGCAAAAACGGCAGAAAATGTAAAAATTTGCACCGCTGCAATCAACGGTGTCGAGAATGCTCTCACCCCCCTATCCAAAGGGTCGAGTGTTCAATTCATAGACTCCATGAACGTCTATATCAGAGCTGCAATAGCTCATTTCATGATCGCGGGACCAGGAACAATCTTCCATCACTTCCCCCACGCCCCGAAATCCAGGCTACTGCTGGAAAGACCGCAGAATCTACTATTGGTCAATAAAGTGAGCCACAACGCAAAACAGCTCAAGCCGAAGTGCACCAGCCCAAGACTACTTGGGCCTCTATCACCCGGAACGGCATACAGTCATTCCCGGTTCCAACCAAAGCCGCACAGTCAACGCCCAAGGCGACAAATTCGATGCGAACGGCAAAACCCTCAACCGGACCAACGAAACCGGCTATGCAAGACGAACGTTTGTTTCGCCGCTTGGGAAAAGAACATCCCTGGCGAATACTATCACCGTTCGGTGTTAGGGAAGCTGTTTCTAAAATGCTCGAACTCCCACAGACAAAAATCGAGCATGTCTACCGGGTACCAACTGGCTTCGCAATCAGAGCCGAAAACCAAGAGGCACGCACGCTGATGCTAAGCCTAGCTAGATCCTTCGCTTAGCAGGATGCCATATTGGAGAAAGCCACGGACTTGACTCCCCTTCGAATAGCGACGGTCCCAGTCGCCATTAACACAATAATGGACAGAGTCCTCGTCACGGAAGAGATGGTGACCGACGAGATAGTCAGGGTCACCAAGACTGTACCGATCAAAGTACATCCGCATGGAAAAGGCCGACCGGGAGCCCCACACCAATCATAGGTAGCTCTTTTCGAGAAAGCGTCCACCCCTCAGCCGAGCTTCCGACTGTTTGATGACTCTGGAATCGAAGTTCGCCACCAGCCCCGTCAGGGAATCAACCAGTGCAAGCAATGCCTACAATTCCATGGCACTAGAGATTGCTCGCGCGCCCCATCTTGCTGGAACAGCTCTTCCACCATGAATTCCACCGCGGAGTGTAAGGCACATACCAAGTACCGCAACTGCGGAGGTTCGCACAGATCAGACAGTAGGGATTGCTTAGCTCGCCCTACAAAGTCTGGAATGGCCTCCAAAAATAACCTTCAGGCCATAAGGCAGGCAAGCTAACGTGAATTTGCGGCAGTTACTCGGGCCAAAGCAGCTGTCAGACGCGCAGAGGCAGCGATGATAGCAGCCGCAGAAGCGTCAAACTCGAACCAGCCTGGTTTCAAATCAAGCAATTATTTTGATGTTCTCATGTCCGACGCTACAGCAACTGTATCCGAGGTCGATGAGGCATCAAACCAGCAAAAATCTTTGTGAAGGGCACCCCATGGGTCTCTTTAAGCCTCTCTCATACTCTTAGCTTTATGTCAATAAACGTAGGTAGAGGGGGCTCAACACAAAACATTGCGCTTGCCCGAGCATTTGGGCTGGGTATCGACGTGGTTCTTGTTCAAGAACCTCTGTGGAACAAACAAAAGAACACAACAAAGGACCACCCAGGATATACTTATCATCTGCCTTACGGCGGTGAAAATGTTAGGCCCAGGGCTGTGACCTATACCCGGATAGACGATAGAAAGATATTAGCCTCACAGATCTTTCCATATGGTGTGTCTACTGGAGACTATTGCTGGGTTAGGTGGACGGTATTACTTTTATCAACGTCTACAAGGCACCAAATGACTCGACGGCTATACAGCTTCTCATCAACTGGACTCCACCGCCAAACTCCGTCGCTGCAGGGGACTTCAACTCAGTATACTGGGCTTGGTAACCTGGCACAGAACGCCCTCGTGGACAAGGAGAAATGATAGAAAAATGGGCAGACAAACACCATTTGACCTGTCATATTGTTGGGGAGCCCACTCACCGAGCTGGGAATACGCTAGATCTAGTTTGGAGTAATATTGACGGCGCCCGTGCTTGGCTGGATCGTGGAGAATGTGTCACTAGCGATCATTTCCCTATCCGATGTCACGGTTTCAGTACAAAACGCATGGGCAATCTTGTAGGTACAGTATATTAATTATAATTCTTTGGAGAGAGAATTCCAATAGCTAGACTACGAATTTATATACGCTTTGAGATACTCTTCTTCTATAAGGTTCTCACTACACGTGTCATCCTCATGAACCTTCAGACTGCTTCCAGAAAGTTCATTGAGAATCTTCTAAGCTCCATGTATTCCGAGATCCTTCCCGAAGGCTCCCTTGGTGTCATTTCCTGCGCTAGCTAGCGTAGGCTACAGGAATCCTTAGGCTTAACAGCCGTTACAAAGGGCTATGGCAGCACGCTTTTTTCCATGCCTGTGGCTGTAGATACAGCAGATATTGCTGGAGCCATCTATCCTAGAGAGCTGGAGGGTATTTCAAATATCATTAACCAGGCAGAGGTCGAAGAAAATCTCGAAAAATTTCCAAGCAACAAGGCCCTAGGTCCAGATGGCATACCAATTATACTTCTCAAAGAATACAGGAAAACTCTCAGTAAAGATCTTACAGAGCTATTCAACGCATGCGTTTGCCTGGGGTACCACTCAAAGAGATTCAAAGAATCGATGACTATAGTCCTTAGAAAGCCACAAAAGCCGAGATATGACATTCCAAAGTCTTATCGACCAATGGCGCTACTCAATACAACTGAAAAGCTTCTGGAGAAGTTAGTGACCAATCGCATCTCAGAGGCCGCTGAAGACTATAAGCTGCTTCCCGACGAGCAGACGGGGGCACGATTTAAAAGAAGCAATATCTCGGCAATAGAGCTCCGTACATAACAGATCCATACCATATGGGGTAAAGACAAAAAGCAAGCCGCATCACTCCTTAGTCTCGATATCTCAGGAGCATTTGATAATGTCTCTCATGAAAGACTACTCCATAACCTAAAGGAAAAGGGCATCCCAAGATGGATTATTAACTTTGTGAAATCCTTTCCAGATGATAGAATGACCTGTGTAGTCCTTGGATCATACCAAGGGGGCCAAATCTCCACTAACACATGTATACCTCAGGGATCAGCTTTATCTCCGATTTTATTTCTGGTTTTTAACAGCACCCTGTTACTAATGCTTCAAACTCCCTCTAGCTCAGCGGTAGGATTTGTAGATGACATTAATATACTGATGTGGCAAGCTCAATTGAGGAAAACTGCCGAATTTTAGAGGCAAAGCACAGACTATGCGAAGAGTGGGCACAAAGCCACGGTGTAAATTTTACAACGGAGAAGTACTAACTGATGCATTTCACACGAGCAAGGAAAAAAAACAACCTAGAAGCCACTATGAGTATACAAGGATACTTAACCTCACCGCAGTCTTCTCTTTGAGTCCTCGACATCTTCTTCAACCCCAAACTAAACTGGGGGGGCCACGTAAGGAATATACAGCAAAAATCTTGCACTTAAGTGCAATCAATACGTATACTGGCACAATCAACTTGTGGAGCGACATTCATGAAGGCCAAGCTGCTATACAGCTCGATAGTGAGACCGGCCCTCACGTATGGATCCTCGATATGGGCCGAGGTCGGGCCAACAAGAAAGATACCTGAAAGGATAGTGGAACTCCTTAGAAGTATTCAAAGAAAATGCTTAAAGCTTGTTGCAGGTGCCTACAATTCTACTAGTAGCAGAGTGCTAGAGCATGAAACATCTGTCCCCCCTATAGAGATATACCTGAAACAAAGGAGGGTCCAGCACGCCGAACTATCAGATAAACTCCCAGTTCAACAGACAATACGATCGACATGTAAGAGGATAAAGCTGCCCGCAAGCGGAAGAGAAACTCCGCATGCCTTAAACAGGAGTAAAGATATCGCCGAATAGACAGGGACTTGCGGAAGAGAAAAGGACAAGGGGAGGCAGAAAAAAAACTGGAAAGATAGCAGTCTTTCAGGAGTGGAAGAATTTATGGACAAGCCAAAATAGGAAACAGCGCCCTGGCCGACCAGCATCAGCCGATCCAGAACAATGGAAAGCGGCAAATATATTTACTGATGAAAAAACGGGCAGTACCAAAATGAATTTCAAAGATACATCCTTACATATCCACCGTAGCCTAACCAGGGCCCAAAGTAGTGTCACCATGCAGCTAATAAGCGAGCATATCGGGCTCAATTCCTACCTATGCAGAAGGAAAGTACCCGGAGTAGAAAGCCCAAGCTGCCAATGTGGATATCCGTCACAGAACGTCAAACAAATGGTATTGGCGTGTCGGCAGTGGGCAAATGGAAGAGGCGAATTTCCCCGACAAGCTAAAGACAGGTCATTTGAAGCAATGATGAACAGCCCAGAGGATGTGGCTAGAATCACACAGTGGATACTGAGCAATGGTTGGGTAAAACACTTTTGACTTTCAGGGGAGGTCGAGGTAGCAATGTCAGATATAATAGCACGATGGGGAAGGGAAGAGGACGTAATTCACACTGGCCGAACAGTATACAGTGCACTTCCCAAAGGCAAACTAAACAAATTGGTAGTAATATAAACAGACAGGATCAGGGAGCTTTCACCAAATTGGTTTCCTCCTCTGTAAATAATGAAGATGGTCACCTGCATGGACCCATAGGGTGTCCGATCGGGTTAAATGAAATCAGATTGGAATACAAAAACAAACACAATTTTTCGAAATCCGAATTTACGCATCAGCCCTTTTTCTCCTCTCTTTCTCTCTCGTTCTCACAATATTTTCCCTGTTACGGTTTGATCATTGTCTAAGCTTAGGTGAATTTCTGTTACGGGATTAATCCCTTGGATTCGTACTGTCTGCGCCAGTAAAGTAGGGATGAAATATAGAGCCTAGCTGGCTACAGGGGCAACCAATGTTGCGGGTCGGATACAGTTGCTTAGCAACACAGATTGTTATGATCGGCATTAATAATTACAATTTCCTATGTATACAGCGAGAAGGAGGAAACCTTCTCACTTTAGATTTCATTAATTAACTGATTTTATTCTGGACTTGCTCTGTTGTATATTGATTTCAATTGATCCGGCGACAATTTCTTAGCGTATTGTTGAGAATGTTTACGACAAGGCTGCATGGGGAGGGATAGATGTCGAAATCTCCCCCGACCGAGTCTAAATCGTCCGAGGCGGCTGCATTACAAGCAGCTTCGTTTTAGGATTCGCAGCCTCAAGCTGCCACTAAAGCAGAATGCCCTTCGGAAACTCGAACGATCCTCGAAGCCGAAAAACGCGGCGTCGGCGAAATAGCGGCAAATCTAGCACTCGGTTCTGCCGCCACCTGGCGTCGAAGCAACCTTCTCCTATTAGCCAATGGGGCAAACCGACAATTTATAGACTCCATGAAATTCTACCTACACGCTGCCATTACGCAATACATGGCTATGGTCCCGTACTCCCTCCTCGCCCGGCGAACCCATTCCCAAGAGCTCCCGACGCCAGGAGCAGACCAACTCCTGCATGTCCAGTCCAGTCCTCAAAAAGTACCTGTGCCACGGTGGCCAGGAATGGAATACGACAAAAACTAGTCCCTACTGTAAATGCTGTGACGCAACCTGCGGCCAAAGCCCCAAAGAAAGACGCCTCGAAGGTGAAAGTCGACATACGACTTTTATTCGCCTCCATAGCGACGATCCCTGGCGCAAGCTCTCACCTAGCCGCGCACGAATTGAAGTGGATGATGAGCTGGAGTGCGAATTGGGAGACTCCAGCTCCTTCCGCCAACTCAGAACTGGCTTTGCGATTCCGGCAAAGGATGAAATGAAGAGGCAAAGGCTCCTAGATGCCACTACAAAACTGACGAATGTCAACGTTAAACTCGGTAAAGCTTCTGACCTTATTGCCTTTCGGATGGCGAATGTATCCGCGGCCCTCAAAATACTCGACGGTGCTTGTGCGGTCGATGCTGGGTGGATCTCAGACTAGACCTACTCCAAAACTCGCACGGCGCCAATGCAGGTGCGACTACATGGGACGTGCCGTCCTGATGCGCCGTATAGAAACTGGCATGCCCTTATTGCCCGAGATTCCGCCCCTCGTGCGGGCTTCCGCCTCTTCGACGAGTCTGGTAAAGCTACCATTCACAAGCCTCGTCGACAAATTGAACAGTGCAAACGCTGTTTGGGCTTCCACACCACCCATGGTTGCTCCCGCGCTACAGCCTGCTGGAACTGCGGATCAAATATGCACTCGGAAGCCGAGTGCAAGGCCCTCACCAAGTGTCGCAACTGTGGGGGACCCCACTGATCAGATTCCCGGGACTGCCAAGTCAGACCTAAGAAATCCGGACTGGTGACAAAGGAGCAGCTCGCGTGGATCGGCCAAATCGAACAAGGGGAGTTCTCAAAGGTGGCATGAGCAAGGGTTGTAGCCAAAAGGGCCGAAGAGGCGATCATCGCTGCGGCGAAGGATGTCTCGATGGTCGAGGCAACAGGTTTCGGAGCTCTGGGATCTGAAGAAGAAGTATGAGGACACAGCAACCTCGACGATGTCCCATTTTGGGGCATTTACTAACCAATAGCAGAATACCGGCTGGATCAAGGGTGCCTGCTAACTCATCTCTTGCTCTCAGCGGAGATTGAGTAAATTTGTCATTTGGAAGGTGCGACGGGCGAGGGAATGAGTGAGGAGCGCATTGCTTGGTTCCAATATGGATGAATTTTCTATCATTGTGGGGCTTAATTTTTGATTTTCTTCTTTTCGGTTTGTTTCAATTTGCTGCAATTTTGGTAGTGATTCATGTGGTTGGAATGAGTGGGCTGTGGATGGAAAGACAGTAATCCGTGTAGGCTTCACCGATCCTGTATCCATGGTAGGAGCTAGAGCTTTTACTTTAGCTCAGCACTTTAATAAAACAACAAAAACAACACACTCATCATCAAGGCTATTTTGACACACGCATTCATTTACCCATATACACTTATATCATCTTTCTGCATATATTGTGTGAGTTCCTCATCACATATCTTAAAGCCACACATGTGCTATAACCAGCACATCGCCTTAAGTATTACGATCCTACCCCATAACATATAACCACAATAATATAACCCTCGGAGATGCTCGGTAAATGTGCTGTTGTGAGGGTCTCTGAGGAAAGTAGTGTTAAGCTACGGTCCTACTAGGCGTATCCCAATTGATTTATGACATGATTCTGGTCAGGGAAGTTAATATTGATACATGATGTGTAATAATGAAAAAATCTTTTTTGGATTTTACATGACTCAAACTTTACATTGGCTTCATAATCATGTTTCCGATGATATCCTAATCTTATCTGTCTTGAGGACGTTTTAGTTTGTTTCGATGGTAGCATTATTGCCCGCGAGTTCTCTAGTAGGGTTTTAAATGAGGAAAATATATGAAATCTGGATACTCGATAGCCAGAAAATAGATGGGCAACTCTTCAATGATTTGTTATCTTCTACCTCCAGTTCCAAGATATTGCAACAGGTAGAAACTACATCTATACATATGAATCTAACTTGATATGACTAAACTTGTGGAGCTTGTGCAATGTCTTAACTAGGCAATATTGTCTGAATAACGACTACTGTTTCGAGCGGTGGACCCTTCGCAACCAAGGTAAAGAAGTTAACTGATTGATAGAAAAATAATCATTGTTGATGCATAAACGTGCTATTTCAAAATCTCCTACCAAGTTCCCTTTCAAAAAACCGCCACAGTTGAATCTTAATTTGATAGTAAATCCAAGCTAAAAAACTCAGACAAGTGACAGTTGTTGAAATCTGTGGCAGTTCACACATTTCAGAGCTTCGAGACTTGGAAGATCGAGTTTCCATTCAGTTGCAAATTGACACACAAATGGGCTAATCCCTTTAGAATCAGCTTTTAGAAACATAGGGAACGAACTTGTTTATTTAGAAATCGTCTTCATTATATTTAAAGACAGGTAAATTCAATTCATGCTGTTTCTGACTATTCACGCCGCTTAATTACGTATTCACCAATAATCCTAATCAATACCAGGAGACGACCTTACAATTGCTAAAATATCCCCTTCGACCCTAACGGTCCATCATCTTTAGAACGCCACAATCTATTAGCAACATATTCACCACCATATGGACACTTCAAAATCTTTTTCTGGCTCTAATTGTAGTATTAAATGAATGACTCGCTCTCATCTTTAGGATTTTTGAGATATTTTGTCCTATTTCTTAGCTTATATTATACCAGGTGACCCTTCTCTACTCATTGTCAATAGTCTTTCAATGTAGCCATCTTGTCGCCCTCTCAGAAGTTATAGAGGCAATATTTAACCCCAAATTCCCGTGCATATTACTTATTATGATTTTTGACTCTCTTTAAATGATTAATGGCCGGAGGCTAGTGAATTAAATAAATTAATATTCTCCGATATCTCCGATTTTTCAGAAATCATAAAACCAACCTTCTTTGCCGAGCTCAAGTCATAATTTAGTTTGTTCCCTCGATTATTTTCCCCTCCAAAATAGTGAGTGTCAGGATTACTCAAAGTTGAATGAACTTAATTTGCGTTATAAATAGTGGGTGACCAATTATATGTATCCACTCTTTGCCTTGAGAGTTATGAATAAAACCCTATTTTTGACATTAAACCTATCTGTAATTACGCCATTTGGGAAACTTTTACTTCTTATTGCTTTCAACCAAATACTTTTTTGGCCGATGACCAGAGACTGCTGAGTGGACCTTTTGATTTTTCGGGCAACTTTTCCTTCTTTGATCTCTGGCGGTGGGGTTTATCACTCTCTCGTGTCTTCATATATTGAGTATCAGATATTTTATCATCGGTTATCGATCGTCTTGTCTTTGAATGCTTAACTTTTATTTCTTCTTCATCTTCATCTAATCTCTTTCGTCGTTCTTCGCGCCTAATTCTTCTATCTTCTGACTCTTTCTCACGTCGACGTCTAGATTCCGCCGCAACTGCCTCTCTAGCGGCGGCCATTTTAGTTTCTGTATCTCTTCGAGCTCTCTGGGCCTCTTTCTCCTCCTCCAACCTATAGGACTCTTTTGTTTCTTTGTCTCTACCACGATGACGGTTTATCGATTTTTCGTTGTGCCCCGTCTGTGAGCGGTGCAATCTTGATTTTTCTCTGTCTTTTGTAGATGAACGATGCGAGGAAAATCTCTCTTTATCTTTTTCAATAGTATTGTTCAAAGTTCCCTCTTCATCTTTTCCGATCGAGCGTATAGAAGATATTTCCTTATTTTTTCCATTTGAGCGATTTTCAGACGATTTATCCTTGTCCCTACCGTGCGAGCGATGTGAGTGGGTTCTTTCTTTATCTTTTTCGAGAGCACGATGTGAAGATTCCTCCTTATCCTTTCCATGTGATCGATGAGAAGTTCTATCTCTGTCTTTTTCGTTTGAACGATCAAAAGAAGTTACATCATTATCATTTTCCCGAGTACTACTCAAGGATTTCTCCTTCTCCTTTCCGCTCGAGCGAATTGATGTAGATATTTCTTTGTCTTTTTCATTTGAGCGATGCGAAGAAGATATATCTTTATCTTTTTCGAGGGTGTGATGCAAAGATTCCTCTTTCTCCTTTCTATGTGGACGATAGGATGCTCTATCTTTATCCTTTGTATGAGACCGATGCGAGGAAGATCTATCTTTATTTCTTTCGAGAGTGTAATTTGAAGATTCTTCTTTGTCCTTTCCATGTGAGCGATGCGAAGAAGATCTATCCTTATCTTTTTCGAGAGCATGATGCGAATCCTCTTTACTTTTTCCATGTAGACGATGAGAAGTTCTATCTTTGTCTTTCCCATGTGAGCGATGCGAGGAAGACCTGTCCTTGTTTCTCTCGAGAGTGTGATGCGAAGTTTCCTCCTTATCCTTTCCGAGTGGATAATGTGATACTCTGTCTTTGTCTTTTTCGATTGAGCGATGCGAGGAAGATTTATCTTTATCCTTTTCGAGAGAATGATGCAAAGATTCCTCCTTATCCTTTCCGAGTGGACGATGTGGCACTTTATCTTTGCTTTTTTCTTTAGAGCGATGCGAAGAAGATCTATCTTTATCCTTTTCAAGAGAATGATGCATGGATCTTTCCCGATCATTTCTATGAGAATGATTCAAAGATCCCTCCCTATCCTTTCCTTTTGTACGATAAGAAGACTTATCTTTATCTTTAGTGGGAGAATGGTGTGTAGATGCTTCCTTATTCCTGTTGTTCTTCGAAGGTTTATCCATATCTTTTTCGATAAAGTTTTGCGGAATGGAATGTTCCTTGACTCTAGCGCTTCTATCTGAAAATAAAAGTTGTTCGCGTTCGCCATCAATGGAATGTTTTGATCTATCTAAGGTAGATGTAACCTTGGCTGATGGAAGCATAATAGTTTTTTCTTTAATATGTGGCTTCTCGTCAGCTACAAAAGGAATCTTTACTATCGATTCACCATTAAGACCTAAAAGCTTTGGTTTCTTTGCTGACTCATCTCTATGTCGTAGAGAGCGGGAAGCCTTTAATGTAGCAGCAGATTCATGTGACGTAATTTTCTCATCAACTTCCAGATCGATGCTTCTAGTGTGATTTCTAGACTTTGGCACTGATCCCGCTTGAAAGTCTTCGGCCCTCGCAGCGCGTCGAGCAGCTTTCCGCTTTTCGTGTGCTGCTTGCTCTTCAATTGTTCGTTGATTTCGAATTTTTCTTGTTTGTGAAACTCTGTTCGTATCGTTATCACTTTGAACTACATTTTGATGTCTTGGGGAAGAAAATGAAGTTGAAGGATCTTCCTCGCGCATAGTTTGTTTTGAACTAGTTTTCGAATCATGACGACTGGATCGTGAGTTTTTAGTTGAGCGATGACCTTCATTTTCATTTATCGGAACTTTATTATGAATCTTAACAATCTCAGGACTGTCATCTGTTACTTGTGATGCAAAATTTCCTTTAATTTTTACTTCATCGTTGTTACTTGGATCAGCTTTTACGTTGCTCTGTTCTTGACGCTTCACAACATAAGGAATTGCAGCATTTGGGAAACGATATTTAATGGGAATAGCGAGATCTTGCTGAACATTCAACGCAGGTTTGTAATAAAGAACATCTCTAAAGTTAGCTGATTCACCCGTGGAAAGTACTCTAGGCGAATTGCCGATGACAACTTTTTCATGATTGATGGATTGATTAATCGAAGTTTCTTTTCCAGGTATTTCGTTCCCAAGCAATTTATCGTTTTCAGTATCTTCTGACAAAGGATTCTTATTCAAAAATTCCTCAGATGATGATTCTGGTAATAAATACTGTTCGATATTGATTACTCCGGCTTCCTTGGATCCACCATCTCTTTCAAGAAGATTGTTTTCTATAGGCTCAACAAACTCGATTACTTCTTTTGGGGCTATTTCATCCATCCCATCAACGTGACATTCATCCTGATTTTCTTCTACTTCTTCAATATTTTCCTTGCTTATTCCTTCGTCTCCTGGTCCTTCGGTATTCTCATTAATGGCTTTGCCCTCTGTAGGCTCATCGCTTGCGGCGTCAGTAACGACATCGTCCTTCACAGTTTCAGCTTCTATGGTTTCCTCAAGTGCGGCGTCAGTATCGACATCGTCCTTCACAGTTTCAGCTTCTTTGGTTTCCTCAAGTGCGGCGTCAGTAACGACATCGTCCTCCACAGTTTCAGCTTCTATGGTTTCCTCAAGTGCGGCGTCAGTAACGACATCGTCCTTCACAGTTTCAGCTTCTTTGGTTTCCTCAAGTGCGGCGTCAGTAACGACATCGTCCTTCACAGTTTCAGCTTCTTTGGTTTCCTCAAGTGCGGCGTCAGTATCGACATCGTCCTTCACAGTTTCAGCTTCTTTGGTTTCCTCAAGTGCGGCGTCAGTAACGACATCGTCCTTCACAGTTTCATCTTCTTTGGTTTCCTCAAGTGCGGCGTCAGTAACGACATCGTCCTTCACAGTTTCAGCTTCTTTGGTTTCCTCAAGTGCGGCGTCAGTATCGACATCGTCCTTCACAGTTTCAGCTTCTTTGGTTTCCTCAAGTGCGGCGTCAGTAACGACATCGTCCTTCACAGTTTCAGCTTCTTTGGTTTCCTCAAGTGCGGCGTCAGTATCGACATCGTCCTTCACAGTTTCAACTTCTTCATTTTTCTTAGGTGTAATATCAAGAGCACTATCCCCCTCCGTAGTTTCGCTTTCTTGAAGCTCAGTATCAAGATAAGATTCCACCTTCAAAGCCTCATCTAATGCATGTTCTTCCGCTGCTTTTTCAGCTGTGGCGTTATCCTTAGTAATCTCATCTTCTGAAGGTTCTTCGGGCAAGGATTCCCCGTCCGAAGAGTCCTCAACAGAGGAGTCAACCACCGTCGATTTCATATTTCCGGATTTAACACTATCATCTGTTTTTAAAGTTTTGTCATACAATGATTCTTCGGGTGAAGCGTCAACCGTATCATCCTCCTTTAAGTCTGCATCTTCCGCAAATTCTTTGTTTACTTTTTCCGCACCAGTATCATCCTTAGTTGGTTTGTCTTCTGCAAGTTTCTCAGGTGGAACTTCAGCAGCCATTGCCTCCTTGGAAGCTTCTTCAGTTGCGCCATCCTCGGGTAATACTTCAGAGAGTGCATCCTGTTTCGATATTTTATCATCTACGACCTCTTCTGGAGACTTTTTAGCGTCTGCCTGATCATTTGGAATTTCAACCTCTAAAGTTTCTTCAGATGCGCATTTCTCCATTGACTTTTCATCTTCTGCAAGTTCTTCAATTGCTTTTTCAACATCTACATCATCGTTTGGTGATTCGTCTCCTGCTAATTTCTCACTTGCAGCATCAATAGTGATATCCTTCCCTAATGTTTCATTTTCTTGAGGTTTATCACATGAAGTATCATTATCCAAATTACACTTCGCTTCTTTTTCTTCCAGATTATGTTCTGGAGTGGCATCCTCGATGGCGTAATTTTTCGGAACTTCATCTTCTTTGGGTTCTTCGAGACCTGCCTCAGCATGCGTACTCTCTTTCACATTTTCATCCACTTCAGGTTCCTCAGTTTCCACGGGTTCCTCAGGTGCAGTATCAGTAACCGCATCATCTTTTGGGATTTCATTTTCTGTCGATTCTTCAGTGGCTACCTCGGCATCGGCACTCTCTTTCGCAGTTTCATCAACTACAGGTTCCTCAGGTGCAATGTCAGTGACGGTATCATCCTTTGAAGTTTCATTTTCTGCCGGTTTTTCGAGACCTGCCTCAGCATCAGTACTCTCTTTCGCAGTTTCATCAACTTCAGGTTCCTCAGGTGCAATGTCAGTGACGGCATCATCCTTTGGGGTTTCATTTTCTGTCGATTCTTCAGTGGCTACCTCGGCATCGGCACTCTCTTTCGCAGTTTCATCAACTTTAGGTTCCTCAGGTGCAATGTCAGTGACAGCATCATCCTTTGGGGTTTCATTTTCTGTCGATTCTTCAGTGGCTACCTCGGCATCGGCACTCTCTTTCGCAGTTTCATCAACTTTAGGTTCCTCAGGTGCAATGTCAGTGACAGCATCATCCTTTGGGGTTTCATTTTCTGTCGATTCTTCAGTGGCTACCTCGGCATCGGCACTCTCTTTCGCAGTTTCTTCCACTTCAGGTTCCTCAGGTGCAATGTCAGTGGCGGTATCATCCTTTGAAGTTTCATTTTCTGCCGGTTTTTCGAGACCTGCCTCAGCATCAGTACTCTCTTTCGCAGTTTCATCAACTTCAGGTTCCTCAGGTGCAATGTCAGTGACGGCATCATCCTTTGGGGTTTCATTTTCTGTCGATTCTTCAGTGGCTACCTCGGCATCGGCACTCTCTTTCGCAATTTCATCAACTTCAGGTTCCTCAGGTGCAATGTCAGTGACAGCATCATCCTTTGGGGTTTCATTTTCTGTCGATTCTTCAGTGGCTACCTCGGCATCGGCACTCTCTTTCGCAGTTTCTTCCACTTCAGGTTCCTCAGGTGCAATGTCAGTGGCGGTATCATCCTTTGGGGTTTCATTTTCTGTCGATTCTTCAGTGGCTACCTCGGCATCGGCACTCTCTTTCGCAGTTTCTTCCACTTCAGGTTCCTCAGGTGCAATGTCAGTGGCGGTATCATCCTTTGAAGTTTCATTTTCTGCCGGTTTTTCGAAGGCTATCTCGACATCGGCACTCTCTTTCGCAGTTTCATCCACTTCAGGTTCCTCAGTTTCCACGGGTTCCTCAGGTGCAGTATCAGTAACCGCATCATCATTTGGAGTTTCATTTTCTGTCGATTCTTCAGTGGCTACCTCGGCATCGGCACTCTCTTTCGCAGTTTCTTCCACTTCAAGTTCCTCAGTTTCCACGAGTTCCACGGGTGAAGTGTCAGTGACTGCATCATCCTTTGGAGTTTCATTTTCTGTCGGTTCCTCGAGGGCTACCTCAGAATCAGCACTCCCCTTCGCAGTTTCATCAACTTCAGGTTCCTCAGGTGTAGTGTCAGTAACGGCATCATTCTTTGGAGTTTCATTATGAGTAGGTTCCTCGAGGGCTACCTCGGAATCAGCACTCTCTTTCGCAGTTTCAACCACTTCAGGTTCCACAGGTTCCTCAGGTGCAATTTCAGTGACGGCAGTATCCTTTGGAGTTTCATTTACTGTAGGTTCCTCGAGGGCTACCTCGACATCAGCACTCTCTTTCACGGCTTCATCAACTTCAGGTTCCTCAGTTTCCACGAGTTCCACGGGTGAAGTTTCAGTAACCGCATCATTCTTTGGAGTTTCATTTTCTGCCGGTTCCTCGGAGGCTATCTCGGCATCGGCACTCTCTTTCACAGTTTCCACCACTTCAGATTCCTCAGGTGCAATGTCAGTAACCGCATCATCCTCTGTGGTTTCATTTTCTGTAGGTTCCTCGAAGGCCACCTCGGCATTGGCACTCTCTTTCGCGGCTTCAACCACTTCAGGTTCCACAGGTTCCTCAGGTGCAATTTCAGTGACGGAAGTATCCTTTGGAGTTTCATTTTCTGTCGATTCTTCAGGGGCTACCTGGGAATCGGCACTCTCTTTCGCAGTTTCATCAACTTCAGGTTCCTCAGTTTCCACGAGTTCCACGGGTGAAGTGTCAGTAACCGCATCAGCCTCTGTGGTTTCATTTTCTGTAGGTTCCTCGAAGGCCACCTCGGCATCGGCACTCTCTTTCACAGTTTCCACCACTTCAGATTCCTCAGGTGCAATGTCAGTAACCGCATCATCCTCTGTGGTTTCATTTTCTGTAGGTTCCTCGAAGGCCACCTCGGCATTGGCACTCTCTTTCGCGGCTTCAACCACTTCAGGTTCCACAGGTTCCTCAGGTGCAATTTCAGTGACGGAAGTATCCTTTGGAGTTTCATTTACTGTAGGTTCCTCGAGGGCTACCTCGACATCAGCACTCTCTTTCACGGCTTCATCAACTTCAGGTTCCTCAGTTTCCACGAGTTCCACGGGTGAAGTTTCAGTAACCGCATCATCCTCTATGGTTTCATTTTCTGTCGGTTTTTCGAGGGCTACCTCAGCATCGGCACTCTCTTTCGCAGTTTCCACCACTTCAGGTTCCACAGGTTCTTCGAGGGCTTCCTCGGCATCGGCACTCTCTTTCACGGCTACTACCACTTCAGGTTCCTCAGGTGCAATGTCAGTAACCGCATCATCCATTGGAGTTTCAATATGTGTAGGTTCCTCGGGGGCTACCTCGGCATCGGCACTCTCTTTCGCAGTTTCATCAACTGCAGGTTCCTCAGGTGCAGTATCAGTAACCGCATCATCATTTGGAGTTTCATTTTCTGTCGATTCTTCAGTGGCAACCTCGGAATCAGCACTCTCTTTCGCAGTTTCATCCACTTCAGGTTCCTCAGGTGCAATGTCAGTAACCGCATCATCCTCTGTGGTTTCATTTTCTGTAGGTTCCTCGAAGGCCACCTCGGCATCGGCACTCTCTTTCGCAGTTTCCACCACTTCAGGTTCCACAGGTTCTTCGAGGGCTTCCTCGAATCAGCACTCTCTTTCGCAGTTTCATCCACTTCAGGTTCCTCAGGTGCAATGTCAGTAACCGCATCATCCTCTGTGGTTTCATTTTCTGTAGGTTCCTCGAAGGCCACCTCGGCATCGGCACTCTCTTTCGCAGTTTCCACCACTTCAGGTTCCACAGGTTCTTCGAGGGCTTCCTCGGAATCAGCACTCTCTTTCGCAGTTTCATCCACTTCAGGTTCCTCAGGTGCAATGTCAGTAACCGCATCATCCTCTGTGGTTTCATTTTCTGTAGGTTCCTCGAAGGCCACCTCGGCATCGGCACTCTCTTTCGCAGTTTCCACCACTTCAGGTTCCACAGGTTCTTCGAGGGCTTCCTCGGAATCAGCACTCTCTTTCGCAGTTTCATCCACTTCAGGTTCCTCAGGTGCAATGTCAGTAACCGCATCATCCTCTGTGGTTTCATTTTCTGTAGGTTCCTCGAAGGCCACCTCGGCATCGGCACTCTCTTTCGCAGTTTCCACCACTTCAGATTCCTCAAGTTCCACGGGTTCCTCTGGTGCAGTGTTAGTAACGGCATCATCCTCTGTTGTTATATCTTCGGTAAGTTCTTCGGAAGTTTTTTCGGCGATAGCACCTTCTTTGATTATCTTTTCCTCTTGGTATTTTCCAGGCTCGATATCAGCAACGCTTTCCTTCTTGTATTCCTCGACTTTTTCCGTTTTTTCATCTTCAGCATCAATAATAGTAACCACCTTAATAGGTTCATCTTGTATTGGATTTTCTGGTACAACAACATGGTCACTTTTCTCTGAGCTTTCGGATACTTGAGGCATTTTAGTTGATGTATCAGAATCAGCACCCTCTCTTGTAGGCTCGTGTACTTGGAGTTTTTCTGGTGCATCTGAAGTGATTGTTTCCCCATCCATGACTTCATTTGCTTGATGGTCTGTTTGTGCAATATTGCCACTCGTACACTCCTTAGATATTTTGCATTCTTGGTTTTCTCTTGTTTCTTTTTCGATTATGTTATTTTCCTTTGAAGATTCATCTTGTAATGGCTTATCAGTTACAACCTCAGCAATGGCTTCTTCTTTCAAAGTTTTATGGCCTTGAATTTCTTTTGGTTCAGTACCGGGATTGTTTGTTATTATTCCGTCACTAGTATAATCGCTCTTTCCACTGGAAATATTTGAATTTGTACAATCCGGAGAAAGCTCTAATTCAGCAGATGCTGTAAGAGATGTCTCTGTACTGGTAAGATCGGTAGTATTATCTCCCGACAAAGATTCCAACACAATATATCCTTCGTTAGAAAGTTGGCCATGATGGAATTCATCTGTACTTGAGTCATTATGATCATTACTTTCAGAACCGAGATGATCAGCGTCGAAATCGTCACTTTGAGCCGTTCCACTCATAGTTTGGCTATTCTCCCCCTCATCAATTTCGGTTTCAAGGGCATGAGGGGTACTTTTGATAGTCGAAGCTTTTGTAGTGGCGATAGGGTCTCCAGAAAGGTAATTTTCACCTTCATTGGTCCCGTTCGTGGGTAGGTCTATTGTCGGATTTGGATTTCCGTTCGTCTCTTTGAAATTGAATCCAACAGATTTCGACCTGTTAGCTGATTCTTGAGATGGTAATTCTGTAGAAGGAGAGACCTGATTACTGAGTGGATCCCCATCATTTTCTATAAGATCTTTTTTTTGGGGTTCCTTTTCTGGGACTACTGAAATTTGTTCTTCATCTATCGTGGATTTAAATGTATTCTCTAGTTGAGTTTGTTCGTTTACCCCGTCAGATTTTATGGACTCGTGTATTCCGACAGTGTCCATCGGAACGTACTCCTCAGACTGTGATAGTCAAAAATTCAGCCACATATCTTTATCTCAAAATTTGGGGGTGATTGATGAATCATACCTCGTCAATACTGCATTCCACGCGATCGTGATTAGGGAATATATTCTTGTTTTCCTTCTCACAAATATCGCCCTCAGGGTTATCTAGTAGCTCGGAAGGGTTCGGGGGCTAATATTTGTGATTAGCTACAGTTGAAATAATAATTATTATTAGCTCACGAGATGATTAATTCTATCATGATTTACTACGGAAGCAGTGGAAGGGCTAACACTTAAATCCGGAATTGTATCAGGTTTGCATACATTGAATTCATTTAACTACGAGGTGATGGGTGAGTTTAGAGTTGCTGGTTGTGGTTTATTATTTATTAGCTTACAGATGTTTGATGAGAATTAATCTTATCTGGTATATCTTCTTTGCTCGAGTCAGACATAGTTGGTTCTAATAATTTTCCATTTTGTGTGAGACTTGGCGACTCATTTCTTTGTTCGCTATCTATTTGCAGATTGATATCTGACAGTGGCAGGGTGGGCTCTTCATTAAGAGGCTCGTCATTAGGAGGCTCGTCTCGGGGTGAATCGTGATCTGTAGTTTGTGGTATATCTTGAGGTTTTTTGCCCTTCTCCTTCTTTTTCTTTGCCTTCTGGTCTGTGGTGGGCCTCGCTGCATTCTTGTGGGCTGTTTGTCTGTCAGCTTCTTTAGCACAGTGTTTGTCTATCGGCAGAGGCTTACACTTGTTATTACCTTTTTTCGCCATTTCGCGAGGACTATGTGTGTTTTTTTCTTCAGTACGGAACGAAGGCAGTGATTCAGGCGTGCATGTTGAAGATTGCGCGCTATCTCTATGCTTCTTATTTTTGGTGCACGGGGATGATGCAGCCGTTGGAGCCGTACCGCATTGTGGGTCCAGGTTTATACAGTTGTTTTCACATATTCTGTTGTCATTCTTTTCATACAGACCAAGATTTGTTTGGCCGGGATTATGAGGAGAGAGTGGCTGTAAAGTTGACTCAACAGATACGTCTGCATCAGCGGTCTCTTGATGTGGATCCAGATCATCTAGGTTGTCAACATGTCAGTCGTATTGATGTAAATGTGGGGCTGGCGTTGCCGGCACGTCGACCAACGGTTTGTGCTAATCAAAGCATAAGAGTGTCTTACCGTTCACGTGTTGACAGGGATCCACACTAATATGTACAAGTTGGGACGACCAGCCATCGTCAGGTTCAATCTGTGAATTACTTTCATTGTCGCATTCGTTATCTGTGTGCGATTCACAGCTTGAGAACTGAATTTCAAATTGTGTCTGTTGAGTTAAAGATGTATTTTTAGCCATACTTTGGTGATGTGGACAGAAGGAAACGAAATCCATAATAAATCACAGCTAACAAGCCCGTATAAAATACAGAGCACTTGACGGGCTCTCATCGGTGTAGAACTACGGTTTCCCTTTTCACCGGAATGGGCCCAAGACTATCATTAATTAAGCTCGTAGCTGATAAGTGAAATCCTGGTCTTGCGTATGTATAATGAAGATTAAGTGAACAAAACGTGAAGGACAAGGCATTTATGTTGCCAATTTGAACGCAATTGATTTAGATATGTGGTGTCTATAGTGTGCTTGGAGTGACTAGTTTGGAATGAAATAGGAGATGAATGAAATGAGATAGCCGTATCAATTGAATGCTCGACCTACCAGGCGGAGTGTCACAACCAAGTTACAAGCATGGCAAACCAGGAAATTCATACAATTTTGATCATGGGTTACTAGCAGTGTAGGGAGGTCTTGCTGTGGATTGGCGCCACGTCGTTGTTGTGGTCGGGAAGTTGGAGAAAAATAGCTCGCCTTAAGATTTCGGAGCTGTTCTACCATCTGATCGATGCAGCAGTGCCAGTGCCCAAGTTTTCCTGGCTGTGGATAATGATGGTTGGCTCATCATGCATGAGAGATGATCAGTACTGCATAACAAGCATGATAACTGCAATCTTCTTTGTTTCTGGGGTTGGATCAGTAATAAGGGCTAGGCGAGTTTCCATCGCAAAACAAATATATCGGTTGTGCGGTTCAACTAGATCACATTTGAAATAGTTGTGGAAGTGATCATACGAAAGGGAACTCAGTGAACACAAGAATCATTCTCTAGTTTTGAATGGGAATCAATAGATGAGGTGCGTTTTGTAGGGTCATGTGGCTTGGCTGGGGTGGGGATCATGTGATGGAGACACTGAATCACGCTTGACCTTTTTCAATTGGCCCACCATATGTAGCAGCCGATAAGCAATAATGGGGCTATGGCAGTCCAAAGAGATAACATGAAATTCTGACTCTCACATCAAATTAGCGTGCCAACGCTCTAGCTCAGTTCTGAGTGTACGCGTGGACCAAAGAATCGATGTCTAGCCGTTATTTCTTGCCAACTTGGCCCCTGTGATGTACGCTTTGTCAGCTAACTTATCTAATGTTCCCTGGTATGAGAACAATAGGTATGCCCCTTGGAACAGAATCCCTTTTAATTTATCATAAAATATGCCCACGGTGTGTAGTGACAGAACAGTTAACACTCATGGTATCAACATTGAATGTTCGGATGCTCGAAAACAGAAGTAGGGTATCAGCTTAACATAATATTACTTGATGGGAATTCTCGCAAAAGGAGATTTCCAAATTTTCATGCCGAATTTAGCCTTCTTCACGGCGGAATCTAACCCCAACATCTGTCTGAACACATGCGTTAAGGAATACTCTGAGTTTTTACAATATGCGGCTATTGTTCATGGGCATTAAAATATGAACCTCTGCAACAAGGGTTGTGGCGAGAATGTCGTACCCAACGATATGCTATCAGAGGACCAAATAGCCTTTTAATACCCTATTTTGAATTTATTATGATGAGCTCAAATTACCTTGTTCACTTAGTCTGGTAGTTGGTTTTAATAATATGATTTAGTACTGCAAGAGCTCATACAGGTGCTAAGTATCTTTAAAGACCATTTATATGCGGGGGAGACTTTACAAAAAACACTTCCCCCCTTTCTAATCTAATTCTAGGGCTTTTAAACTTAACCTAAAAGAAGTGTAATTGGCCACCACTTGGAGACGTAATGAGCCAAGTCTATCTAGACATTCTTTTCTTGCCTTGGCATGATGAATAGAGAAGGGGACTGTTCTCAACACCTATCAGTGGTGTCTCCTACGAACCTACAGCTCTCACTGTAGAATCTGCAGAGCCGAGATTGAGTGACAAAGTCCTCACTTCAATGAGGATTCTCAATCGCCTTCGCGGTCTTTATCGTCTTCATCCATAAGCACATCCCCCAATAACCATTATCATGAAGCTAACCACGATCAGATCAGATGGTAGGGTCGGAGCCCTTCTCATCATCAACCCTCGATCATGGAGGAGAAGCCATCCGATGAGTTTCCGGAGCGTATCCAGCACCCGGTCTGGAGATGGTGGATTGGATCAAGTCGGCCTCGACTGTTACAAAGAAGGGAGATATAGATGAATATTCGCACCTCGTGTGGTCCCGGTGTCTAGGCCTCGCCTGGCTGGGGCTGCAGGTTTTTTGAGACTTTTTCCCGCGCACGCAGTTTCCATTGCTACCACTTTTTTTTTCGGGCAGAAGGTTCTGTGGAAAAGGTGGCTGAATTCCATGGGTAAATACTGAGCTGAATGGCTATTCATCAAGGGCAATATATCAATGATCTTTCAAGAAACATAAGAGGCAAGGAGCACTGTACAAGGTTTGGCCTAGGTCAGAAAAGGACCCAATGTGCTAGATAGTCTATGACTCAAGTAGTACAATAAACAAACACACACACATGATGAATAGAGATGCTTGTGGTCTTGAAATCGATGCCGACGGTCCTGGAGCCAGGAGTCCTGTGCGCGGGTTTACAAGCCAAATCTTGACTCCTTCCGTTTTTGTGTTAGATACCAGCATTAACTATTGGTTGTCTAATGGTTTCGCCGTTTGTGGTTGGAAATAATGCCTCGTGTTAACTTACCCTTCCGCAAGTTCGCCATTCTCTCTTTCAGTGTTTACCGTGTCCCTTAGGCGCTGGCCCTTTACTCTGCCATGTTAGGACTCGCTCCCTTTTCCCAGGACTTATGAGCCTTGTGCAATTGTATCACAGCACCTATTTGCTCATAGTAGATTCTGCTCTGGCGAATATCCGCGGACGCTCCACATTACCTAGCCTTGTTAGCGGAAACTTAAGATTGCCAACGCTGTCTGTAGTTAGACGACTGTTCCATTTGAGCTCAGGGTGGCTAAAGGTGAACCGTGTAAAATTGTGAATCCACAAAAACGTGCTTTTAAATCACTTATTAATCGCTTTAGTAGTCTCTCATATTCTTAGACTCAATAAGGACTTAATCCTATTCTGTTCTAATCACTAAGCATTGACGAATTTCTAACGTCGGTGTCACGATATGCGTACTTCGTTTGTAGCCATTTCTTTCGTTCATTAGCGCTCTTTATCGTCGTACAGATACCTCTAACTGATGTTTTGAATTTCAGGAATTCAAGCCTTTGTCTCTGTCGTCAGTTTTGCATATTTCCAAGGCGTTGTTTGCGTGTTTTCAGCTGTGTATCATTGTCCCAAAGACTGCAAACATTTCAACAGGGTAACCTGGTATTAAAGCACAGGACTTTCTGGGCTAAGCCATCCTAAAGGTAGCCTCTTCTAAGAAGGTTACATGCACAAATACCCCCATATTATTGTACCGTTGTTGCCCGACGGTGTGCAACAGCTTAGTTCGTAATTCATCCCTTTTGAAGTAGCTCTGCCGTCTACCATCTCCAGTCTTTCTACCTCTTCAACTCGTATAAATACTACCGCTTTCGTCGTGGACAGTGCGATAGTTGAGAAGTAAGTGGGTCGTCCTCGCATTCCTGGTACCACCAGTGAAGCTGTCTTGCAAATTAGCTCCCCGGGACTCTTCATTATTGTATTTTGTAAGAACAGCAACCATTCTTCTGCTAGCGCCACTGTAAATCTCGATTGAATTATAGTCGCTTGGAACTTGAAGGCTTCAAGGGCTCATCCATCTCCAACGTTGGTCCCGCAGGCTCGGCAGCTCCTACCTTCACCGGTCTGACTCTTACCTTTTGAAGAAAAAGCCAATTATTTGAAGGTATTACACATCAAAATGTAAATTTATTGCAGGAAATTTGGCTGCCGTGATTGCAGCCACTCCGCAGTCGGTTGATAGCTTTGGTGGTGATGTGGAATATTTTGTCTTGACAAAATCCACCTTCCCAGTTGCTAAATTTGCCATGTTGAAGCGCAGCATGAATTAATCAGGGAACAAGATTTGGAAGCAAGAAAGAGTCGATGGCAGTAGATACTAAATTGACGGATTGCAGCTCGTGCATCGCAGTGCCGCATGCAAAAAAACTCTCAGTGCCGATCTAGACCAAACGTGTAGCATTTCCAAACTTGCCCTGTCATATTACTCAGCATCAGGTTTGATGACGCCTATCGGATATTTCTACAGAAGATAGACAGCGGTCTAATTTTCTTTGGATAGTTACTGCAACCATTTCCCCGATTCCATGGGATTGTTGGAAACGAAAAGTGGTTGATGACACCAAATCATCAAAGTTAAAACGTCATTTTACTGAAACCAAAGCAGCAATCTATTTGGCTCGGTCGAGCTTTAGGCATCAATTGCGTCGTGAAGGATACACATGTCTCTATCACACGCATTTAACAAAAGGACGATGGACGAAAGGATTCATCTTCGACAGGACTCAGGAAGCAATACGGTGCAAACTAGGATATAATTGTAGCTGAACAGCTGAGTATAATACTAAAAGTGTCCGCTAGCGGCCTTCGATTTAGCTAGGAATTAGTGATGGCCCCTACGAACTTCCAGCTTTCACTCTAGAGTTTGCAGCGCCGAGATGGAGTAAAACCGACCTGACTTGGATGGGAATTCCCAACCGCTTTAGCTGTCTGCATCATCTTCCTCTATCTCTCTCTTTCTCTGCACAATTACCTTGAAGCTTAACACGATCAGATATGAAGGTAGAATCGAAGCCCTACTCATCACCTATGGCTGTGTAGGAGCAGCCATCCCATGAGTTTCTGGAGCGTAACCAGCACCTGATACGGCGAGGATTGATTAAATCTAGCCGGCCTCTAATATTATAAAGGGAGATGAAGATGATACGCGCATCCGTGTGACTAGGGCTACATGTTTTTTGAGAAAACTCCTCGTGCACGAAATTTCCACAACTTCTATTTTTCTGGGTAGGAAACTCCGTGGAAAAATTAGCCTGATTCGATGGATAAATACTGGGGTGAATGGCTAACCATCACAGGCATTAAATGAGATATATTTTCTCGTAATAAAGATTGATAGGATCATTGTCAAAGATGTGGTCTGGGTCAAAGAGAGGCCCAATGTGCGAGAGAATCCAACACCCAAGTAGTACAATAAAACCGATCACTGACATGATTTACAGATTGAATATTTTGACTGGACATTCATGTAAGTTAATTTCTGAAATTCAATGGGGAAACCCCTCGCGGACTTCTTTGTGTGGGAACTTGTCGAGATGAAATTACTCGAGCCTTAATTGTACAGCACAACGCTCTGTCGTAAAGGCATTCCGTACTCTATTCCAGCCTGAGATCTCCTAACCAGAGACCATCACTATTTTATCCATCCTGCTTCACAATGCTGTGGTTCGCGAGAGCCTTTCGTAAGCGCTAGATTCTGTGTAATCAAAACCACTCTGAGAAACGAAAGGTTCCACCCAAGAACGGTGCGTCGATTCTTTTTGGGATGAAAAAGCTCCGTGACATTACCGCCAGCATCTAATTGTGCAAGTGAGGTGGGCAAAACTTGCTCGACGGATTTCAACATCGCCTACCCGATTACTTCGACGTAGCCAATCTCGTATATCTTCCATTAGTAGGTTGGCCCAGGATGAATATCTCAAAGTAGGTAAGTTTCGATGAACTGATGGAGATACTCTTTTCGTATATTCGCACACACAATCTGGATATCCTTTAGTTTTCACCAATGATCATTGAGACGTAAAATTCCATCAATTGCCGCTTGAATAGTGTCGGTAAGGCGGGAGTGACGGTTATCTAAATGGTAGTTCTTGTCAAAATTTAGTTCAGCAGTTGGATTAAAGGATTGCAGCTTAGTAATCACAGATGGTCTCTATTCATCAAAGAGCCCACAATTTTGCCATTTTTTCAATCATGTAATGTGTATTCAACTATTTAGCTATGACACTTGACCGGTACTTTGTGTGCATATTGGATGCCTCTTATGAAGTTAGAGGCACTCATACTCTGGATTCCATTCGCAAATACCACTATGAGCTATGTTTGCTTACACAAACAGTCGACCCTCATCCATGGGTAGCCACCAAAGAGAAATTCAAAACCTTTGATTATCCAAGCATGCCTTCATCATCCATGTAAACCAGCGCAGCGAGAGATTTGGTTCGGTTTTGCCGGATTCGAACCAGCAGTCTCCAGTCTCGAGTGGGATATGTGTCCTAGCTATGCAGACCTTGCTTGAGAAACCGGCCAAGATGATGTACCACCGCACCATCCAACCATGGCGGTGATTAAACTGTAGCCTGCACTCTCGCAACCGAAGTCTTGGCGCACGCACAAAGTTCATTTCAAAAATTCGGTGTCAATATTCTAAAATTCACGCCCGTCGAGATTGTATCCATCCTCCGTGTCATCTTGAAAACTTGTCCTGAACCCTCTCACATCCATCCCAAAAACTGTCTCCCAGATTTATGCGTCACGCTTTTCTTTCCTCTGTCGGGTGTAAATATTGGCGTGGGCGTGTATTTGGTGGCCAGCCTAGGCCCAAACATAGTCGATGAGAGGTGTGGTCATCGAAATGAGGTTGTAGAAGGTCGTAATTGTAGACTTTTTGAGACTAGGGTAGGAGTCGATCTGGTTGGGATCGAATATTTGATGTGGTGGAGAATTTTGAATGATTGCCTCGTGGGCCAACCTCTTTGGTGCTGCGAAATTTGAGTGAACTTGGCTCTGGGAGGATATTTCACTGCCAGGTTCGTGGAAGGCACCACGTACAGGTATTCAGTCTTGCCCTTCCAGGGCGGCATGTCGTGCGGAGTTCGCTAGGCTCTTCTTTACTACCTCCTCCAGCGCTATCATCCTCTCCTCGATTGCTGGCAAAGACGAACTCTTCACCTTTCAGTGGCGCCGGTGTAATCGCTCAGTATGCTCTGCATGTCTGGGATAGCCAAGAAGAATGGCATCCGAATCGAAGTCGAACACAAGCTCAAGCATATCTCCATTTGACCACTTCTCGACAATGCCTCTCTTATCATTCTCATCTAAATCCCCAACCTCTTTCCAACCACGAGTCATCTCGCCTCAACGTCCAATAAAGGAGTTGCTCCAATTGAAGGCAGGAACTTGCCCCATTAACTTCCAGCCATCTCTCACTACATATTTACGACGCTACTTATATCCGCAAGGAGAAAATCAAGTCGAAAAATACAAAGGCTGGGTCATGCTTATGGGGGACTGATGCTCTAACGGGGCTATACATCTTGAGTAAGGATAGGCGGCTGAGATGTGGAGCGAGGAGAAGAAGAGGACTCAAAAGACTATGTTGGGACTGAACTTTCCGAGAGGTTTTCAGCTTTGGAACGTTTGTGGGCGCCAAGACCGAGATTTTGGCTAATTAGCCAGGAGGGCTTCTTTCATCAATGAGTCCATGGCACAAAAGAAGTTGGGCTAAGCTATCATACAGCAATTACGCTCTGTCAAGACTCTTCCGACATTTCAGCACAACCTTCGGGAAGGAGTTGGGAGGAGGCTAGAAAGGCAGAAAGTGAATTTCCCGAGGTACACACAAGTCTGCAGCGCCCAGCTGGCCGGCCTCTTTGAACGCTTCGGAAGGGTCACTATGTCTTTGGATTTAGTCCTTATGTCGGTACTAGTAGAGCCCCGCACCCAGTGTTTTTTGCGGATTTTTCCGGCTGCCATACAACCGCAAATGGCCATCGTTTCGTTGGCTGGAGAGGGGAGATAATGAAGGGCTCATCTAAGTGTATGATTGAATGAGGTTTTTGAGGAGCTATATGGGGGGCATAGGAGAGGATATACTACTGGTATAGGTAACCTTGGCCTATAGGCAGAGAGGACCTGCATATCCTACATAGTCATAGACTCAGACAGTATAATAAATTGAATTAAAATGCGAGGGGTGCATTCTCGATGTAACCTTGAAGCTCGGCAGCCCGCTTGCTGTTAGACTCGACGTTGCGCTCGGATTCGGAGTTCAGGATGGCCACGATTACCTCTCCCCCATTTCGACTTTTCAGTTCGGCAAAACTGGGGATCATGAGCAAATATTTTACCGAGAGCGAGCAGACGCCCTCCATGTTGCTCTAGATATACAACTATTGTGGAGTATTGATCCGTCCAGCCGAGCCGTCTTGGTTAAAACTCACGCAGTTTCACCACTTTCTCTGGGTTGAAGAACGCTCGTTTGTATGAATGGATCAAAAACTGCGAGCGGATGTAAAGAGTGTAATCAGCGCTAGCTCTGCGGTCATGTAATATATGAGGACTGCGAGTTGTGCAGGCATTGAAGATGATCCGTGCGTCCATACGCACAAGAAGGGCTGTCAACACCGCCGTGGCTGGATGGTGCGGTGGTACATCATCATGGCCGGTTTCTCAAGTAAGGTCTGCATAGCTAGGACACATATCCCACCCGAGACAGGAGACTGCTGGTTCGAATCCGGCAAAACTACACTACATTTCTCGCGGCGCTGGTATGCATGGAAGATGGAGACTTGCTTGGATAATCAAAGGTTTTAAATTTCCCTTTGGTGGGTACTTACGGAGGATGGTCGACTGTTTGTATGAGCAAACATACCTCGTAGTGATATTTGCGAATGAAATCCAGAGTATGAGTGTCCCTAACGTCAAAAGAGTCATCCTACATGTATACATAGTACCGGTCATGTGTCATAGCTTAATAGCTGCATACACATTAAATGATTTAAAAAAAAAGAAGGGCTGTCTTTCTGGTTGAGCCTAGGTAGAGAACTTTAGCGATTTAGTTATAATACGAGATTGGGCCAATAGGGCACGAGTGAACGCCTGTGCGCGATGCCCTCTACGAGCCTGAGAGAGAAATGTTCTCCCCGAGCCAAGTTCAGTCAAATTTAGCAGTACCAAAGAGGTTGGCCCATGAGGCAGTGATTCGAAATACCCCGCCATGTCAAATTTTCGCTCTCAACGAGATCGACTCCTACCCTAGTCTCATCAAGTTTACAACATGATGCAGAGGATGGATATAATTTCGACGGGCGTTTAAATTTGAATTTTGGCAGGGAGTTTCACGAATTGAGCTTTGTGCGTGCCCCAAGACTTTGCTTGCGAGAGAGCAGCTGACACTTTAAACACAAGTCAACGATGGGTGGTGTTCTTTGGTATAGTTTGAGTAGCCTGGGACCTACTCCATTTGGAAAGGAGACACCTCTGACCATATTTCGCGCGGAGGAAATTCAGAGGATGGCGAAGGGATGTCTGGATAACCCAGGGTTTTTGACGTTTCCCTGGGTGGGTATTCACGGATGAGGGTTGACTTGGGGTGAAGAAAAAGCCAGGACAACGCCGCAGTGGTACTTGCAACTGAAATCCGAGGCATGAGTGCTCTTCTTGTATACTGTCACATAGCTAGTCACCTGCATACGCAATTCAAATCTGATGCAAAAAAAGCCGACACAGAGGACTTTTGCGTCAGGATAAGAATGTACGGGGCGCAAATGCCGTAGCCGCAAGAGCTGCTTTCAAAGGCGCAACAATAATGTAAAGGAGCATGTGCAGTTCGCCGCATGCGAAGCAACGACACCGAGGTGTGCGCTCAACAGGCGACAACCAGCAGAACTCAAGATATTACGGCAAGACTTTGCCGTTGGGGGTTCCGGGTCCCTCTGCGGACTCGAATTGACGGGGCAGAGAGGCCGACGACCGTGCCATCATTAGGGAGATTGAGACGGCGACCCAGGCTCGCATCCCGTCTTTGCAATTAATAGAATACGATGCTTTCAAGATGGAAAGGAGCACCAGCGGTCAAAAAAAAACGGCCGCAATCGAGGATCAATCGTGGTCAATGTCCCGTCAGAGGCTGTACAAAGGGAAGTGTTCCGAGACGACCATGTTATCAACGCCATGCTCTCCACGGCGTAAGTGCAGACACTACGATCCCAGCCAAAGCAGCAAGTCGGCACATAGCGGCGTCATGGGGAAAGACAGCCGAGTGCGCTGCTGCTCGCTAAACTCGGGCTGTCCGAGGAACACCGTTCGTAGCAAAAAGCAGCGTGTCGGAAGTACCAGGTCTGCAAGGCAAGTGTAGAGAAGGCTCGCATGGAGCTTCTCGCAGGAACGGCTGATATTTGAAGTGAAAACCCTACTATAGCGCCATAGCGAACAGTCGGAACAACTGGTGATCAGGGATCCACGTTGGTCATCGGTGAGAAGGCTGAAGGACTAAAAAGAGGGCCAGGACGACCACGTAAGGTAGTCGAAGCCCCAACGGCACCCGTTATCCCCGCCACAGTCGCACCGCCACCGAGTGAGGAGGAGCCTTTTCTTTTCAATTTCTCCTTGCAATAGCCTGATCAAAGGGGGGTAGGTGAAATCATGGCGATAGGAACTTCCTCGGCATTAAGCCGGGTCGGACAGTGGGTTCAGTCGCATAAAGCTTTCTCCCTTCCCAACACGGCTAGCCGTCTTCTTGCTTCTATATATAGATATCGCATACCTCGTTAAACTAGAGAAATGAATGAGATTACGGCGGCTAGCCTCGATGTGCAGGGTGTTTATTCCCAAGTAGGCTTAGTGAATACGCTAAAGGCCCGCTACAACTTCAACCCGTTGTGGATCCTGAAAAGATCTACATTATCACGTGTTGATCAGATTTTAGATGTACGGCGCATAGACAAAATCCTAGAGCCATTATGATCTCACACGATCAGATCGCACTGGAGCTGAGGGGTAACAGAGTATTGATGTATATAGCCGCATAGATATCCTACATTTGGGGGAGGAAATAGAATTCACGTATTAGTCTCAAGCTCTACACAAGATCCGTTGTAGTTAGGAGCCACGAGACACCACGTGACAACATTTCATTCTTACACCCACACCCCGCCATTTACTAACTAACCAACGCGCGCCCAGAAACCTCACCGTGGCCAGAGGCTACACTACTGGCAAGCTTGGTCGCACCTCTATGGAAGAAGTTGTCTTTGCGACGTTCTGGCGATTTGGATATAGTTTGGAACTTGTAAGCAGACTTCAGACCTCTCATCATCATCATAATGATGCTCAATCATTTCAGTGCAGGTCTACACGTTGCAAGGCCATGGCATTGGTGCATTCACATTAGCATGAAAGCTCTTCAATTAGTGGATGGACGTTGTCGCAACCCATCACCACCATGCAGGTGCAAGTGACACAGAAAAGGAATAGACCATGTAGAGGTGGCTTCTTTACAATGCTTATTTTTCCAGTACTCGCATGAGTGTTTCTCTCTTTGTCTGTATGAGCTTGGATTGGCTTTGTTCGTTGGCTATTGGAATAGATGGCAGGATTGGGAGTACGAGACTGATCCACCCACTGTCATGGCCCAATGGCTGAATACAATATGAATTAAAAGAGTCGCTGCATTTGTCTGCCAGTCTAATGTAAATGCCTGCAGCCGCTATCATCATCGCCATCAGACCTTTACGCGCTCGTGTGCATCTTCGTCATGCGAACATTCGCACATTGCCTTGACAAGGAATTTAGTGTACACGCTCCGATCATTGCAGCAGTCGGAGGAGAAGCTGCGGATGCGGTAGAGCCAGAACATTCCTGGAACTGAATATTGGCATCTTTCACTGCTTCATGATAGCTCGACTATTGAGCTGGGAGGAGGGTTGTAGATTGCACATAGTTTGCATGGGACAGATGGCTCTGTTCTACAGTTGCACTGGATGCACAGGATACTTCAGTGTGCACGGAGTGGTGCATAGCAACTCCTGATCCGCATTTACAATGCGAAGAATGTATCCCAACCTGCTACGTCTAGACGTCGTCTCTAATCTGATAACATGACTTTAGATGATATAGGTAGTATTCTGCAACACTGCTTCCACACGCAGGAATGGAGACTATGCTTTCTCTTTTTACCAAGGCACTGCCGTAAGAAATGGAATCCCACCTCACTTCAGAGACCGCGTTAGCAAAGGAAGCGGTAAAATTTAAAAACTCTACAGGCGAGTCGTTTTCATCTCTCTATTCTCCATTTGCATGCAAGCCAGACAGCACGACCGTCACAATATGTAACGTGCCTCGACATTGGCATTGAGCCCGGGTGCAGGCCCAGCTTTCAAAGGCAAACTAGGATGTGTGATGATATACTCTCTAATAGCTCTATTCCTGCTCCCAGAGAATCTATAACATACACCGCAACGAACTGTAGTTGCAGAGAATGGCCGGTTCAGCTATATAAGCGGAGTCAGCTTCAACTAGGTGCAGTGCTCAGGTTCTCAGGAAACTGAATCGCACTTCATAGACTATGCACGACAATGATTAGTAGGTTACAACGATTTGAGAAGTGATAATAGATGCTTTGACTTTCATGCCAATAAACTTCATCATCATATATTCACAAGCGTGCATGGGCGAGCTGCCTCTTCACCGGATATGCCTTTTATCTAGATATGCCTGGAGCATAGAAAAATATGACCTTGGCAACTCTAGTGAAGCGTGACACTGCAGACTATACGGAGCTCGTGAAACTACTCGAGTATAGGATTTACGATACTATGATGACTATGAAGTCGGCATTCGAATCCAATGTAGCAGTGGAGGTAAGGTTACTTGTTGTCCCATGATAGACTGTGTCCGGTTTATAGGTGGTTGGCTTGCTGCTTGCTCCATTGCATGATATTCTCTCTCTCGAGTAAACTAAGAATTGACTAATCTCCTTTTCCCGAAGTTCAAGAGAATCAAGGAGTAGAAGTACTATGGCCAGTTATTAGGCTCCATGAGAATGTTGTCCCGTGTGATTTCTCGTCCATGTACCCGACGATTCTAATGGCATCCAACAGATGAATCCAAGTAAAGGGCCTGGATGCCGGAGACAGTCACCATCTTGGCTCTGCCAGTGCCGAGGTGAGGGTCGGAGGCTCGTAGAGTAGATTGCCAGGTGTCAAGTTTTCCTTCCCCTGAAAACCAAGAATATGAGGAGACCTTGGCAGCAATTACATTCTGCATTAGTGCAGCAGGAGCTCGTATTTGCACATTCCATGGCATCTTTCCAAGCAACGAGTGTCAATTTTAGCCGGGTGGAGAGTTGACATGGCAGAGCACGGCAAGCATTTCGTTTCGACATGGTTGATCGATTAATCACCGACCCCTTTCGGGCACGGCCGGGATAGAAGCCCAATTTCGGCCCAAAAGACTTAGCAATAGTTGCTGGTTGTAGCATTCAGACCGAGTACAATTGATCATCGTTAGGGCGTTAGTAGCAAATAGACACGAGGTGCAAGTGATTTGGTTCATTAATTGCTGGCTGCCCTGATGCACATAGCTAATCCGCAAATACTTTGTGTCGAAACAAACTGGAGTCTCCGTCAACACAAGATGTGAGCATGGCTTTCTTCTAGCTACATGTGTCAATGATGGAGAGTTGCGCGGGTTGTAGCTCTGTTAAGCGTTGTTGTCGAGACAGCTCCAGTCGCATCAACGGCATCGCCCTGGATATCGGTACCAAGCAGAAACACTTCAACCCAACTACAGATTCGAGTAAAGAGACTTGGGCTATCGTGGCTCGAGAGGTATGGTCGACACCAAATTGGGATAAACAAGGATTCCCACAATCTCTTACATTGCTGCCGGTGAGATATCAAGTGGCTGTACCGCCTATTCCATTTCTAGGGTAGTACTGCGACGACTGATGGTCTGGCCAGTGGACGGGTGGAAGGAGAGCATGAGGGGACTTTTGGGGCCAGAGTATTCGCTAGTCACACGGATCACAATTAGCGTGTATGTTTGCTATCTCTGCAGAGGAGCGGTCTAAATCGAATTAGGCACCGTAGCAGACAGGCATATCAGTGTCGACGATTGAACTAAAACTGTTGGCATCAGGCGTACACGCTTCACCATTGGGATGGAATGGTCAGGTAACAAAGAGAGCCAATCCAACAACAAATCCCGTGTAGCGTACTAGCTTGACGGCGCATGTATCAGGTACGACAAGTCTAAACCAGCCGACATGCCCATTCATGGCACCAATTCTGCACCCGACAACCAAATTTGCCTAAGCTAAGGGTACGATATCCGGTCTGAGGCCATCGACGGACCGAAAAACTGACAGTGAGCCGGCGATGGGTGATGAGCGAGATGTGAAGGGACACAATTACTCTCCGCCCCTGACGCTGAAATGTGTCAAGGCTGAAGCCTCACACTATACCCCATGCGTCGATCTTTCTTCCCCGACACTCTAGGCTTGGCAGTTGTGCCGGCATCAAGACTGCGCTTTGCCCCTCTGGCACTAGCTTGCTCGGATGGTGCCGACGGCACGCGGAACGCGGGACCCGAAGTAAAAGCCAATTAGTGCCAAGCTGCAGGCCCACCACACTTGGCTCTCCCTCCATTCATCTTGAGTACCGCGACACAGTTATGGTGGATCCTTATTCACGCCAAGTTGGCCACCATCCGTCAACACTCACTCAGGGGAAGTCTGCAAAGCTTGAGTAATCCCTATATGTCTCCATATCTATTGACATGTCTTAGCCCGAAATCTAACCTCAGGCTTCTCCATCCAAGAGTAGATGCCTATGCGACTCAAACTGAGCCAGAGAAGACTACGAGGAGGCGACCACGGCACCTCACGTCGCTGGCTGATTTTCACCGTGTCAGCTGGTCTCTAGCCATCGAAGGCTTGCCGCGCACAAAGCTCAATTGGTTCTTTTTTTAAATCATTTAATGTGTTTTCAGCTATCTAGCTATGACACATGACCGGTACTATGTATACATATTGGATGACTCTTTTGACGTTAGAGACACTCATACTCTGGATTTCATTTGCAAATACCACTATGAGGTATGTTTGCTTACACAAACAGTCGACCCTCCTCCGTAAATACCCACCAAAGGGAATTTAAAACCTTTGATTATCCAAGCATGCCTTCATCATCCATGCATACCAGCGCCGCGAGAAATGTAGTTAAGTTTTGCCGGATTCGAACCAGCGGTCTCCTGTCTCGGGTGGGATATGTGTCCTTGCTATCCAGACCTTACTTGAGAAACCAGCCAAGATGATGTACCACCGCACCATCCAACCACAGCGGTGTTGACAGCCCTTCTTGTGCGTATGGACGCACGCACAAAGCTCAATTCGAAAACTCGTTGTCAAAATTCTAAAATTCACGTCCGTCGAGATCGTTTCCACCATCTGCAGCACCTTGTGAGCTTGTCCTAATCTCTCTCACGCCCATCCCAAAGAACTGTCTCCCAGGTTTGTGCGCCACGCTTTGCTTCCGCCTTCGGGTATAAATATCGGCGTGGGCGTGTACGTGGTGGTGAAATGAGGCCAGAGAAAGTCGACGAGAGGTGTGATCATTGAAATAAGGATGTACTAAGTCGTACTTGCAAATTTGATGAGGTTTTGGTGGTGATTGATCTCGTCAGGTGTGAAAATTTGATTAGGTGGAGAGTCTTGAATCATTGCCTCATGGGCCAACTTGTTCGGTATTGCGAAATTTGACTGAACTTGGCTCTGGGAGAAGATTTCACTCCCAGGTTCGTAGAGGGCACCGCGTACAGGTGTCAGTCTTGCCCTCCGCTCAATTTGTTCAAGTCCCTGCCAAACGTGCAAATCTCACCCCACCTCAAGATTGTATCTATTTTCCACATCACTTGTTACCTTTCGCTACTTCTCCCGCGTCCATTCAAAAACCTCCCACAACTCTATTGCACCGCTATTTGGCTCATCGTGCAGGTACTTCAACTATCATGGGCATGTGCTTGGTGGCCGGCTGCGGCTAGAGAATGAGTCGATAGAACGTGTTGTGGTTGAATGAGAATGTACTCGGCTGTACTCGCAAATTCCAAGAGGACTTGGTCCTAATCAATCTCGTCAGGAGCGGATGATTGATTAGGTAGAGAGTCTTGAATCATTACCTCGTATGCCAACGTCTTTGGTGTTGCAAAAATTGTCTAGGATCGTCTGCGAAAGGGGACTTTGCTCCCAAAATCTTTGAAGAGACTCCGGACAGGGTTCCAGTCGTTATGCCCCGCCTGTTTCACTTTGCGCCCGTCACATAGCTGATAGTACCTGGTCTTCGCTATAACTTCGCACAGGAGAATGGGACAGCCTCAGTAAACCACCATCTTCTCAAGTCCGGTGTGATATAGCTCTCGACCACACTTGAAAATCACCTGCAGCTTCATATTCTGCGCAGCTCTCATCGGTAGATGGCCCCTGTTTCTTACGGTGTTGTGGAATCTATTTGCAACTGATCCCTCCTTCTTTGCAGTTAGAGTGGAGGCAACAACGTAGCCATGCCTCCTCAAGATCCGTATTTTAATAATCATACAAGTGATCATTATGAGTGCATTGGGACCACAACAGACACACGGGGAATATTACACTGCACGACGCGGGGCGTCAAGAGTCAGAGAAGAGCAACATGTGTTGATACATTCTTCAACTTTGCAGGATGCAAAAACTGCAGCTCACTTATTAATCTATTTTATATATCCTCCTATCTATCTAACCATCCTTATAACACTCGCAATTGCAAGGGGGCCTCACACGACTTTGCTGGTATATGTTGGCGGGCTACCCATCCGGCTCAGTCTTTTGTTGAATCTAATGCCCTTTCGCCATGACGCGAAGTCAATGTCTCATGAACACGACGACTCTTTTAAATTCAGACACTCTGGTGTATTTTATTTGCAGATACAACTATGAGGTATGTTTGCCTCCACCGAGAAGATGTTTCAAACCTGCGGTATCCAAGCATGGCTCCGTCATCCCACACACAAGCACAGCCATGTACCCGGGTGATTAAGAGTGCCATCTAAACACCGGCTTTGATGGTATATCATTGCCCCAATCAACTTTCAATTTGATTGATAGGCAGTCTAATAGACATAGAACTCAGCACGCTGGCTGCGAACGGCATCCGAATATAGGTGTGATTATGCATGTCAGTATTGTGATTATACTATAAAAACTAACCACCCAAAGCTCGTAAGCACAAATCTTGTACTCAATGTCGACAACCATGTTCTGCTCTAACAGTGAGCCGCTTGCAAGGGATACAGGTGTTGGTCGTTTTTAAACTTTTACTGTATATGCAGCTATCTAGCTTTGCACATAGAGAGATTTATAATTATTGTACTACTTGGGTCAAGGACTACCTTGTACAGTGCTCCTTGCCTCTTTTGCTGCTTGGAGGATCATTGGAATATTGCACATGATGAGTAGCCATTCAGCTCAGTATTTACCCGTGGAATTCGACCGCCTTTTCCATGGAACCTTATCAAAAAACATAAAATTGGTAGCAGTGGAAACTGCGTGCGCGGGAAAAGTCTCAAGACACCGGGACCACACGAGGTGCGCATAATTATCTATATTCCCCTTCTTTATGACATTCGAGGTCAACTTGATCCAATCCACCATCTCCGTATCGGGTGCTGGATACGCTCCGGAAACTCATCGGATGGCTTCTTCTCCATGACCAAGGGTTGATGATGAGAAGGGCTCCGATCCTACCATCTGATCTGATCGTGGTTAGCTTCATGATAATGGTTATAGGGGGATGTGCTTATGGATGAAGACGATAAAGACCGCGAAGGCGACTGGGAATCCTCATCGAAGTGAGGACTTTGTCACTCAATCTCGGCCCTGCTGACTCAACAGTGAGAGCTGGAGGATGGTAGGGAACACCACTGACAGGTGTTGGGAATAGTCCTCCATGCCATACACATATAAAGTGCTCTGTGTACATGCTGGGTGAGTCTTTCACTTCATAGATACTCCAGCTGTACATTGACACATCTTTCCATGAAAGAGTCTCCTCAAATTCCCACCCGTAGAAATCTAATAATTATCAATAACTTCAACGCAAGCCATGTCGCCGTAGCTCTTAGCCTCCCTCCATTTCCACTCGTGAAGCTGTCGAAATGCTCCTCACTGCACCACCGCCATTATCGATTCATCCTACGGTGAGAACAGACACTCATCACCTAGCCTTTGCGGCACCGCCAGCTACGAGTATCAATACCTACCATTTCCCTCCCGCGTATCCTACAGAGTAGTTCCAAAAATACAGCAAGTCTCGCCCGTTAAAGCCCAAGAACAACGGCTGCCGCAATATCTATAGAGCACAGCAGACGCCCAAAAGTAGCCTACTCTCCGACTTCCAAGAGATGGTGGAGCCAAACATCTGGCAAAAAGACCACGCGCGCACCTCTTGCGGCCACGTCCACGACAATATCCAGTCCACGGCATTAGCCTGCATATCTGTGCTGAAGGCGAGGGCCTATTTCTGCGGCCGACGCTCGAATATCCGGGAAGAAGCATATCCTTTCATCAACGTAGCCCGGCCCATAAATTACACCCCCAACACTCTACCATCAAGCAGACCACTATCGTTAGCCCCAGACTAGCAACGTAGGCAGAAGTAGAGGTGGAATGAGGCATGCTACTATCAGGCGCCGGAACCTCGGAGAGCATACAAATGAATCGAAAGCCTATTGTCAGAAACCTTGCTACCAGCGCCAAACATCCTGAGTACGCCGCATAGCTTAGAGGAGCCAGTTGTCCCAGCTCGAATGTAAAAAGCAAATGCACAGTTGCATGGTTCAATAGTTCATCCATGGGAGAGCAAACTGCCTGAAAGTCTCCCGCGCTACCTATATACATCCGGAGATCCAATTCTAGCCTGCCTTTGTGTGGTGATGAAGGTAACTTGGGACTTCTTCCGCCACACGGGTAGCGCCTCCGATACTCGTGGCGCTATCATTTACGCAGCCTTCGCGGCAAATCCGTATCCGTCTGATTCTCCTGACAATCCTCAGAGTAATAGCGTACATGGCTTGCCTCTGATGGCCATAGAAGGATGCAGGACCTATCGACCAAAAGCCGTCACGCTAGGGTTTTTGGCTGTGGGAGCGGCCTGAAAGCGGCCTCTAGACTAATCCCAGCTCGTTCGTGCCGAATCAAGCGAGTCTCGAAGCATCTCGCAAAATTGCATTACACTGGGAGCAAAACACTGCCGCTGAGACTATTCGTACATCCTCTCGGCTCGCTCAGCAGTACTCTGTTGGCGAACGAATATCTCGCATTTCTTCTCGCCTGCAGATCTGTGCATTGCAGTGCCGCTTGATCGTTTGATAAAAGAAAGCGTGGATCACTCGTCCTTCTACAACCAAGACACGGCTCAGATGGCCGGCTAAGCTTATAGCCCGTCGAGCTGGAACGTGGGCGTTTACGATAGGATAATTGGCTGCCGCACTACACAATCAGAGCCTCTCCTACATAGTAGTGGCCCCAAAAGGACATGGGTGGATTTAATAAATAGTAGGGAATTAGGGGTTTGTTTTGAGAAGAAACGAGACCTCTTCACAAACTCGCGCCGTGCAGGTGGTGCTAGAGACTCTACCTAACAAGGATCTCTTCTCGAGCCGGCTCACGTTCATTATCTGGCCTGATGGTCAAAAGCTTCTGGAAGTAGGCTATACCGGCATGCAAATATTCACTGTCGACATTTTGCCGTCGGACGGGGCCGCATGGGAGACCGGCTTTCAGCGACCACATGAATGTTCGGGAAAGAGATCGATGGGTCCAAGACCTTGGAGCTGGGCGGAACGCCCACGAAGCAACCGCTGAAAACGACTTTGCCCATGTATCTAAACATCCTAGGCTGATGATGGCCGTTTAGATTCTACCACTACGGAATTAACGTCTCGCTTCCTCGTGCTGATGTGGATGGAGAAGAATCCACCACGTACATGAGGCCACCGTCGGCTTGGCATTGAGGATGAGATGTGCTACAGATGCCGGAAGTCTGGGCAGAACTGAGACGAGGCATCTGCATCACCCACTCCCGCATAGATTGTGCAAAGTATATTCCGACAATGGCGAGACGCCCAAGACGAGACGGCGCTCCCTCATCCATAGCAAGGAAGCCAAAACTTACCATTGCCCAGCGATTAGCCGGGCATCGCCCGGCTTTACAGAGGTAGCACTGTCTCGATGCCCGCGCTGATATGATCTCTGAAATCATAGAGTCTTGTGCATACCCATTTAATCAATAAGCGACATCACTTGATAAGGTATTATCGTAGACTAGCGCGCAGCGACGTATAGCTGCATTCTGAGTGGTGGGAAGAGTAGGTTGGGTGTAATCTTTAGTGTATTACGCAGACACATACAATCATATTTCCCATCTATTCCTCCTCTACCAACGACACCCCGTCTCTGTACGAGTGATAGAGCAGTGTTGAAATCCTCCATGAGTCCGTACCATCAAACGTGCCCCGCACCAGAATTTTACTGCTACTGGCAAAAGTTTTGACCGGGCCTGCATTGGTCGGCGGACATTTAACCACCGTACACCTCGATTGACAGCCAATGCAAACTGGACTACACGGATATGGCCAGAGCCTCACGGAGCTTTGGCTTGGGCACGGCATGCACATTCTTCGAGGCTAGGACTACGGACTTATGGTCGAATACATGCGCCAGATTCTGTCTCGGCCGATGTGGAGCCTGCCGACCAATCGCTAGCGCCAGACCCCTCGAATCACACAAGGCCTGCGAGGAATATACTCTGCCAAACTCCAAAATCCGCTCTCATGAAGACCGGCTAGCCGGTTGAGATGGATGGCATGCCGGCGATAATTTTGCAAAAGTTTTGGAGAAGAGGCACTAGGGTACGGGGCAGTGGCCAACTGCTGCGTAGGGGATGTGGCGAAGCTTGTTGAGCCCCGTCTCTCGCACATTCAACGACGCCATGCAAGTCACTCGGAGGGGCAGAGGCGTGTAGCAAGATGGGACCATCTCGTGGAATCAAGCGATGGTGTTAGACGCGAGCGCTAGTTCGAAAGACAAGTCACTCCATGTGATCAGCAGCAGGAGGAGGACGTAGGAAAGCTGCTCGTTTCCAGCCCTAACCACACCTCGCTCCATTTCATGACAGTCGGCCTTCCGACACCGATTACCGGCATCGCTAGAGTCATGCCTGTTGCTACGAGCGTTACGCGGCATATATCGCCCGACCTGGCGCGGAAGAAGCCAGGACCAAGCCCGCGCCTCTATCCCCAGCAGATAGCGCCTCGGTGGGTGGAAGAGTGCGGCAAGGCAAAATACCAGTGCGCGATCTCGAGGCATGACGAGAGTAGAGACCTCTTGCGCCGCATTGTGGAGAGGGCGATGCGGCAGAACTAGCGCCGCGACATCTCCAATGCAGCGAGAGACGCTGGCATGCTGGGTCTAGCATGGAAAAGCGACTACGGCCTGCCCCCTCGGCCCACGAAACGCTTCACTTTCGCACTCAAGTCGCTGAAGTCTTTTTCGAGAGACCGGATTTCAGTCGTCCCACCGCTGACCATGAGCCCTCTGGACGAAGGAGCAACGGCTGATCGTGGGCCGCGAGTGTCAATGATGAAGGAGCTCGAGGGGTTATCTTAGCATGCAAAAATAAAGCCCCTCGCGTAGACGCAGTTGGCGTGCGGCATGTTATGGTGGTAGCAACGATGCCTCTGCACTTTCATGCTGCGAATGGGCGAGATGGAGAGGTGGCAATAGGAGGAGAGCGCACACCATCGATCTGGACGGGCGTAGACTGATGGCCATGTGAGTCGTGGTGTAGACACGCATATGTGAGAGCAGTGATTTTCCAAAATCTAGTAATGAGCGAGCGCATTACAATGCCAATATACTCATCTGCTGCAACCTTGAGCAAACGTGCAGCGCATTACCGGTCGCTATTCGACTTCTCATAACCTCGCAGCCCCCTCCGAGGACCATTACCTACACGAGTACGCATCCACGTGCCACCCCAACCAAGCCTACACACAGCACCTCGGGTTCATTTGCTCGACGCGGACTGCACCACGTCGCAGCGCAAGAATCAAGGCTAAATCAGCGTCAAATTCAGACAATCATTTGGCAAGTGTAGCAATGCTTCCTCGAGACTCATGAGCGGTCACGTTTGCGGGCTCTAGACTGGCGCCAATCGATGGGGGAGAGGGATACAATTCGGGCTTTTACTCTGATCACAAAGTGGTACGAGACTTGCGCCTTCTGCTATTGGTTGTCGGCATACAAGTATACGGCGGGCGCTGGCCCGGCATAATATAACCTGACGCCTTCCAACACGCGCAGCCTGCAGGAGGTTTTGTCACTGGCGACGGCCGGCAAAGGAGGTTCTCGAGGATAGAAGTGAATCGTAAACGACGCCACTGTTCCCTAGCGGGCATGCGACGAGCCGTCATGGAGCAGGTGAACCGATCAGCAAGCGATAACAGCACGATGAATCAAGGGAGAATCAGCTTATTGGCTCCACGAAGAGATGGCTACGAGTGACAAGGCTCCCTAGCTACTTTCTCGCGCATGAGAAGGTGCAAAGTCGAATTCGAGCGAGCTTTGAACTCGCTCGCTCTAGGGATGGCCGCTGTGCGAGTGTTGATTGGAATACTGAGAGGCCTAGTCACGATCATCGCCAATATGCTCACCAACGAGACCGTTGCCAGCCCAGATGCGCTACACCGCACTTCTAAATCAGTCGCAGCGGTGGCTTGGTAGAAAAGCTCGAGCTGCGAGGCCTCTTTTTAATACCATCTTGGGAAGCGAATGGGGGAAATGAAGAGTCGGAGAAGCGTGGTGGGGGGTTGCTGATCAAACGCATTTGGTGTCTCCTTTATGATTCAGCGTGCATTCAGTTATCTGGCTATGAGACATGATCAATGCTATGAGTATATTTTAGATGAGTCTTTCAATGTCAGAGACACTCACGTGCTCTGGATTTTACTTTCACATACCACCATGAGGTATACTTGATTGCGCACGATACTCGATCCTCCCCCATCAGCACCCGCCAAAGGGAGTTTAGAAACCTCTGATTGTCCATGCATACCTGCGCCGCGAGAAACGTGGCCGAGTTGTGTGGCATTAGAAGCAGCAATCTCCCGCACCACATGGGCTGGATTTCCAAGCCATCTAGAGCCTTTGCCGGAAATTTGTATGAATCATGTACCACTGCGCCATGCGCCCATATGGTGCTTACAGTGCTGTCTGCTGCCACAGATAAAATATCGAAGCGCACGCTGCTCTTCATTTTGACAATCTCCTTCCAGTCTGAATTCTTCTTCCGTCCAAACCCATTTCTCTCCTCGGAATTACCTTTTCTGCCCCTCTTGATCGCTCTCACGTCTATCCCAAAGACCTAACTTTCTGACTTTTATGCCGCGAGTCGTCTCCATCCATCCGAAACTGCACTAGCTATCCTTCCTTTCGAATCCATGGTACAATTCTAGCCATATTATCTGGTTTCGAAGGATCGGATTGTTGATTTTTGCAGCAACTTGCCTTTTAATTTCATCAATTTTTGACAGGACATCGCCGTTTGCTATAGGTTTTGGAATAGATATTCATATTGATATCGTTAGCCTCCAACTCCAAGGACATTTCTTCGCTACGAACAAGAGTCGAGCCCAATGTGCTCGCTTCTTGCGTGGAAATACCGCTCTGGACCCTGCTAAGGTCTTGGATAGGTGACTCTTTATAGTGCGTCACAAGTCTGCCTTTTTTCTTGGCATTATACAAGATCGCAGCTATCATATTTCGTATTTATAGATCTAGCGTCTACTTATGTTTTCGTACATGATCAAACTTTTCCACTTCACTGGGATTTTATCAATACTGTAACAAAATTTTTGCTTTGGAGCTTATGTAGACAAGCAAAGACTCAAACAATTTGTGCTCATGGTTTTCTTTTATTTCCTCATTGAAATTTTCTATTTTAGGCTCATGTTCATTTCGAATCCCTTTATGAATATTATTTTACCTATTTGCGTCTTTCAGTGAACGACCCAATCCTTTCAATCAGCCACTATAGTCAGACAAGGTCATAATATTTGTTGATTCTCTCTAATCGAGAATTCGTCGTCCTTTTTCTAGCTTAGATGCCGTCTAGTAGCTGCCATTTTTATAGATGCATCAGAATAGACCTAGCGGTTTGAGATCTCCTAGTTTACCTCGCCAAGAACTTTTGGAAGGCTTTGTGGTCAATTGAGATGTTTCCGACCGCCTTTAACCTCTTCCTACCTTCTTTTTGCTTGTCCAGTAGCTTTCTTTTTCGACCAATATCAGCAGCGTGTAGTTTTGCCAGTACATCTTTTCTAAATGGCTTGATTGTTTCTCGGGCAATGATACGACGCCCAACTGCTGCTTGAATGACTATTTCAAACATTTGCCGTTCAACATGTTCTTTAAATTTGACGACCCACTGACGACCGATTCGTTCAACCTGTGAAAGATGAACTACTCGTGATACAGCGTCAACTGGCTCTTTATTTACAAGCAGCTGCATCTTAACAATAGAGCTTCTTCTGAAGCCTGCATCTTCATAATCAAGGCTTGCATATCCTTTCGTAGCCCCTTTTAGCTTACCGAAAAAGTCATCGACTAGTTGTGCAAGCGGCAAGTCATATTGAAGAATCACTTGTGTGGCTGTGAAAAAAGTTAGCTCCTTCTGCTCACCTCTGCTTGCCTCGCACAGTTCAATTACTTTTCCCAAGTATTCCTCTGGGACTGTGATGGTGGCATTTACATAAGGCTCCTGGAGCTCATCGATATCTTGCTTTCGGGCCTCGGTATCTGGGAAGTGGGTTGGTGTCTGAAAGATCTCTTCGCGACCATCCTTCCAAATAACTTTGAAAGGGACAGATGGAGGTGTAATGATTAAGCTGGCGTCGTGCTCTTGACGTAGACGATCTTCAAAAACAGAACAATGTAAGGTTCCTAGAAAGCCAAGTCTCCACCCAGCACCTAGAGCTTCTGATGATTCTTTTTGCAGGGAGACGCTGCGGTCGTTTAAAACAATCTGGTTTATAGAATCTTCCAAGTGAGTGTGTTCACTCTGGTCTACTGGAAATGCCGATACAAAAACCATTGATTTAGGTTCCTCAAAGCCGGGATAGGGCTCTACGATCTTTTCCGATCCAACGGTGGTAAATGTGTCACCACTCAGCGCCTAAGAGGGTGAGTTAGCAATTATTCTAATTGGCCTCTTTCCACTTAGCCACTTCCGCAAGATATGCCAATTTAATGGCGTCACAAAAACCTGACCTGAAGCGTATTTCAAAAAATAGAAAGACTCTAACCTCTTGGCTCTTCTTCATGCCAGGATTGAAGAAAATATATCCAACTTGCCCAGCACGAAGGGCAGTTTGTGGAGTTTCGTGAGGGTACATGATTCCAACCTCGCCCACGAAATATTTGAGACCAGTGGCAAATGATCGTATCTGATCGCCCGCCTTGATAGCTCCATCAAATATCCGCACCAAGAGTATAACTCCCTTGTACGTATCGTACCAAGAATCCACAAGTAGAAGCCTGAGTGGCTTCTTGTGATCTCCTACCGGAGGAGGTATTTGTTGAATAACATTTGGCAGCACACTCTCCACATTGATCCCAGTCTTGGCAGATACAAGTACTGCATTTTCTGGTTCCAGTTCGAATGCTGATTTCATTTGTTCCAAAGCCCTTTCGGTATCTGCGGATGGTAGGTCTATCTTGTTCACAACTGGTACGAGTCGTAGGCCCTGGGAAAATGCGAGATAAAAATTTGCAACAGTCTGCGCTTGAACACCTTGACTTGCGTCGACGAGGAGTAGAGCACCTCCGCATGAGGCGTAGGACCTTGAAACTTCCGCTCTAAAATCTACATGTCCCGGAGTGTCTACTAGGTGCAACAAGTAGTCTAGCCCATTGTACTGATAAAGCATAGAGCAGGTTTGCGCCTTAACTGTAATACCTCGCTCTCTCTCTACGTCCAACTTGTCCAAGATTTGCTTGTTACTCCCAGCTTCGATGGTACCGGTCAACTCGAGTAGCCGATCTGAGAGGGTACTTTTGCCATGATCAACGTGTGCAACGATGCAAAAATTTCGGAATCGGTCGATCGGTATAGCTTGGATGCGGCGTTCGAGTTCCGAGACAGGCTTGGATGCTTGGGCAGTTCGTGAAGTGGAGCTGGTTAACCAGCGGTGAGCCGATGGGCCATACCTAGCTCGGCTGCTACGAGAGAGACGCAGACAAGAGAATAGACATTGCCGCATGAAGACTATATATTATTGCGCGCAATAGGTTGAATTAGATATGTGGCGTCGGCAATTTACACCGCGCTGCTTTTTAGCCGACCTAGCCAGATACCCATATCACTGGGCCAACTAAATCGTGGTCATCAATTAAATATGGCAAGTTCTTTAATAGAGATAGTACGATAAAGCAACTTCTACTTCGCAATGGCAGCAGAACAAGAAAAGGCTAAATCAAAAGTTCACAAGCTCTCACTAAAGGGTGACCTATCTACGCCGTCTTGTAATATTATCTCTAATTACTCTTCTTAGGATCCTCTAAGCTGGTTGCCGAATTTGTTCGTCGCGGGGACTTCGAACTCACCCCTCATTACCCCTGGCTCCAAAAATTCGATACTGATTAATTCCAGTTTCACTATTCTATAAATACAATACTGTGCATACCAACTAAAATCTATGCTAGCCTCACGTATGCTAACTTCTACGATATAGTTTTCAGCGTGGCGTGTACCCGGCTGAAGATTTTACGGCGGTTAAAAAATATGGCCTGACCATGCTGGTTTCATCTGACGACCAGGTCAAATCTTACATCAAAAAAATTATGTCTCAGCTCGACAAGTGGATGGTCAAGGGTAAAATATCAAAGTTAGTGGTCGTCATCACTTCTAAAGACACTGGCGAAAACGTGGAAAGATGGCAGTTTGACGTACAGATTCTCAACAAGGAGACAAAAAAAGTGACGCAGAATCCAGTCATCAACGAAAATGAAACTCCTGGGTGAGTTTTTCGTGGGCGAGAAGTCAATAAGTTAATAGTGGGACAGGTTTGATAAAGCTCCATCCATAGAGAAATCGGAATCTGAGATCCAGTCTGAAATTCAGTCGATCTTTAGACAGATCACCGCATCTGTCACATTCTTACCCGAACTACAAGGCGATTGCACCTTCAACGTTCTTGTCTACGCTGATGCAGATAGTGATGTTCCGATAGAATGGGGAGACAGTGATGCCAAAGAGATAAAGGATGGTGAAAGGGTTCAACTTAGGAGTTTTAGCACCGCAAATCATAAAGTAGAAACTTTAGTTAGCTATCGGCTTTCAGACTAGGATGCAAAAATATGCATGAACTCTATGATCGTTCGCGCATTAAGAAGATGTGACGCCTGGTAATAATTAATCAATACAGGAAAATACTGGTACTGGCTGGTTGGCAGTGGGAATCCTCAGATGAGTTCAATATCTTGAGGCAGTACTAACACAGCATCGAATTCGCAAACCTAGAAAACTGCATGTGAGTTCTAGACGATGGATAAATCTAATGCCATATTATTTTCCTCCTATTTTCGCCCCTTCCAGAAATTGGTATACTACATAAATTATTTGAGAGCCATATTATATTTTTCGATGGAAGCTCCTTGCTAGCCTTAAGTTCATTATCACGTTGAATTGCCCTCCAGAGCATATGCCCGAACGGCCATGTCGGTTTCCATTCTTTAAAGATTTGGAGATCAAGGTCAATTGTGCGTTTAAAATTATCTTTGAGGATTTCCTCAGATGACCGAGAATTCGATTGACATAATTTCTTCGAATCAATATTTTCGTTCACAGCGTGCGAATAAGCTTCCATTGGATGTTGCTCTCCAGGAATCCCGAGAATTGCGATGGGTGCAACATTAATCCATTTTAAAGAATTCAGTTCCATAGTTAATGAAGGGGTTTCTGTTAATATTCGAGCAACTCGCTTTCTCGCTGTAAATGGCGTGCTTGCTGATAGACAGGCATATCTCCAAACCACCTTGGCCATGTTAAATTTTTCTGAAGTCCAGGCTAGGCTAAACAGAATACGACAAGTCTCCGAATCTGGCTGTAAAAGAGCTTGAAACTTTTTGACACTGACAAGATCAACGATTAGAGCCCATGGATCTGGTGATAAGCTACACGTATGAAGTAGAGTATTTATAGTCCATGCGTCTGGATGCTGCGATTGTCCCTCCATGAACTCTAGAAACTGGAAGACTCGGTCTACGAGGCAGTACTTCCCGAGAACGGCCAAGATTCGGTTAGCAACATCTATACTGAGCCATTTAGGACCATACTTTAAATCTATCGTTTTGATAAATTCATCATGATCCTGATTATCACACAGTAAAGATTTCTCCAGATCATCTGCAATCAGTTGCTCAGCAACATGTTGAAGCGTCCTTGTGTGTGAAAGGAAACCCATTTGTTTCATTTTTTCGTACAAATAATGTTTAACACTGCGGTATGGCACTAACATGATGAAAGCCACCCATGTCTTGCCATTGGGAGTCAGGCCATCTTTCAGCATCATGTGTAAAATAAAGTGAAAGTTGTGGAAGTCTCCAGTTACAGCTGAAGCAGTCAACATAATGTTGTAAGTCTCAGTGGTTGGTGGTATATTGAGGAATTCCATATTTATAAAAAGTTCTCTGACGAAATCGATCCGGTTCTTTCGAACATAGTAGTTCATAGCTCTATGAAAGGCTGATCTCGAAAAAACACGTTGTGATTCGGGATCCATAAGCAATTTACGTATAAGCTCCATGATAACTAGGGAATATTTTGACTGGATTGATGCAAAAGATGGCGGTAGAAGGAATCTCAGGAGATGAGAGGCTGGATCATATACCGTTAAATCTTGTATGTATTCTAGAAGACTAATTGATGTCCATATCTTAGGCTGAGGTATCATATGTGCTGGAATTCTAGGTCTTCTGCGCTCACTAGGTACATGCCGAATCTTCTTTCTGTCGACAGTCGCTTCCGCACAGAGAGGGGCGGGTTTAATGGGTATAACCTTTATGTAAGGATCAACTTTTAGAATACTCCTTAAAGTGTCCCTGATAGCCGTCGAAGATCCAGATACAATAAATCTTGAATAGTCAAGAGGTGTCTCTGGACTATCAAGCTCAACTGTACAGTCATGCACGCCCGCAATGTCAAAGATAAAGTGGTCAACACTACTGGTAAAAATTTTAGTAGAGGCCGGAGATACAATGATACGAGCGGCTCTATCAATCCTTGGCCCATGAGTTGGAGATGCTCTTACGAGAACGTTCTTAATTGTATGCCAATCTGGTTTCCACAAACCCTTTTTGAAACTATGGTACTGAAGGCGTGCCTCAATGCAGTATGACTTGTATTTTGCAGATGAATTTAAATTTGTCACAATAGTCTTAACAAGATTTTCTTTTTGCTTCTCCTCGGCGGCATCATTCGATTCGATGTACGAATACCGTACTGGCTCGCGTATTTCGGGGGTAAACCGTTTTTTTAAGTTGAAATCTCTACTCTTCGGAGAGTGCATCGCAAAGTCTGCAGCTTTGAGGAAATTTTGGTTCTCGGCATCTTGATCAGGCGCTGTAGTTCGTGAAGTCGCGCAAAAGCTTTTAACCAAGGGGCATTGGAGCGGAAAGCGTTTATGCCTGGGTGCAACATTATTAGAGTAAAAAAGCTTTACAGCCCTCTGACTCTGGATCAATCGGCTGCCTAGGCACATTCGCTCTTAATTTGGCATATTAGTTGACGGGTTTGACCGATGAGGCTACCATTGTTATCGGGATGTTCGACTCTTGAATGGTCCGCGCCTATGTCACATGTCATGCCCATCCGTTACGCAATTGGTATCTAATAGCAGAGATTGTAAGGATGACAAACAACAGAATTCGGTACGCAAGACGAAGACTAGGCAATTATCGGAAGAGAATTTGCCAAACTAAGGGTGAAATTTCACCTCTGAGCACAGTACACATCCTAGCAAGCGATGATTTCGAGAGTTTATGGCGATGGGGGACACAGGGTGCTATTTGCAAGCTCAAGGTCGAAAACCGGCTTATAGACTTTCTAATTTGCACAACCAACAAAATCAATCACCTCCACACCAAACATGAACTGCAAGAAGGGCCTATCCTTTCCGACTGTCGTGTTTGAACATCTGACAACCTCCAAACCTATGATTTCCAATATAATCTCTCTGGCAGCTAAATTAGCCTTACGATCCTCGGCATAATCATCTCAAAGTCTAATGGATCTTTCTTATAAATCCTGAAATAATTATTGTCGTCGAAGAATTAATTCAAGGCTGAGATTCGAAATTTACTTGCGCTCTCAATAAACGGTCTAATCAACGACCTGAAATGCATAGAGAACAAGGCTAAGGGAACCAACAACTGCAAGAAATAGTTACCGTCAAAACATGCAAATCATTTCTTCAGCACACTAGCCAAATTATGCGAAGAAAGCCACGCATCAATACTTTGGCCTTGAGCTCTGATCTGTAGAATTGAACTTTATGTATAAAATTGTATCATTTATGAGGCCCCGGGAAGGATATTATTTGAGCTTCTTAGATGAGGTTTCCGGCAAATAGAATAAAGAAATGCTACAATATAAGACCAAACATACACAAGATGGGGTGGCAACGGCTGGCGACTTGATGAGGCTCTGAAATAATGAGACTACCCATTGATGAGACGAAAAAATAAGGAATTTGGAATATTTTTAAGGGCCCAAACTAGTGTCGTTCGAGTCTGAGAATGAATCTGTACTCTTACGCCCCATAATCGAATTCAGGCCGGACGGAATCGATAAGATTTAACTTCTGGTTGAATTCTAAGGTGGCCCCTTCAATTACACAACCAAGATTCAGATTTACAATGGTTGTTAACCGGATCAATCCTGCCTCGCTCGCGGTCAAGTACCTTGAAGACTACGAAAGTTGCCAATCAGCGAGATCGTTAAATTTCAAAATAACTTTGAGAATTTCAGGATTTTTGCAGATATGTTTGTGCCCGGAGCTATTGGATGTGATTAAGACACTGATATGCAATAAGTTAGTCGAGTTAGAACCTGAGCTAGTAGTACCTATCAATGAAGTGTCTGATCTTTGAGTCAACAACGAAACAACTTCATTAGTTCATTAATGGTATCCTGTACCAAGTAACTGCATTAGATATATTTTGTTGCGCTACCTTTTGCTTTATAACAATATATAAATAAATAGTAGAGACTTTTTGTATTTAATAAAGACTCATAGATGAATTAAGATCTGCCATGGGATCAATACGGGCCCTTATACCCAACACTTCTACGAAACTGACCTTCATTTCAAAATTGAAGTCTTGAACCTATCTCGACTGCAACAAAATATCTCATCTTTACTCGATCCAATAAAGGTGAATATGAATGAAATAAGCACGGTTGCCAAGACGTAAACGAAAAGATTTCATGAGAATATCATACGGTTATTTTAAAGCCGCAATTATTGTTACAGACGGGGCAACAGGTAGAAAAAGGATTACCTATAGAATCACACCCTCAGATATCCACCGGAAGCTTAACAAGGCTCAAAGCAGTATTGCATTTCAGATAATAAGTGAGCATATTGGTCTCAATTCTTATCTGTATCGAAGGAAAGTCTCCGGAGTAAGTAATCCAAAATGCCATTGTGGATATCCGTCTCAAAACGTCAAACAAATGGTCTTGGCATGTCTTCATATGGCAGGAGGAAGAGGAGAGCTGCTTCGAAAGGCAAAAGATAGGACCTTTGTTGCAATGATGAACAACCCAGATAGTATGGAGAGAAACACAAAATGGATCCTGGGCAGATGGCTGGTTTGAACAATTCCGGCTTGCAGGAGAAGTGGAAATAGCATTGGACGAAAAGATGAGACAATGTGGACAAGGATAAGACAGATTTCACACTGTATGAACAGCGTTAACACACTCCCTGAAGAAAATCTCAGACAAACCAATAGACATGAGACAGACAGTTTTGGGGGTTTTCACCGAATTGGTTTCCTCCTCTGTAAATATTATAGCTAGAGATACCTGTATGGGCCCATAAGGTACCTGAACGAGCTTATGGAAATCAAATCAAAATATGATTAATTTATTCTCAATCCCTGATGACGGTATAAGCCTATTAAACTACCTCAATTTCACTTTCTGACAGTGTTGCATATTCAAATAGAATAGGAGCTGCGGCATAGGAGTTAGATGTGCAGACGATTATAACTTGGAAGATTAGACTTGCCTATCCTTGGATGGGAGAATCTTTTAATCAAGCCCTTTATTCTTAACTCCTTGAGGGAATGAAGTTCAGGTGCGAGCAGGCAGATTGAAACATAATCATTAGGTCAATGGACCTCACGACCTTGCCTGTAGGTCAAAGCTATAGTGAATGTACATGTAAAAAGCAGATTAAAGCGCCGATGATATATGAAACCTATTCTGACTGCGATATCATTTTAAAACCCCATTATCCCTCAAAATACTTATCTTCATATCAAAACATAATCATTCATGCCCTGGTGAATAGCGGAAATTTCAAAATAGAAACTACTCAAGACTGATCCTTTACATTGCCATTTCTGCCTGGAGCTTACGCAATTCTTCCTCTTCGTCATCCTCTTCAGAATTCACTGGTTGCTTGCCCTTGACTGAGGCTCATGTCAGTTTCTTTTCTTTTAATTTGGTGAGATTAGAAATTTAACTTACTCTCATTGGTTCCAGCAGCAGGTAATCTTTGTATTCGATCCTGAATGGGTAGAGTCCCTGTCCCAAGCATCTGGTTATCTAATTGCTCTTGTTCGAGTTCGGCAAGCTCATCATCGAGCTCTGTTTCATCAATAGGTTCCCCTATGGGTGCACTTGTAATAGCTTGAGCTATTTCTTCGCCCAATGCATGTTGTTCCCGCAATTTTTCCCTAAATCAAGGTCAGTGATTTTCACACGTAGTATGACACGACGGGGCGTACATTGTATCGTCGACTTTATTGATATTTAACTTCCCGTGGATCTGTTGCATGGCTTCGCCTGCACGTTCCATTGCCGCAAGGGTCTCTCGGTTGATATTAGCAGCTTCAATGGAATAGATTTGCTGCTCTAGAGTGGCAACTTGAGCGGTTGTTTGTTCAAGGGTGTGTTCATGTTGCTTCTTTCGTCGAAGTGCAGCTTTAGCAGCTAGCTCACCAAAATAGTCAGTCTAAGAGCTGCGCAAAGAGGTCTTATGAAGGCTTTATCGATCCCATCCTAGAAGTCCATTCATTGCCTTGGCGACGTACCATTCTTATTGGAGTTCACATTTTTCCGTGCAATTGCCTCTTGTTCATCCATCTGGTTTTGTAGATGTCTCTCTCTTTTCTGCAACATTTCTAGCTGTGATCTTAAGCCTAGTATAGCGTTTTTTGGTGTATCTTTCCGCTTTTGGGCACTCTGGCCACCAAACCAGCCCCATACTCCAGACATCCTCAGCAGCTTGCTTCTTTAGGACTCTTTTATTAAAGATCGTGTACTTCCGGTAAAAACCAGAACAGTTTATATGTGAAGAGCTCACTGTAGATTTCTTGACACGTCGATATTACCAGCAGCTTGTTGAAAGTGAAAGTGGTGATGCGGGCAAGTATAGTATTGGTGCTGCTATGAACTGGATACTGAGTCTATTGGCGTTAGAAGATTTATTAATAGATTTTTGTATGGATGCTTGGGCTTGTCTTTTGAAGATGTCCCACACTCTAGTTTGGTGATTATCCCACTGCGTGTCTGTCCCAGAAATGACGCAGTGACAGGTGGGTAAAATCACATGACTATGTTGAAACCCCCCTTTGATTGAAGAGGTTACGCATGACACGTACAAATCGTACACGATGAGCCGGAGTTTGAGGAGCTTAGACGGTAACAAAATGCGGACATGAAAATGCTAGACCATGTTTGATTGAATAGTTTAACGCAAATAAGCATTCCAACGGACTATTGCTGTACACGGTATATAGATTCGTCTGCAGTACATGATGATCTTGCAGACAATGAGAAAAAGGCTGAGATTTATTAGCACATAGGAATGACAGTGGAAAAAGATGCAGATCGAATTACGACGCTACAAATTATAATCTATCTCATGCAGTGTAAAACGAATAAGAAGTGCTTGTAACCACTTCCCCACGTGATGGCTAGGAGATTCGCAACCTATGAGAGCAACTTCATAGCTTTCTTTTCACGACCTGTGAAATGGCACGACATTGGAGGGGAAGACTGATCACCTCTACATGGTATCTCCTACGAACCTGGGAGTGAAATATTCTCCCAGAGCCAAGTTCAGTCAAATTTCGCAATACCGAACAAGTTGGCCCATGAGGCAATGATTCAAGACTCTCCACCTTATCAAATTTTCACACCCGACGAGATCAATCACCACCAAAACTTCATCAAGTTTGCAGGTACGACTTAGTACATCCTCATTTCAATGATCAGACCTCTCGTCGACTTTCTCTGGTCTCAATTGACCACCACCTACACGCCCACGCCGGTATTTACACCCGACGGAGGAAGCAAAGCGTGGCGCACAACCTGGGAGACAGTTCTTTGGGATGGATGTGAGAGTCATCAGGACATGTTTTTAAAATGACACGGAGGATGGATACAATCTCGACGGGCGTGTGATTTTGAATTTTGGCAATGGGTTTTACGAATTGAGCTTTGTGTGCGCCAAGACTTCGCTCGCGAGAGTGCAGCTGACACTATAAAAATAAGCAAACGATGAAAGGTGTCGTGATCCGCCTCCTGGTGGTGTTCTCTGGCATGGTTTGAGTAGCCTAGGCACCTACTCCACTTGGGAATGAGACACATCAGATTACATTTCGCGCGGAGAAAATTCAGTGGATGATGAAGGCATGTCTGGATAACCCAGGGTTTGAGAGTCGTTCCCCTGGGTAGGTATTCACGGACGAGGGTTGACTTGGGGCGAAGAAAAAGCTATCATAACTTCGCAGTGGTACTTGCAAATGAAATCCGAGGCATGAGTGCTCTTCATTTACATTGAGTCATCTATTCTGTACTTTTCTTTGATATTGAATCACATCTAGATACTTGAACACGCAATTAAAATCTGAAGAAAAAAAAAAAGAGTAAATACAGGACCACTGCGTTACTAGCTCTAATCAAATTGTCACGTTGCGTAACGAAGTCCATCTCCTCGACCAAATATATGCCCATGATAATACTAGTCCCTGTACGAGGACCAAAATTGTGGTGCATAACAATAGCAGGCACTGCTTTGGTATGAGCGTGAAAGGAATCGGGACAAGTTTACAAGATGATGCAGAGGGTTGCAATTTCTATAGGCGTAGAATTAGGAATATTGGCAAGGAGGTTTTACTAATTGAGCTTTGTGCATGCCAAGGCTTCGATTACGAGAGCGCAGACGACACTAGAAAAACCGCTATGGCTGGATGGTGCAGTGGTGCATCATCTGGGTCGACCTTCCAAGTAGAGTCTGGATGACTTGGACACATATCCCTCTTGAGGTTGGAGATGGCTGGTTCGAATCCAGCAAAGCTCGACCATACATATTGCGGCGCTTGTATGCATGAATGGCAAAGACATGCTTGAATGATCAGAGATTTTGAAACGTCCCTCTGGTGACTACTCACGGCATTACCATCAGTCATCGATAAGTGTACCGCAACATCTCTCCTTGGTTTCAGCATCAATATCGTCGTCTTGGTCGTGTGGTGTGTTTTCGGAAGCGTATCTTTGACGGAAGGGGAGATGACTCAGCTCATACTTCAAAAATATTCTTCAATCTCGGCTCTACATACTCTAAAGTGAAAGCTGAAGATTCGCAGAGGACACCACAGACAGGTGTTCAGGATGTTACCCCTCATGACCTCCTTTACCAAGTAAGTATTAGCTGCCCGAAATCGTTTGCGTGTCAATTCCCACTGCTGAGTAGAATGTTGTTCAATTATTGTCCGAGGAACCTCTACTTCTGTGCCAAAAAGACCTTAATAGGTGTCAATAACGGATGTAGGCAGGAAATAATCAGCTTCGGTTGTACCGGTTCATAACGCTATACTTTCCGGCGAAGAAAGGGAGTGGGTATTCCCATCATGGCATGCTATTATTAGTGAAGGCCCGTCATAGAAAGGTTCGTGTTTGTATTTTCTGGATCATTCTCATAGGACCCAGTCCCTGGTACCGTATGCTCTGATAAGTGATTTACTTCCTTGTACATCGGCCCTTCTTAGGTCGCGGGAGGATAGAGGGGAAGCAACACGGGTCCTGAAAAGGATTGAAATAGTTCCGGAGATCGGAAGGGTTGCATACTAGCCTTGAGGTTGATTTAGAGATATGATGAATGTGTTGACTATACGAAGAAGTTTACTGATGTTTGATGGATAGCTAGTTGTGATTAAATTGCTGTATTTCTACGTGTATGGCGACAAGTCCCTCTATGTGCATGGATAGAGAATTTTGCACACACTCGTATGGACTCTAATATACTTTCTTATCTAACCTAAATGAGATGGTCGTTGGAGATCCTGAAGCCAATATATGTCGTCAGGCATCTATTTTCTAATTACCATTTATGCCAATGAGTGATGATATGGGTTAATCACATCTCACTACGCCAGTGCATATTATTCGAATATGTACTTTTGTTTACTGCTGTCATATTGCTGTCTTCATTACAACTACAAATTGTGCAGGGTGTTTATTAGCCAAGTCCGCCGCAAACGATATATCCCCCTACAATTTCGGTCTACACTGATAGCCTAGAGGATCCTAGGGACTAGGCATGGGCGATCTGTATTTGCTAGTGGATAAATACAAGGATAATAGAATTTATAATGTATATAACGTATGCAATTCCTACTGGTGCAGAAGAAAAGTACGCAGAGTAGAAAAGTCAAGCTGTCAATGTAAATGTCTGCCACGAAACTTCAAGAACATGGTGTTGGCATGTCCAGAGTGGGCAAATGGAAGAGGCGACTTTCTTCGACAAGCTTAAGACAGGTCATTTGAAGCAATGATTGACAGCTGAGGAAATGTGGCTAGAATCACACAGTGGATACTAAGCAAAGGATGGATAAAGTAGTTTTGACTTGCAGGGGAAGTCGAAGTAGCAATGTCGGATATAGGAAATCGATCTGGAAGGGGAGAGGTCGGAATCCACACTGGCTGAACAGTGTACACTGCACTTCCCAAAGGCAAACTAAACAAATTGATAGTACTATACACAGACAGGATCAGGGAGCTTTCACCAAATTGGTTTCCTCCTCTGTAAATAATGAAGATGGTCACCTGCATGGACCCATACAGTGTCTGATCGGGTTAAATGAAATCAAAATCAAATTTCAAATAATGCTTTAAGAAAAAACATAATCTTTCATCAGAAAGCTTTACAGTGGCCCACGATGTCTTACTCATCAATTTTGCATCGTAAACCGACTTTTACCTAATATTAATCGCATCTCCATCCAAAATTCTCTGTGCCACAAGATGGCGGATGTGGTGGCGGGTATGGTCAATTACAGCCATCCCGACACGTCGAGAAATGTGACAGAGGCCTAAGCAGGACAAGTCAGTGAAGCTCAAATAGCTCCTCGCGATAGAAACATGTACATTTTACGGGGGCTAAGGAAGAAGCCTAGAATTCTGAACTCAGATGAAGACAATGATGGCATCACCATCACCCGAGAGCATAACGTGGAGGACATTAAGGCCTTTACGATACACAGTAGTGCTTTGAATTAATGAAAGATGGTGAAATTTCCCATGGAAGAAAGGATGTTGGCTTTTGAGAAAGCAGACTAGAAGGGCCTCGCAGATCTCGCTCCAAAGGCGGCTCCTACAACAGTCACAGAGCTGTGCATCCTGAAAAGATCTACATAATCACGGATTGATGAGATTTTGGATGTACGGCACATGGACAAAATGCTAGTGCCATTATGATCTCACACGATCAGATGGCACTGGAGCTGAGGGATAACAGAGTATTGATGTATATGGGCGCAAATATATCAAACATTTAGGAGATATATAGTTCACGTATTAGTCTCAAGCTCTACACAAGATCCATTGTAGTTAGGAGCCGCGTGACACCACGTGACAACATTTCATTCTTACACCCGCCCCCCGCCATTTACTAGGTACCCAACGCGCGCCCAGAAACCTCAGGGCCGTCAGCCTCGAGAGGGTAAGGCGGCAGTAGCAGCGCCGCCAACGGCCAAAATTGCAGTTCGAACACGCGTAAAGGCACAAAGACACACTTTAGAGGCATAAACAGAACACCAGTTTCCGACTAACATGACCGAGCATTTTGCTCAATCGCCGAGCCAAAGAGACACGGCTCTCAATTTTGGGGAACAAACTGACCTTCGCGTCCTACGACAAGATTTTCCCGTCGAGGGGTTTGCAGTGCCTCGATGCCTACGAAACCCAAAAAGGCAAATTGGCCAACAACACGGCTACGGCCAGGGAGATGAAAATATCACAGGATTCCGTACTTCGCGGCTTAACGTTGGCAAAACGAAACGGATGCACGAGGGAAAGGAGCTTGCATTCTGTATTTAGAAGCGCAGGTTATTCTACCCCTAGTGCATGTCTATACTTGTATATCAAGAAATCAAGTCAATCACGAGCAGTGTATGTAGCCCTAGGATTCCGGGAGAAATAGGAATCAAGTTGGTTTGTCTGAGTTATCTCTTACTTTAATTACACACCTCTCGCCCGTCACCGGTCAGGCTCCCAGCTACCCGACAGAATATTCTTCCTTGCTTCGCCCGGGAAGTATCTATGGTGTTAGGAAAGATCAATTCGCGGTGATGCTGAAGTTGGAGTAGAAACGGCGGGTCCTCGGCATGAAGCTGGGATGGAGTGTCATGCAGGAGTATGAGTTTTTTGGCTCGAAAGCTTTTTCCCTTTCATATTAGCACGTGCTATCTTTATGGTTCTATAAAATAGATACCGAATAGGACGTTAAACAAGAACAAGTCAATCAGTGGTAGTATCAGTTTTGTTCTTGATGAGGAGACTTCTACGTGTGTACTCTTGATTTTATCGTTTCAACTGTTCCAGCACGATTCACAAAGTAAGAGATGGGCCACAACTTTTCGGCGCGTCACCATGTCCTTCCGGCTTATATCTGCTATACAGGATCTCATGCAATAGTACTATTGATTGAGTCTCCGAGCCCGGCTTCCTGCTGAGAACTCACACGCCCAGTCTACACACGAGTCGGGATGGAGCCACTTCTGACAGACGATAAATATGCCTCTGCAAGCATAGAGATGTCTCGTTTTGCAAAGATAAATCGATTGGGCCGAGTCTTACGAAACCAAGGCGTTGAAGAACAAGTGGCAAAGTGGAAAGGCTCAAGGGCACCATCAAAAGGATATTCTAAGCTCTATCCTCAATTAGCCCGGCTCACGGCATCTAGTGGATCCTAGACCAGTCGCTCAGGTCATGCCATTGACAGCCCAACTCTACGGGTTGCACTCCCATATTCTTAGCGCTGGGAGACAGCGCCGAGGAAATTCAGGGCCCTATGTGCGAGAAATGACCGTAGGGGCGAAGAAAGATAAAAAGGAGAGAAGCATTTTACCATGGCTCAATTGGGGTGGTAGATGCCACTCGTCATGACGCGTCTATTCTGCCTACTCCCGGAGGATGCCTTCTCTAAAATGAAGACTACAGATAGCAGAGATTCCCAGCTGGGGTCAGAGATGGCCGTGCTGATAGCTCTCCTTGATGGGGTCAGAGGCAAAAAGCCCTAGAACCATGCTGATAAGGTTCAATGTAGAAGAGTTGGATGGTGGGTATACCGAGCACTGGCTGCGCATCGCACCAAGATTGAGATCCGGGGCTTTTTCCATTAACGTCGTGTAATCCCAAATTAGTGGCCTTATATCCTTGAAGGGTTTTTGCTTGGAAGTAAATCGTCAAGCTCGCACAAGACTTGAAGAACTCTGCGGGCATTCGATGATTAAAGATAATAGGCGTGCTTTGAGTTTACAGTCTATCTTAAGCTCCTCCTCCTCGCCACCTCCAAAATTCTATACCAAGCCAGCACAACATCTTGCGGGATACTAGCACCTTGGAAGTGGTAGTTTTATTTTTATCTTGAAGCTCCTGGATTGCCATAAACGGTCAGGTAGGTGGCGAAGTGTCAGTATGACAACGACTAATCGTCTTGATGTGCTGGGGTGACAGTTTCTGGTGACCAGATGGTCATTGTATACCTTCCTCTGCTAGTTTCGCCTCCTTTATCCAAACCGGTGCAGTTAGGAAGATTAGGCCTCGCGCTTATTTCAACCAGACGATGAAATGAACAAACTTTGCCGCGTAGGAAATCCTAAACATATCTGCCTCCTTCATGAGGCTTTACGGGGCTTGTTGCCTAAGGTTGTCATGTATTGCAGACGAAGAGTCCTAGATCTAAACTTATCGTGCCATGTCCTCTAGGAGCTGAGTCAGCACCTTGCGATGACAATTTCATCGGCCTCCATTACCTGTCGCGAGCCCCAATAAATGTATCACGCACTTGACTCTATGCTGTTATGATGCTTCCGACTATATTCGTACCGGCCCTCTCTTCTTTGCGCTAATCAAGCTAATCTACGTTAAGCTCGTCTCCTCAACTACAGCTTTTCGCCCTCTTATCATTAAGTGAAAGGTCGGGTTGTTCTTCATCTCCATGGCCAATACGAGGCCGAGAGAAGATAATTTTCACGTTTCATGTGCACGGCAAACTCAACCCGCGTGCATGAGTATTCGACAGAGGCTTTCAAATATTTCGGTAACAAAGTATATGTTGGTCTTGCAACATTCATCTATTACGAGCAACGTAGGCAGATGATGCTGGAATAGAGCCGGCAATGTACTATTTTAGTTGAGCTTGGTACTCAAACTATCGAGACATCATATAGGGAGATTTTTTGACCGGCTAACCACTCACCACTGACTAGCGTTTCTTGCATATCTCAGTGTGATCAGAGGCAAATACCTTTTCAAACAGTCCCCGTTCCTGTCTCTAAGATCCCAAGAATCCATGAACTTGCACATACCTCCGTTAATAATGCAAGGATCTATCTCCGGCTGAAACTTGGCAGTTATTGACTCCCCAAAAGCGAAATTCGTTGGGACAGGCCCTCATCGTCCTCAACGCCAAAAGTGACAATTAAAATTTCCAGTATCAATTGATAATATTCATTTATGGAGAATTAAGTGAAGGGACTTCGCGTAGGCTTTTTGGTGGTGAATGACCAATAATTGTACAGATCGTTTTTTCGAAGAATATTTAAATGGAAAATAATTGAATTCGTGATTGTCTATTGCGTGACAGAGATCATGCACTGAAAACCGTAAGAAAACTGCAGCACTTAATCAGAACGATATCTCAGAATAAGTCTAGGTAGGTATTGGTTGTCCTACGGATTACTTTCAAATTGTTGTCTCTCTTGCACTCAAATAATGCCTTTTGCGAAAGGCGGGATTAACAAACCAAAGAATAGGGTTACATACAATTGAGGAACCGCAAACTCCGAAATAATTTCAGCCGAATTCATTACTCCATCAGCCGCTAGAAAACACGCTTGCAGGCTCTTCTTCTTGAGTAAGAATTGCTACGAGACGAAAACCCTTGATACAAGAAGCCTAGATAAAATCTACTATCCTCCACTGAGCTCCATGCTTAAACTAGTTTCCGATCCTGCCACTTCGTTTTCAGTCATCTCTTCATGATAACTCCAAAACTCGAACTTTTTAAGCTCGTGATGAGCAGCTAATAGAAGAGACTCCAATTGTTCTAAACTTTTTTTATTATAACATTCTTCACTAGTTGCTTCTTCCTGCTTGACAGGAGTATTTTTTAAGATTTTCAGTAAATGTGCAAAGAGAATACGCCTCGATGCTTGGAATACAAACATTTGCATAACACTTTGGAAATTTTTCTCGAGATATAAAGTTTCTTGTTGCTCCCCATTTTCAATGAAATTCTTAACGGCCTCTATTTTCTCCCTGTCTATCTGAGCCGATCGTAAAACTTTCATCAAGACTCCAAATTCATAGATATTCCCAGTCTTGAAATCATATCCTAATTTTCCTCTACTTGGCATCGTGGTATCGTTATAAAACCCCTCTCTAGGTAAGCCACGACTAGTGCAAATGGTGAAGTATTCGGGATGAGCCACTAATGAATCGTTGTATTCATATCCATTTCTCTTGTGGAATCTTTTTCGGATCCAGGCTCGCTTTCTAACAAATGAATTCCACCATCTAGCTTTGTGCCATGAGAAATTTCCATGAAAAGCGAAAGAATATACCCAGCCGTCTTCATTAATACCTTCAGTGTGATAGATCAACCATTCTTTCCATGCCCATTCCCAGGAGGGATCGGGGGGCTGCGCGTTAGTAATATTGGTTGCACTAGACTTCTGAGCAATGTTTGTCCAAGGGACTGGGTCAAGGTTTCCAAGCGCCCGGGACGAGAATAATGGTATTCCACATAAAAAGCAACCTCTTTGGTTTTCATAAAGGACATCTATGGCAGATTCTAGCCTTTCACGAGAGTCCTGTGCCCTCGGTCTTCCATTGCGGAGGTCCTCATTTTGGGCCTCTCCGTTTTCTTCTATGTCTACCGGTCGTGTTGTTCCCGGGTCTCCTGGTGAAATATTCTGTGATGAATCTGAATCCCGGTCTTGATATCTGCCGAATTTCCACCGAGTGAGTTTCTCCCGCAGATTAAATGGCGAGTGGTGCGGTGAGTTCCTGAGATTATTCGATGGGTTAATCGATAATTCACCTATTTGTTCTAATGAGAGTGTGCTCTGTGGTTGAAATGGCCAAGTAGAGGTTGAACGATCAATCAGCTTGATTTCGTGGTCATAGTCTTCAGTGCTCATCGGGGGAGGAGGTCGATGGGAGTTAGGAAAGTTCATTTTTCCGATACCTGACCTAATGTGCGACTGTCACACTGGCACCAAAGCCCCCCAACTCCCTGTCGCTGAAAAAGAGAGATATGACCAATTAAGTATACAAATTTTCAGAGTAAGAAAGACTAAATACTCTGTTCCTTTCAGTGTTGAGGTATAGATGCATAGCGTACAAGGCGTAGTTTATTGACACCCTTTTTGTTGATATGGGAGGAAGTTTGATTTTGAAAGCAATGAAACGTCTGCGTTCACCGCAGCCTTAACTTGATCTCTAGCCAAGATTTTGATTGGTGAGCGAACATTGTCCAAGTCGAATCACAAGTATGACGTAGGTGTAGAGTAGCAAGTTGTTATCTCCGCAGACTGCTGCTGTCCATCAGTTTAAATTGAACTTATTTAATATCAGTTTGGCCTTATACCATCAGCCTTTTCCCTTACTTCCCGACGCCTTCAAAATAAATTACTATGGCCCAACAAAAGAAAAATTTCGGACTCTACCTTGGAGTAGCTACAGCAAGCGGGATTGGCTATTACTTGTACCAAAGTGGGGGTGACTCAAAGATTGCAAAGAAACAACTGAAGGGTATGACTCAATCCCATATTAAATCTTCGGGTACGAGGTGATAATTTGTCACAGATGACCTTTCTCATGCCTCAGACAGGACTAAGTCTAAGCTACCAGACCAGAATAGTGACCCTCGCAAGCTTGGAGAGAAGTGGGCAACAAAGGCAGGCGAGGAAGTCGACCATGTCGTAAGTATCCTTGGAGCGAAATACCACAATGCTGACTCGGCTTTGAAGATTGACAAGGGACGTGCTGAACTTGCAAGGGCTGAGGACAAGGTTAGCGGGTATGAAAAGGAAACGGGGAAAAAGATCGACGAGGCCGACCAGAGGATAGAAGAAAATGCTGCAGCAACTAAAAGTGGGCTTGCCGGCTGGCTTGGGGGAAAATGAATGGAATAAATGTATGCCTTTCGGGCATTAAATTAGCATGCTAGGACTCTACAAGCTACAATTGAAATGGTGATTAAATTGTATTGTGTAAAAATTCTCAGCACAAATAAGTGGTCGTCACGTGACTATGGGGAACTGAGCCTAATCGAAAAGGCAATTAACCATAAAATGACTTCCGGCCTTCCATCGTTCATTACTACCTAGTTACTATGGTTTAATGCCAAAATCTATGCCCCCTTGTAACATCAACAAGAACATGAGGCTGTTCTAATCCTTCTTTACTGCCCCCATATGTCTGATTACTAAGTACCGTACCCCTGTCGCTGATCTACAGTGTCTTATGGGGTGTAATAGTACAATTGTCAAAATGATTGGGGTTAGATCCCTGTACATCTTGCCTATGAACTGTATCCTAGTACAATAAACTTCCGTCTGCTTACATTTTGATTCAAAAACGAAGCTAGAGATGAAGACTTAACACCGTTCGGCAGTTCCTTCTACAAGCCTGAGAGCGAAATATTACTCGAGAGCCAAGATCTGATCACCAAGCAAGCAAATTAGTCTCCACCTGCGGGATTACCGACTGGACGTGATTTTGCCCAATGTCACTGATCTAAAATCTGATCTTGATTATTCGCCGGGAAATAATTTATTTGTCACTAATGATCAATTCGCTTACAATGCATGGGTGCCCTAGTTCTTCTTCCTTTGCTTGCTCGCGTTTAGACCTAATTACCAAAAGACGATTCATTGATTTCCACAACAAACTTCAACAATTGAATATCTCATTAATGTCTCGCATAGCTGGCAAGAATGAAAATTTCACCCCTCAGCGGTGCCAGTACAGTTTCTCAGCATGCCCTGCACATCCGGGATAGCCAAGAAGAAACACAACTGAATCAAGGTTCAAAGCATACACAAACAAATTTAAACTCGATGAATTCTCATCAGTGTCGGATCCATCTCTCACGCTAAACCTCTAAATTTATCATACGGTAGATCAACTCGCCTAAACAACGGAATAGGTTGCGCACCTATTGCAAACGGGAATTCTACCCTTCAAAAATCGGCCATCTCCAACTATAAAGCTACCGTGCAATGCATAACCGCAAAGAAGAAACTGAGTCATATTTTACTAACCCCGAATCTCGGTCTACGTGAGAACGTTTTTCTAATAGGGCTCCATACCTAGAGGGAGGATAGGCAGCTGGAATATGGGATGAGCGAGTGAAGAGGTCACAAATGTGCTTGCTGGGACTCATATTTTTCGAGCGTTTCAGACTTTGGGTGCTTATGGGCGTAAAGACTACGGTCTCGCATAGTGCTACCGACAATTTTGCGACAGGCAGGAACGGGAAGAGTTGTAGTCTGTCTCCTGGTCGTCATCTTCCCAAGCTAAAGTCGGGGTGGCCAGGACACATTCCTCACTCGACAAATGGAGAACTGTGAGACCGTATCTAGCGCGGTGGCTGTTGAAAATGGAAAATGAACGTTTGGATAGTCAAAGATTTTTACGGTTTTTAATTTGGTGGATATTAACGGTTTAGGTAAGGGTGAAAATTTCTAGCACAAAGGTCTCGAGTGGTATCAGAGAGTGCACCAACTTCATGGGTGATCCGAATATCAAACTGAGTTGTCGTCGTATATAGTCGTCCAGGAAGGGCTAGCTTTCTCCGTGTTATGCCCCATGGGAGCTAGGCTTCTCCCCGCCACGAATAAATATTCATTCACTCATCTCTCCCATATCGATATATGCCTCGGAGATCAAGATTGAACACCTGTAAGTGGTGTTCTCTACGAACCTGAGAGTTAAATATCCGCCCAAAGCCAACTTCAGCCAAATTTCGCAATTCCTAAGAAGTTGGACGACAAGGCAATGATCCACGACTCCCTACGAAATCAAACTCTTCCGCCCAACAAGATCGATCTCCACAGTGCAGGTAACACTATAAACACCGCCATGGCTGGATGGTGCAGTGGTACATCATCTTGGCCGGTTACTCAAGTAAGGTCTGGATAGCTAGGACACATATCCTACCCGAGACAGGAGACTGCTGGTTCGAGTCCGGCAAAACTTAACTACATTTCTCGCAGCGCTAGTATGCATGGAAGATGGAGACTTGCTTGGGTAATCAAAGGTTTTAAATTTCCCTTTGGTGGGTACTTACAGAGGATGGTCGACTGTTTGTGTGAGCAAACATACCTCGTAGTGGTATTTGCAAATGGAATCCAGAGTATGAGTGTCCCTAACGTCAAAAGAGTCATCCAACATGTATTCATAGCACCTGTCAGTGGTGTCCCCTACGAACTTCCAGCCCTCACTGTAGAGTCTGCAGAGCCGAGATTGAGTAACAAAGTCCTCACTTCGATGAAGATTCCCAATCGCTCTCGCCATCTGTATCGTATTTATCCATAAGCACATCCCCCTATCACCATTATCATGAAGCTAACCACGATCAGATTAGATGGTAGGGTCGAAGCCCTTCTCATCACCAACCCTTGATCATGGAAGAATAGCCATCCGAAGAGTTTCCGGAGCGTGCCTAGCACCCGATACGTAGATGGTGGATTGGATCAAGTCGGCCTTGACTGTTAAAAAGAAGGGAGATATAGATGAATATGCGCACCTCGTGTGGTCCCGGTGTCTAGGCCTCGCCTGGCTGGGGCAGCAGGTTTTTTGAGACTTTTTCCCGCGCACGCAGTTTCCATTACTACCACATTTATTTTTTTGGGTAGAAGGTTCCGTGGAAAAGCTCGCTGAATTCCATGGGTAAATTCGGAGTTGAATGGCTATTCATTAAGGGCAATATATCAATGATCTTTCAAGATATATAAGAGGCAAGGAGCACTGGACAAAGTGTGGCCTGGATCAGAGAGGATCCCAATGTGCTACATAGTCTATGACTCAAGTAGTAGGATAAACACTCACTCACTCACACCGGTCATGTGTCATAGCTAAATAGCTGAATACACATAAAATGATTTTTTTAAAAAAAGAGATCGATCTACACAGAAGCATCAACAACTTCAAAGTATGACCTACTATATCCTTATTTCAATGACCACACCTCTCATCGACCATTCTTGGGCCTAGGCTGGCCACCAAATACACGCCCGCGCCGATATTTATACCCGACGGAGGAAGAAAAGCGTGGTGCACCAATCTAGGAAACAATTCTTTGAGATGGATGTGAGAGAAATCAGGACAAGTTTACAAGATGCTACAGAGGATGGATGCAATCTCGACAGGCGTGTGATTTTGAATGTTGATAACAAGCTTTACGAACTGAGCTCTGTGCGTGCGCCAAGACTTCGGTATCGAGAGTGCAGTTGACACCATAAAAACAAGTCAACGATGGAAGGTGCCGTGATCTGCCTCCTGATGGTGTTCTCTAGTATGGTTTGAGCAGCCTGGGCACCTACTCTACTTGGGAAGTAGACACTTCAGACTACAATTCGCGCGGAGAAAATTCAGTGGATGATGAAGGCATGTCTGGATAGCTCAGGGTTTTTGAGACGCTCCCCTCGGTGGGTATTCACGGACGAGGGCTGATTTGAGGTGAAGAAAAAGCCACCACAACTTCGCAGTGGTACTTGCAAATGAAATCCGAGGCATGAGTGCTTCTCTTGTATATTGAGTCATCTTTTCTGTACAGTTTCTCTGATATTGTGTCATAGCTAGATAGCTGCATACGCAATTAAAATCTGATGCAAAAAATATCCTACTTGAGAGAATAAATAACTTAAAATTAGAGTTCCTCATTACGACATTTGACCACACATTCGTCGTCAAGTCCGCCCTAAGATCCACTCCATATCACAAAATGTGATTCCTTTTGAAGACTTGAGCCAAATTTCGACCTACCCATAAGCTGCCAATTATAAGATGTCATATTATTTATTAACATTTCATTTAATTACGTGAGAAATATTAATGCATGTGACATAAACTAGAAGTTTGCTTTTCGCATCTGCTCCAGCACCGCGTGCTCTAGTAAATTGCTTTGCGACCAGCGGGCAAAACTTTCTGGAAGGCACTATACATTAAGCGTAAATTTTGATACTTAATCTTTGAGGCTATTTTCTATTCCTTCCGGTAATTTGGAGTGACTGAGTACGGAATATAACGATTAACAGCCAGTTTGGCAATGAAAATGATTCGCATCACACAGCTTCGGGAAAATCCTGTCGCATGCTCTACAAACTTGTGCGCTAGCAAATTGGTAAACAACGCAAAAGTTGATCGCCTGCGGTGTTGCACATCAATTCAGACCATACACCAACAATCCCTTCTAACCCCAAGTAATAGGGCGAATATACGCTAAGATGTTACTCGGCGATTCCTCGTATTTGCTGGGAGAAATGAAGGATTATCGGCATGCTTCGCCACTCGAACTCTAATCCAGCATGAGGCTTTGCGCTGACCTACATTGACTCTCCACCAAGCCAGATAATCTCTTTATCTCCATCTACATCTGGCAACTGACTCAACACGCATGCCTCCAGCCGAGTCATATATAAGAATAACTGGGGCCTCGAATTGATGGCCAGAACATATACGCCTCTAAGGTCTGCCAGGAAAAGGTCTTCAAACCAAAAATCATACGTGGTGTAAGTGAGCCTGGCCAACTAGACATCAGCCGTACTCATCTACCATCGCCAGTCCTACGCTGTTCCTACTTACCTTCTTCGCTGTCGTGTCCATGCTTGTGAATAAACTTGCTCCTGTCAAAGGCGAGCACCTCGAATTCTCTACGGTTCCAGGATACTTTCTACAAGATGATCCAAAAACAATTTCAAACGGTTTCGATTTCGTGAGTTAAATGACGCGAGGCTTCTAACACAGTCATGCCGACTTAGACTGATCAATATTACTAGAAAAATACCAATTTTGGGTTGATCAATAGAGCTTATGACGCCGACGCCGACACCTCACGTCCTGCATTGCCCAAAACCCAATGGCAACGCTTTGAGGCCGAAATAATGAGACTAAACTCCCAGAGTGAATCTACCACACGATTTACATTATTGTATATGGGCCGACACGGCCAAGGCTATCATAATGTCGCAGAATCGCGCTACGGTACCAAGGCATGGGATTGTTATTGGTCCCTGCAAGATGGCGATGAACACGGCACATGGCGTGACGCTGAACTTACATCTGTGGGCATATCTCAAGCCGAATCAGCCCGAGATTTCTGGGCAGCCATGATCGAAAGAGAGAAGATACCCGTACCTCAGTCTTATTACGTGTCTCCGCTCATTCGTTGTCTCCAAACAGCGTGGCATACCTTTACAGGTATCGATCTACCACCAGAGCGACCCTTCAAGCCTATAATTAAGGAACTGATAAGGGAATGTATCGGCGTGCATACGTGTGATGAGCGTAGTTCGAGAACCATTATCGAGGCTAAATACCCAAACTGGACTATTGAAGTGGGTTTTACAGAAAACGATGAGCTATGGAGTCCAACACTACGGGAAACCGATGATGCTATGGACCAACGTCTCAGAGCTGCATTTGAGGATATCTTTTCGCACGATAATCAGACTTTTATTAGCATTACCGCCCACTCTGGGATGATAGCCAGCGCTCTTAGAGGTACGTAAATATGTCTCGTAAACTCCTAACCTGATGACTAAAGACATTTTAACAGTTCTTGGACATCGAGATTTCAACCTTGACACAGGCCAGGCAATTCCAGTATTGGTTAGAATAGATCGAGTTCCAGGAGCTCTCGCTCCTGTTAAAAAGGCCGCATGGTTTGCGCCAGAGACATGCCTTGAACCTCCAAAGCCTGCCAATTTGATACAAAATTAAAAATTTTAAACTTTATACAAACATTGAGTAGCCTTTGATAAAAATATCTGTAGTGGCCACTTCAATAAAATGGTTTACAGATGAGAATAAAAATTATTTTCAAATTTTCCCACCATTTGTACTTAGTGGTTGACGATATTGCCAGATGTAATATGACCGATAATAAAATTTAGGTAGATGTACCGTAAAACTCATTCCAGACTTCGCAATACCAGCAGGCGCTCATCTGAGGAATTATAACTTTGTTCATTTCTTGGCTATTTCTTTTGTTGAGCGAATAAATTCTAAACTCAGACTTGATTCGTCCGGTAGTATTCAATATTTTTCAAACTAGAGCTCAGGAAGAAATATCTATGCTTATTCTGTTCTTTAGAGGGCTTCAATCAATGAACTATGAGGTCATAGTGATAGTTGAGCAATGTTTGGAGCTGTAAAAACTCAAGGAATGCTATATTTGCTCAGCAGAGCTTGAAGTAGTATTGAAATACAGATGAGAAGTGAGAATATTGGCCTCAACTCTTATCTACACAGAATAGAAGTCCCCGATGTGACAAATCCAAAATACCAGTGTGGATGTCCGTCTGGAGCATTTAACAGATGGTCTTGGCCTGTCCCCAGTGGGCTTGAGGAGCGGGAGAGGCGCTACGACAGGCAAATATAGGTCTTTTGCAGCCCCGATGATTAGCCCGGATGATATGGAGAGGATTACAAAGTGGATGTTTACTAATGGCTGGCTTGAACACTTCCGACTGGTAGAAGAAGTTAAGATGGCAGCCAATAAAAGGATGGAACAATGGGGAAAAGAATGGGACGGAATCTGTTGGTATGTATCAGTCGGGAGCTGGATGCTAGTATACGGTATCGAAACAGAAAGTTGGTAATTTATTATAGCCGTCTATTTGATTTGAATTCATTTCGTATCTAGCTTACGCCCTACACCCAATAGGCGTGATACGGGTCTATGCTCCCTCGGGACACACTACAACCAAAGTCCATAGTTTGCTTGTCAAATCTATACGCAAAACATGAATGAGAAAATTGGTTACAAGAAAATTAAGCGCCCTGCGCCTTTCCTCCTTCCTCACGACTCCTTGTCCTGAAAAACTTCTATTTCGGCAGGACTTAAACCTCCCGGTGTAGTGTTTGCCTCTCGTAACACTTGGCAACTGTTAAGACCTGGCGAAATCTTTCCCAGCCCTTTTCTGCCAGCATCTCCCGTCGTCTCGGTGGCGGTGGTGGTTCATGCCTCGAGTTTCTCCATTGCCGTAGTGCCATTCGGCATTCGACAAGATGCCAAGGGCGTTTCTCTCTTCCGCACACGCATTCGCAGTTTTGAAATTCGCGGCCAAATCTTTCACGGTATTTGCTGAAATGACCGTGTGCCGTCCTTGCTGCGATACGGCGGTGATGGGCCGACGTTGGAAGTGCTAGCTCCGGCAGACGTTTTCGTTTCGTCTGCACCTGCAATTCCTCGTAGCGGCTCGGTGGGTGATCTCGCCACTAGCATTCCACCGCTTCATCACATCTTTGCCTGGCAAACGCCGAGTGAGGGCTGCGAAAGTGTACTTTGGTCTGTCCCTCATTTCCGAGGGCTTACAGCCGGCTATATTGTATGATGTAGTCTGTATAAATACCTGCTCGCTTAACTGCCTAAATAATATACGCTTTTTTTTAATTCATTTGGTTGTCCTGTCTGAGTCTATGGCTATGTTGGACATGCAGGTCCTCTCTGTCTACAGGCCAAGGATAGCTATGCCAGTAGTATATCCCCTCCTATGCCTCCCATACAGCACCCCTCAAAAACCTCATTCAATCATACACTTAGATGAGCCCTTCATCATCTCCCCTCTCCAGCCAACGAAACAATGGCCATTTGCGGGTGTATGGCGGCCGGGAAAAATCGCAAAAACCACCGGGTGCGGAGCTCTCCTGATACCGACATTAGGACCAAATCCGAAGACAGAGTGACCCTTTGAAGCGTTCGAAGAGGCCGGCCAGCTGGGCACTGCAGACTTGTGTGTGCCTCGGAGAGTTCAGCCTCTGCCTTTCTAGCCTGATTCAAACTCATCCTGAAGTTCATGCTGAATAGTAGCTTAGTCCAACTTCTTTTGTGCCGTCCGGGGCGCACAATATACACTTGTACCTATAGTATCTCTGCAAGCGACCATCTAGCACCATGGTTGCCCATTGATGGTAATGCGATGTTCTTATCGTACTACTTGGGCCTTCGACTATCTCGCACATTGGGCTCCTCTCTGACCCAGACCAAACCTTGTACAGTGCTCCTTGCCTCTCGTGTTTCTTGAAAGACCATTGATATATTGCCCTTGATGATTAGCCATTCAGCTCCGCATTTACCCATGGAATTCAGCGAGCTTTTCCACAGAACCTTCTACCCAAAAAAATAAATGTGGTAGTAATGGAAACTGCGTGCGCGGGAAAAGTCTCAAGACACCGGGACCACACGAGGTGCGCATATTCATCTATATCTCCCTTCTTTGTAATAGTCGAGGCCGACTTGATCCAATCCACCATCTCCGTATCGGGTGCTGGGTAGGCCCCGGAAACTCATCGGATGGTTTCTAAGAGGTAAAGGTTTATGGGCCACAGCGTATGAGATAGCCGAGATGTGGATGTGTAGATTTCCTGCTACTGCCATTGCTATTGTATTGTTGGTGCCTTTTTTCTCTATAGACAAAATGGATGTTTCCATCTATGAGTGGGCCACATGGCTGAGGTTTTGCTAGCGGCTTTCGCCATTCCATTCCTTCTTCCCCGCATGGCATCAAGTGCTATACAACAACTGCTCACCATCGAGTCCGAGGATAAAAAGCGTTCGAATACAACAAAACGAGCAGGAATGTATGAACAAACTTGCGAACGACTGGAAACTCCTACATCTAGTATTTCGTCGGAACTAACGAATTCTCGAGGTTGTCATTATAGATGCACAGCTGATCAATATCTGCTAGAGCAAATAGGAATAGAAGCCATTTCAGCATGATGTAGAATGTAATCATTCCTGCCCTACAAGTACATCTGCCCTACCAAGAGGAATGGTCGGTATTCTTACTCCGAACTTTATTGAAGCTTCTCTTGCCATGTTGGTATTAAGCTTAATTATATGGGTCTTTTGTAATGCCGGAAGTTCCTCTGATTCGCCCGTCGAAATCAAAGCGACTGTATCGATCAAAATTCCCTACAAGTATTCTGAAAAACATCTGTCTGCAATACCTGTAGGATTGGATTGAGTAAGAGCATGTGCAATCGAACGGTTTTTGGGTAAAGCCACAAAATCCTGGCCATTGAGTTCACCGAATTGTGTGAAGTACTGAGTAGGTCCTGTCTCTTGCGACGGCTAGTAAGCCGGTACTTGCCTGCAGTCTGCGCTGTCTAACGCAGGCTTAGCTCAAACCTAAGCGGAACCTATTCCTGGAAGCAGGGGCTTTCAAGTATCACTCAGGTCATCATGAAGCCTCAAGGACGAAGCGCAAGAAGAGGGCCAAAGAGCGAGATACTAAAATGGAATACGAGATTGAGATTTGGGAACAAGATACAAGAACATGATACGTGAACATGTATGGAAAACTATATCATTGGCAGGGGTAATAATGATGCATAAAATAGCTGTTATTATCCTCTTAAACCTGTACTTCACCATACATTGAAAATAAACCTCCATTAATCATAAGGTTGCCCAAGTGCCTATTCTTAAACTATGATATCTCTATACAGTTATTGTCATCAGTGTTGAAATGGTCCATCATGACGACGAAATTTTCAGGTTATTCTTCAACGACTCTACTGTTATCCTCGCCTTCAAGTTCTGCCGTTAACTGCTGGAATACTTTGTGAATATGAGGCTGCTTTAGGTTTTGAAAGTATTTCTGGACCTTCTCATGGTTGTTACAGCGTTCTTTTTGATAATGATTGGTAGAAAAATATCCTGTACGTTTACAGACGAAGCATTGCTTTTTATCATGGGGCCGCCGATTGTTATTTCGACTACTGCGTGGTCCTCCACCAAAATAACGATCGGTAAAAAGAGTTTCGTTCTCCTCGTTAGTGGTAGCATAATTACAAGCCCAGTATTGGGGTACATTTTTCGTTGGTATACCGCCCGTGATCTGCATGAAGTTGTGGATTGAGTGGCATAAATCAGAGCAAACTGCTTCAACCGTGTCAGATAGTTTAAAATTAGCTTGGTGTCAAGCCGTAAAGTTGCTGCATGCTGCTATAAGTCGATCTTTCTGAATAAGGCCTGTTTTGTAATCTGCATGTAGTCTAAGATGTTCTTTCTAAATTCTATTGATCATGATTTGGAAGTATTCATCAACCGGTTTTCCTGGTGGTTGTTCTATAAAAACCTTGAGAGATATGGTGCTAACGCGAGCAAGGATTTGAAGGCGACTTTCATTTGTTTGGAAATAATCTCGAACCTTCACGGCCGTACTATAGGACGGAAGATTCAAAAGAAAAATAACATGATAGTAATAGTCCTTAGCTTGATCCTTGAGCATAATGGAGAAATCTGGGCTGTAAATGCCTGCTCTCATGGATTGCTAATAGAAATTTCGCAGTACCGTATTGAAATCATCATTGGGTCCACCATACTTGTTTTCATCTCGATCGTACACTTCCAGCTAACTTCATAATTGTAGTCTAGATGCAAAATTTGTTGCTGCAGGATGTGGTGGTGGTTCTTGGTTCAATGGGAGAAGCTGAGATGTTGCTCTGGATGTTTTTCATACTGTGAATTGCCTCCGATGCATGGGGTTCCATATTCTTAGTCTGTCGTTGACCGGATATCTGATACGGCTGGGAGGTTTGAAGACGAGTTTTTGGAGGTGGCTAGGTCTGGAAGTCTTTTTAGTTCACGGTATCTATTATTCCAGTTCACTGAACAATTCAGCTTTGGTTCCTAAGAGGGTCGTGTCTTGAGTTGTATTTGCCATCAGATATCTACATGATTGTTTCCGTGTCTTTTTCTGTCCATTTGTGAGGCAGCTTATCTTGAGGCGCTGTTCCACACAATCGTGATCGTATCAAAGTTTCTCGTTAGGTCGCTGGTATTACCCTCGAAACTTGGGGATTAGCACAGCAGCAGCAGGTACACGGCAAAAATCGCTGCCTGCCAAGAGGGCCATTTAGGCTGATATAGCCTTTCTTATTTGCGTTTCCAGTCTGAAAGGTCACTAATTAGTTTTGATAGGTATCAGTCAGGAGGTGTGTGCTAATATATGGTATCGAAATAAAAAACTAGTTATTCATTGTTACAGTATTTCAGCAGTGAAGTAGTTTGTTGAAGTAAATAGTCGAGCTTTGTGCGTGCGCCAAGACTTCGGTTGCGAGAGTGCAGCGGACACCTTAAACACCGCCGTGGTTGGATGGTGCGGTGGTACATCATCTTGGCCGGCTGCTCGAGTAAGGTCTGCATAGCTAGGACACATATCCCACTCGAGACAGGAGACTGCTGGTTCGAATTCGGCAAAACCGAAACAAATTTCTTACTGCGCTGGTTAACATGGATGATGAAGGCATGCTTGGATGATCAAAGGTTTTGATTTCTTTTTGGTGGGTACTTACGGAGGATGGTCGACTGTTTGTGTAAGTGAACATAGCTCATAGTGGTATTTGCGTATGGAATCCAGAGTATGAGTGTCCCTAACGTCAAAAGAGTCAACCAATATACATACATAGCACCGGTCGTGTGTCATAGCTTGATCGCTGCATACACATTAAATAAATTTAAAAAAAAAAGCACCGCATTACAAAATTAGATGGACCACTTGAATTTAACTTGTGCCGCTCACGTAGTCAATCTGAGGTTTCTTGCGTGCACTAGATGTTTATCGGAAACTGGGTGTGTGATTATCACAAAGTGCTGGATGGTACAATGGTTACGCGGTGTCTCGTGGCTCCTGACTACAACTTGAATGTGGTAGAGCTTGAGACTAGATTGCGTGTGACTTTGAAAGTGATCTATGCTATGATTAAATACACTCCTAAACTACTTGCCACCTTTTAACACCATGCCCCATTCCTGAATACTATTTGCCTCCTTGCTGCGCTCTGAGAGCTGCTCCCGTTCCCTAGCATGTGACTCCGACTTTCTCATATTAGGGTATGACTAATTTGCCTTTGGCTTACTTAGACGACCGGGATCTTTAGGATCCACACATCTGCCAGAGCAGGCGTCTATGGCCATAACATTTACGGACGAAATTAAGTCGGAAAAATTACCCCAATGCAATTTATCATAGGAATTCAAGTTACTTGAGTTTCCTGTTGGAAATATATTTACACCAATCATCTAGTCTGAATTGCTTCTTATCTCTCTTCTGTTAGATGCATTATGTCATGCACTGATTGCTCGAATTCCACTGAAAGCCAAAATTGTTTGATACAGTAATTGTAATAGATACATGTTGTAATTCTTTCAATATCTCCTGGATTGTTCCTCACAGCTTCAAAGTGCCTGTTATCTGCCAGCTATGATATTTTTCTTCATTTTGCCCGCTGATAACGCGCCAAGACAACATGTTTGAAATTTTATGATATATATCCGCAATTAGATTTTGGACATAAGACTCTGAGAACTTTCCATTGATACAAACAAGGGTTAGGTCCGGTATGGTAGCTTCCTGTCTGAGTAGCGATACTTCTTAGGGATCTTGTAAAGTTCCGGCTGACGTTGATATTTGTGCATCTAAATTTCATTTATTTTTTGCATTTATCTTTGCTGGCTATGATATTCGCAAATATACATAATTTTGAGTTGGAAATAAATAATAATAGTAGGAATAACTTAGACCAGAGGCTTCAGTATAGTTTTCTACGTTATATTCGGATAATACCTTCTCCATAGCCAAGGATTCACAAATCAAGGGTAAGTAGAACATTACACGCAAGAACCACCAATTACAACTCTAAAATAGCTTTAACCAGCTAATATTTCCTACAATCTCGACCTAAGCTTAATGATTTTCACCTTTGCTCAAATAAAGTTGAACATCTCGAAGCCAGTTTTTAATTTTTGAAGTTTGACCATTTAGAACTTAGGATTGACTGGCTCAGAGCTTTATTCCATATTTTCTCAGTGCACAGTTAAGATTCGAACCTCATGTGGGCTCATGTATTTGCCGTACATCTGTAAGGATTCTGATCAAGTTAATTTAAGAGTATTTTCAATTACTTAATTATCATAATGAGCTCGTGAAATGGTTAGACCCAATTTGCTGCTGGGTATCACCTTTATGACTAGTTTTTATCGGCCACTATCTCAACTGACCAAGCAGAAAATAGCTATCAACGAAGCTCTTACAGGGTCGACCATCTACAGAGATTGATAGATTTAAGATTAAATATGATTTTCATTAGTCCCTTCTCGATCTAAGGCTATTAAAACCCTCTTAAAAGCGTTTGTGTTGCTTCTGATTTGATAGTAGTCTGATAATTTATTTTGTTCGACTGTCTTCTATAAATATTTCAAGCCATCTCTTGGTGATGGATTGAGTAAGACCAATAGTGAAGTAGCATGTGAGCCATAGTCTTTTTAAATAGTGCTGTAAATGATTTAAACTACTTCAGATACTGTAAAGACCGGCGATGCCATAAGTTGCGTCCCGGGTCGCAAAATTTCTATGGCCTAGCCAAAGCAACCAATCAAGGCGCATGTGGTACTTGCAAATAAAATCCGAGGGATTAGTGCTCTTCTTGTATATTGAGTCATATTTTCTGTACATTTTCTCTGATATTGCGTCATAGCTAGATGGCTGCATTCGCAATTAAAATCTGATGCAAAAATCAAGGCGCATAAGTAACAAGTCGTTACAAATAGAAGTTTCAAGTAGCAGTGTTATTTCTTTCTCTTCTAACTTGATTCTTGACTCCTTCCAACTCTAGAATTTTCATGTGCATCATATTCCCTAAAGTTTTAGGACGTCACAAGCACCATGCCACCTTCAGATTACATCAGGTTCCAAATTATTTGTGTAACGAGACCAGCCGTTCATGTTATAACCTTATATCAGACTCAATCTCTCCAAATCATCTCCCACTTCAAAAGCTAACCACAAAGAAAGCTAAACTAATCATCTCTGCAGCTCTCTAACTTAAGAGTCCTATCTGTTCAGTAAAACTTGAACATGTCTCTACACTGTATGTTTTCTCTCTCATATGAACTTTCAATAATGCCGATATTACGTTGAGTATAATCTTAATATTGCAATAATCATATGATACTTCCACTAAAAAGTTCAATAACTTAAATCTATAGGTTTTCCAGCAGTCAGACCCTCAGCTATTGCACTTGGTACTATTTTCAGTCACGGTGCTTCTCTTGCCATTCTAAAGCCAGTTTTTGGTGATACATATCAACAAGCTATAGCTTCTGATTCCAAAGAGGAATTTGCCAAGTCGAATGAAGCTGTTTCGGCTGCTTCAGCTTGGGGTACATCTCTAGTAGGAAGCGCACTTCAATCATATGGTGTCGGTGCCCTTATCAATGCAACTGGTATTTTCAGTTATAAAGCTGCAGCAAGTCTGGGTGCCTTGATCTTTGTTGCTTCTTCCGCTCCATCGGTAGGTTTCAGAATATACAGACAGAAAAATAAGTAGGCTAACATTGATTAGCTTATGATACAAATTTTTACCGAAAAACGACCTATTGATACTATAGCTGTCGGGGTAGTTACTCGAATGTTTGAAACAATTGGACTTTCATTATTCTTAACTTGGTGGGGAACTCGAACAAATCGTAAGATACCAATCTTTTCTTTGTCTAACAGAACTAATGCCTATAAGCTCTTGAGTAAATACTTTTCTAGCGGTATTATGCCACATTGAGATGCTTTCAAAATGAATCGATTGTTGATGGGTTTCTAGTTGTCACGCAGCCCTCATAATTAAAGCGAAAATTCAGACTTTAATTTCAGTTTGGCCGTGTCTAAAAATTCAGATCTGCTATGGAAAATTTTCTAAAATAGAATTTCCAAATAGTCATAGTAAGAATAATTTTCACTGCCAATTTGTATTTTGAGCTCAGATGTATTTTAGACGCTGATAGTTGAGTCTTAAGTATGTCTTGCTAAAAATTAGTTCCAAGTTTTTACTAGGAGATCGTTGCGACTATTGATTACTACAAGCAAGAAGCTCCCGATTCGTTACTGATAATTACCACTAGAGGGTGCAAAATCGGCGTCTCATTTGATTTTTGCGGAGAAAAAGATACTCTTTGGAGGCTCAGATATCAAGCTCATAATTGATACGAATTAAAAGTGATTAGAGAAAAAATTGAGAACTAGGAATTCTTCATTTAAACTTCTCTTCTGAATACAATCTAATGAAATTTGTGACATCAGCTAGACCATGTTAAGGTGAAAACCAGCAGTAGGAATGAGCGCTGAAAACCCGTACCAGATGTCGGATGGTTAGTACCATACATCCGCTCTTAATACTATACCTGATATTATAACACATATCTTGATTTACACCAGTTATCGAGTTTTTAGAAGTGTATTTATGTGTTCTAACTTGATTTCAGGTGTGGAACTCCATTGGAATGATGCGCACCTGTTTTGTTATAATAGAGTGTGGGTACTCGGTCTTACCCTCTGAGATGTACCACTTTGATTTTAGAATAGTAAAATTTGGCTACTTTTTATTTATCTTTTATATTTTCTTAAGAAAGATACGTGGAACACAGTATTATGTTGTGAATGTTGACTAGTGGGCCATATTGCTTCAAATAAAGTCTATGTAGTGATAGGAAGGATATGTGACCCGACTAGGTTAGTTTGCGTGAGTAGGTGAAATACTATCCCTAGACACACCCCCTCACCTCTGAAGCTGTACACAGAGTTTCATCCAGCATTGAAGGTAGTTCCAAGTTTTTCTACCAAAACCCCAAAAATAAACCGGCAACAATGCCTTTGTGAGCCCATCTGCGTATGATTTGTCGCTCCACTTTGACTCTCGATTACGCGGGTATGAGGTACAATTTTGTTTGACTTGGAGGATTTGCAAGGGTCGCACAATACGGTTACATCGAAATTGAATTCCGTTTTACGAGATATATGAGATACACCAAGGGTTTTATCATCGTTTGCTGGGTATGTGGAAAGCTGATATATCCTAGACGGCCGTTGAGAAGTTCTAGAGTGACAGAGGCTTCATGAATTTTTGCAGGAAATGTAGAGTTTATTCCAGTATTTATTTTTGAAAAAAGTTAATTATCCTCATTAAAAAATATACCGCTGTATTTATGTCGCTCGACCTGAGGTGGGGGCACTTTAGAAGCCCTTTGCTCACTCCTCGAGAAATTATTGTAGGTATGTGTTTATCTTCTCAAAACTCCAGCGCGGCCCATTGTGGAAAGATTTGGATTCAAATCCAGGGAATATCAGTAAGGGGCTGTTGTACAATTTAAAGAGCACAAGGGTGGCGATAAAAGAGCTGTCTGAACGCGGTCATTGGTATCCTTCTGAAATTGATGATAGTTCCCAAAACGAGCATCAAGGCCAGAGTAGTGAATAGAAATTTTACTCGGCGGATGAAATATTTGGAATTCAGCACGCCACCCTTCATTTTCAAAGTAATCAGCCCTAGGGAATCCCTTCATAAACTCGGCGTGCTGCGCTGGATATTTAAGAAAGCATTTTGCATCGTCATGAGGACCAGAACAGGAGCTATGCTTTCAGCTAACCGAATTTGATCTTCAAAAGTTGTATGTAGAGTTTCAAGAGAAGGGGCAGGATTGTCAGAGGTGGCGACAGAGAATTGGTAGTGTTGAGTGGATGCCTATTGAGGATATTTCTGGGACGCCGCACGGATTAGAGCGAGACAGTATAAAAGTGATGGAAGAAGAGTACTGGGTGAAAGAAGACTTGAGACCATTGATTTATGAGCCAGAATGTAAGCTTAGCAGGATGAATACTTCTCGAAGTTCTCTGTAAGATTGAGGAAGTCTTTTATACTGGTTTCAACAGCAGCAATACTGTTATCTTAAAACGGCAAAATCTCCTGTAACTTTCGCAAGCTAGATTTTCAGCCATGATGAGCCTAATGAATTGTGAATCGACATTGATTGCGGGTATCATTTTCACAGGGTCATTTGAAGTGCTCCAACCTTTGAATCCAATATCATTTTCAGACTTGTATATTTCTTCAGTCTTTAGAGGATCGATCCAATCTGATATTAAATTTTGTCGCAAAGTCAATTCAATAAGCAACATCCAATCCTTCCGGTTGGCAACACCGTGATGTTTCAAGGCCGGAGGAAGCACCATTTGTTGAAAACGGAGATACAGAATATTGTAGACGTATGGGCCCTCTATTTTGTCTAGGTTCCCGACACAATCTTGTGTGTATCAGAGGTTGGAGTGAGTAAGATAGTAGCGCTTCAGGCTGCCTCATGGATACATAAGCGGCTGTATGGCGTGGGCACAAGGAGGTTATTGGGGGGCTTTCTATGCATAGATGGCGCCACATTTGTTTGTGCAGCAGCTTGGACTCTGTGTTGCTTACACTTGTACTTGTAACGCAGCCTTCCCACACCTTTAGTTGCAATCCGAGCATGAAGCTCTTTTAGTCAACTTCAACTCTCGTTCAATAATCATTGCACAATACTTTCAACACCATATTGCTAGCGTGGAAATGAGAATGAGCCATTAGAGAGATAACTATTGCGGTTTATGAGGGATGAGAGGTAGATGTAGACCGCAGATACCGCAGTACTGGAGACTGAGTGGTGAGGTGCAAGAAAATTACGACACAATGCAATAAGAAAAGAGAGCTGAGATGTGTCTGGAGTCTTGAGCAGAAGAACAACAAAATAACAAATAGTGATTCCACATGAAGCGCAAGGGTCACAACTTCTTCAGATAGATACGCGGGACACGGTATTACGTTGTAAATTGTTACGGGCTGTGCCCACTTCGGTCTAGCCGGGCTATCATTCAGGTCCAGCCTCGTTCAAGGATGTTATCACGTGACCAAAATCACTCAGCTAATTATGCTGAGGCTGGGAAACAGATCACTAATAGCTGCAGCGGGCGTGTTTAATGCAGAGGACTTCCTGCTTCATATCTCTACAAAACAAATTAACTCTTGTGGTACCGTTTACGTGCGGTGTCCGTAATTTTCCTCGCCCTTTACATATTTTTCTATCATATTATTTTTTTGTCTTGTAGGGGCTTCATTCTCAGAGCTGTACTTATAAGTATTCATATTTTATTTCCGATTGCTGTGTGAGCTACCAAGTATCAGACTATTCTGCGTCTTCATCAGTAACGGAGGACTCTTTCTACAGCACTAATTTTTCGCAAAACCTCATCACAACCGCATCAGAAAAAGTGTCGGAAATGCCGTATTCAAATAACGATATCGCTATGCCGGAAGCAAGCACGTCAGACCCTTTTGCAGGGATTTCATCAGCAGACAAGCAGGAGATCTTGAGGATACTAGATGAAAAAAGGAACGCGCTACTATACACTCCTCACATCTCCAGGCTCCTTCATCTAGTAAATTGATATCTCTACCAAAATAGAACGGGTAGCAGGAAGACTTTAGATATTTCATGGATCGATTGAGGTTAAAGGAGAAAAATAAAGTGCTAGGCTGTGAAGGATCAAGCTCGATTTGTATCGAAATAATAGACACGCTTCCAGACAATAAGAAATCTCAACTAGCATAAATTTGAAAAAATTTGACTGGCGGTATTTACTCGAAGGAATAGAAAAAGAATTCGAAGATAAGTAAGCACAGCTAGCAGCCTTCGAGCTGGTGCAGCGCATGGAGCAGGGAAATCACCAGTACTTTCACAATTTCCTAAAAGATTTTGAGAACAAAGTGGTTTCTTGTGGCGGAGATTAAATGTTCACGACGATGGACATGACTAGACAACTAAAGGCCTCACTAAACAATAAATTGCGCCGTGCCTTAATTGGTGTTAAGCTGCCACATGTTAGGCAATACAGTGATTGGGTGGCCGTTGTAAGAGAGGTTGCGGAAGAAGTCGAGAGTTTTCTGACCATCGTTCTAAGAGCTCAACCCAAACAGTCACTAAGCTCGGGTCACCAAAAGGTGGAATTGGTGTTTTTAAGCAATAAAATAGCACAGATCAGTTCGACCAGGACGTTGACATCAAAATGACAGGCACCGACGCAATTCTAGCAGCATTGAAAGACTTGAAGCTGCATAATACCAACTCAGCGACACCAAGTTCTAGGAAATCAAAGCATGAAAATTCTAAGGCCAAAATTGAAGTAAATACCAAGCCTCGCGCTCCCTGGCGATCAAGCAAAGAGTTTAGTCGCTTAATTGAGAAGGAAGTATGCATCCGTTGTACTAACAGCGACCTTCGAAGTTTAAATGTCCCAAGTGTGGAACCTGAAAAGATCTATATTATCATGGGTTGATCATATTTTGGATGTACAGCACATAGAATTCACGTATTAGTCTCAAGCTCTACACAAGATCCATTGTAGTTAGGAGCCGCGAGACACCACGTGATAACATTTCATTCTTACACCCACCTCCGCCATTTAATAGGTATCCAATGCGCGCCCAGAAACCTCACAAGTACCGAGCAGCTCGTCGTCCAGAGAACGAGTTGAGCCAACTGGAGGGAGAGGTAAGCGTAGAGTCGGAATCATATTCGGGAAACGACGAGGCCTGAGAAAAGTCGCTCTTAGGAACCACAACACAATTAAATCAAAAACTCCAGACAAAATGCAGCAAGTTATATGTTAAGGGCGAGGAGAATTACGGAAAACGCACGTAAACAGTACCAAAAGAGTTAATATTTTTCTATAAGAGATTTACTACAGGAAGTCCTCTGTATTAAATACGCCCGCTGCAGCCACCAGTGATCCAGTCTCCCGACACGTATTCTTTTGCTACTGAGTAATCTGTTTACCAGCCTCAGCATAATTGTCGAAGTATCAGTCACTGAGCCCTAGAATACATGTGACTTGATTTGTAAGCTGGTCTAAACTAGGGTCTATAGAGTGTATCGTAGGTGTAGAACTTTGCAGTACAATAATATATATCATAAGCTTCAGGCATTTACCAGCAGTACAGTCTTGTTACCATTTCTATCCTTCAATAATAATTAACCGAGTGGTTCTAGTTGGGACAAACTCTACTTAAGATCACATGGTTAGTGTCCTTGAACGAGGCACAGCGCGTAGCATAGATGTTGACTATACAACAGATCTCATTCGAATCCGAACGCTACCGACGAATCCACATCATGTACGATAGATACCCAACTTAACACTGACCGAAAAGTCGGTGACAATGCCTGCTTTAAGGCGGAGGAAAAAGCCCAACCCCAGGCCAGTAGGGGCTGTCGCATCCACTCGCATAACAAAGCGTAATAAACAATCATCTCAGAGAGTCATGGTGGAACCTTGGATGCCTGTTGAACTAAATCAAGTTCCCCCCGCCCCTCTAGACATGCACATGGATTCTGATGATGAATTCATGGACCTCGAGGCAGAAGATGACGCGCTGCAGACTTTGTCACAGCCGCCGTCAAACAGCCATATTCCGTCGGTCCCTTTACAGCGGACTACGTCCAATGTTCCGAAGATCCTGGCAACTCAGGATCAAGGCCTTGCTTCATCCATTTTTGCGGTAGCAACCCTCCACCATCCGAGCGGCCAAGCTGCCAGAAACACAAGCCAAGCGCCTGCCCCAGCCGCGGCTGTACAACGCTCTGTGGCCAACCCATCATCGGCCACCACTAACGAACTAGCCACTACCCTTCTAGCCTGGCAAAATGCCGGGGCTATCCATCTCCGCTGCCTCCAACCTGCAATTGCGGCAAATCTCAAGGTAATCGTCACTCGTAGTGCTGCTAAGGTCATCGGTGGACTATCTGTATATGATCAGACAACCACAGGCGAAAACCCTCAAACAACCAATCAAAGTGCCGGGCCGGCAACTCGTCAACACCATCCCGAGGCCTCTCAGAAGCAGACGTAACTGACGGCAGCTACCCGAAACCCCATTCTAGCGGCTCAGACTACCCCAACTGTTACGGGCCCAAGGGTGTGAATTCCCTACACAGTACTTAGGGGGTTCCACATTTCATGTTGATCTTAGGAGGCGCTAAGTCCCCCTTTGTAAAATATCCATGTATCATAAATCCTTCGCGACCGCGTCGTGTTTAGTACTTTTGTTATTATCATTTTAGAGAATCAGAATAGACTTCGATAACTTCGTTTGATTGATCAATCACGACTCCATTTCGTGACATATTCTGATTCTCTAATTATATTCAGTCACACCTGCGACGTCTCGCGGTACCGGCCCTCTTCCATCACCTCCATCCTACTCAGGCCCAATTTATGAGCCTTGAAGATATTGTCTCAGGTCTGAGGGACTTCCAGCTCGCCGTTACACCGCCAGCACCCCAGACTCAAAAAACCATGACAGGAAACAAATCAGAATCCACTAAACCCACTATCAACTGGCCAAAATGGTCGGGAGACCCCGTAGATTTCCCTGCCTTTCAAATTTAGCCTTGAAGGAGTGGCAGAGGAAGGCATTAATCACAAATCCTTTTGCTATTCTGTCTTCTCTCAATCCCTCCCCGCTGAAGCCCAGCGACGAGTAGCACCATGGATGAAAACTCAAAAAATAGCAAATGACTGGAGCAGTGAGAGGCTGATATCCCACCTGGAAGATTTGTTCACCGACAAAGATGCGGCGACAAGAGCCCAAACGAAAATTAATGCCCTTCATCAAGGACCTCGACAAACTTTCGCTAAGTTTAGATCTGTTTTCGAGCAGCTCTGTTCTGAAGCCGACCACCTTGCGCCAATCGGTGCATCAAAGGTTAATGCTATGAAATGTGCCCTTGCATCTCACCTTCGAAAAGGCATAGCCTACCGTCAGGGAGTCTCCGAGACAAATTATGAGAGCTTCGTCAGGGAAGTCCAAAGCCTCGCTAAAGAGTTGGAGTCCATACCCAGCTTTCGAGCTATCCGTGGGTCTGACAAAGAGTATTTTTCCTTTGATAACACACCGCAAGCTACTCAATCGACTGTAGATATCGATCAGTCAACCTACCGAACTAATCAATCATCTTCAAGCAGAGCATACCAGCCTGCAGTTCGATATGACCAAGATGGCGACGTTCAGATGGCTGATATCAGCTCGCTCCAAGGCCAGATTCAGGCTCAAACAAATGCGATATTAGCGGTGCTGAAAGGCACAAAATACAAACCGTCAAGCAGCAATGTGCAAAAAATGATCAACGCCCATTCCCACCGGAAATATCCCAGGCCGAAAGAAATCGGCGCATTGATAGTAATCAATGCGAAAGGTGTGGTAAGTCACCCTCTCATCGATGGGGTGACTGTAAGTACCGGAATTTTCGCGAAAATCCCACACCGAGAGGTTACAGCTCCTCTCGCCGGGCGGGAGTAAATTGGATAGCAAAGGAAACCCTGCAAATGAGTTTGCTTCGGACTCGGAAAACTGATAGCCTCTGAACAAAGTCGTGTTCAGAGGCCAGTGGTGTATGATTCTTTTGGTGTGAATCTGAAGAAGGAGCCATCAGCTAAGGAAATTCTTGTGGCAAAAAATAGGATGGATAGTAAGCCCTTTTTAGTAGAATCGTTTATAAATGATTATTTCTTTCTGCCAGCCCTATTCGACTCAGGTTGTCTTCCTTACGCTGCCTTCAGTGAAAACATCGTCAAGAAACATAAACTTCCACGCATTCCGGTAGAACATAGAAACCTTCAGCTCGCAAAGAATGATCAGAACTCCCATAAAATTAGTCAAATAACGTATGTTACCCTTGATATTAATGGCCGACGAGAACGGTTGTGGGGTTACATTATTGAAGGCCTATATTATGATTTAATCCTTGGTAAAGGATGGGCCGAAAGAAACAAAGTAATATATGATGCCAAAGACCACGCACTCTATTTTCAGGAAGGAAATAAGCGATCGAGAATACTAGAAAAAGGCTGGATGGAGAGCGAGCGCACCAAAAATAAGACCAAATATATTCGAGAAGGAAAGCTCGTTTCTGCTCTTATATTCTCTGTTTTCACAAAGAAGGCACAAAAGAGTCAGCAGGGCCTTATATTAGCGTCTGTTTCAATTTCAGATATCAACAAAGCATTACAGAAGTTGAATAAAGAACGAGGGAAACCTACCATCGAATCGATCGGTAAAAAACTTCCCAGACAGCTTACTGGATTTGAAACCATGTTTTTGGAGGATGAATCTAGTGAGCTGCCTCCCCACCGAATCGGTCATGACATGGAAATAAATTTGGAAAAAGATGAAAATGAGAATGAGAAAAAGCCGCCTTACGGGCCTCTTTACGAAATGTCAAGAGAAGAACTGCTAGTCCTCCGTAAAACTCTCGCTGACCTCCTCGACAAAGGTTGGATACGAGCAAGCTCTTCACCAGCCAGCTCACCCGTGCTCTTCGCAAGAAAACCAGGAGGTGGTTTACGTTTTTGTGTGGACTATCGTGGCCTGAACGCGATAACGAAAAAAGATCGCTACCCGCTACCACTAATTCGAGAGACATTACGGCAATTAACTAAAGCCCGTTGGTTTACTAAAGTAGACGTTCGTACTGCCTTCCACCGTCTACGTATCAAAGAAGGGGACGAATGGAAAACTGCTTTCCGCTCGCGGCAGGGCCTATTTGAATGGCTAGTCTGCCCATTTGGATTATGTGGAGCGCCAGCAACATTCCAGCGTTTCATTAATAGCACCCTACGAGAATATCTAGACCTTTTTTGCTCTGCGTATGTCGACGATGTCATAATCTATTCGGACGGAGACTTAGAAGATCATTACGAGAAAGTATCTAAAGTATTGAATGCGCTAAATAAAGCGGGCTTACGGCTAGACCTAGAAAAATGTGCTTTCGGCGTGACAAAAATAAAATACTTAGGCTTCATCATTGAGGCTGGGGTTGGTGTTAAGGTAGACCCAGACAAAGTGCTGGCAATTTCTGAATGGGAGGAGCCAAAAAACGTCTCAGAGGTGCGCTCATTTCTTGGATTCTCCAATTTTTACCGAGAATTTATTCCTCGTTTTTCCTCTTTATGCGAACCATTGAATTACCTTACTAAACGGGGCGTAATTTGGCAATGGAACAAGCCACAAAAGGATGCGTTTGAGCGGCTCAAAGAACTACTAATAAGCGCACCAGTTCTCACAATGTTTGACCCAGAAGCCGAAACCATATTGGAAGCGGACTCCTCAGGTTATGCTGTCGGAGGAGTCTTGTCACAAGTGGATGAAAAAAGCCGCCTTCGACCCGTAGGCTTCTTCTCTAGAAAGTTGTCGCCCGCAGAGGCTAACTATGAAATCTACGACAAAGAAATGTTATCTATCATTGCCACCATGAGGCACTTTAGAGGGGAGCTCAGGAGTGTTAGTAAGCCTTTTGTCGTTCTCTCTGATCATCGCAACCTACAGTATTTTATGACAACACGTCAGCTTTCAGAACGCCAAGTTCGATGGGCAGAAGAGCTTGCGGGCTTTGACTTCAAAATAAAATTCAGACCCGGTTCTAATTCAGCAAAGCCCGATCTTCTTTCTAGAAAGGCCGAATTTAAACCTAAAGATTTAAGCGATAAAGTTTTTCAAAATAGGGAATTCCAACTTTTAAAAAACAGTTGGTTATCGCCGAAAAATGAAAAAGAGGAGCTATTATCCTCTCTAGGCCTCTCAGCAGTAGTCACTAGGCAACAAGCCAGACCACCAGAAGCACCAAAATTTGAAGCCCTATCCAAACCTATCGACCAATCGCCTAGTCTCTCCATCTCCCCCACCGGTCCACCAAAAGGTGGCCAATTATTCGAAGAACTTGAAATACAAAAACTCTGGAACAAAGGAATAGAAAAGGATCCTTCTTTTCTTGATGTTTATAAAAGCCTCGAAAGAGGCGATCGTGCACTACCGCACTCTATTGGAACCTCAGTGCAAATGACGGACTGTTCCTTTGACGAGAAACATGCTTTAGCTTATCGAGGAGCATTGTGGATCCCAAATTGGGAACCTCTTCGCACTACCTTAATCCAGAAAGTACATGATTCCCATATGACAGGTCATCCAGGACGGGAAATAACACTTTCCATACTTTCACGAAGTTTTTTTTGGCCTCAGCAATATAAAGATGTTCGAAGGTTTGTGAGAAATTGCCACGTCTGCGGAAGATCTAAAGTTTGGCGACAGTCATCCAGGGGCTTGCTACGGCCACTGCCAGTACCAGAACGATTCCACAGCGAATTGGCCATAGACTTCATGACCGATTTACCGTCAACTAATAAAAAAGAAAGATTCCTGATGGTCATATACGATCGGCTTCTCGGTAGTGCTACATTGGAGGCTATGGAAACAATGGAAGCGGAGGCTTGTGCGGAAAAATTTGTTCTAAGCCACTGGCGTTACCATGGTTTTCCAAACTCTCTAACATCAGATAGAGGCTCTAACTGGGTCGGTCACTTCTGGAAAAAGCTGTGTCAGTGTGTAGGTATCCAACAACGATTGTCAACAGCATTTCATCCTCAAACAGATGGAAGTACCGAGAGAATGAATCAAGAAGTGCTAACCTACTTGAGAGCTTACATCTCTTATGCCCAAAATGACTGGGCGACACTACTCCCGTCCGCAATGGTTGCTATAAATAATAGGACCAGCTCACGAACCGGCTTCAGTCCATTTTTTTTGACTCACGGTTATCATCTCGAGCCTATAAAACGACGCTACTCACCATCCAGCTCAGGTATAAACCCAAAAGCAAGAGCTAACGCCTTCATAAATCGTCTACACGAAGGTCAAGAACTTGCAAAAGCTGCAATGGCAACAGCACAGCAAATCATGGAGCACAATGCTAATAAGGGACGAAGACCGGCTGAAAAGCTAAAAGTGGGAGATAAAGTATGGTTGAATTTGAGAAATGTCACCACCCCGCAGCTCAAGAAAAAATTGTCTTGGATAAATGCCAAATATAAAATAACGCGGGAGATAGGCCCTGATGTCTACGAACTAGATGTGCCAAGTAATATTCACCCCAGATTCTTTGTGGACTTACTCCGTCGAGACTCTGATGATCCACTACCCTCCCAAATTACTGATGATAGTCAACCTCCACCTCTTCTTGACGGAAAGCACCCGTTATATGCTGTAGAAAAAGTTCTCAGAGCTGAATCATTTCGAGGAAAAAGATTTGTCTGCGTCAAATATAAAGATTACAAGGAAACCTCCTGGGAACCTCGAGAAAATCTTGTCCTCACTGATGCTTTTAAAAGCTTCATCGAGCAATACGGTGACGGAGACAACGTTGGAAATCCCAACACAGGCAGTTACACTGGTTCTAGAGGTAAAAAGAAGCCATCTCTACAAAACAAAAAATAACAACATAATTTTAATTGTAGGCACACCTTCACCGCGGAGGAGGGAGGTGATGTTACGGGCCCAAGGGTGTGAATTCCCTACACAGTACTTAGGGGTTCCACATTTCATGTTGATCTTAGGAGGCGCTAAGTCCCCCTTTGTAAAATATCCATGTATCATAAATGCTTCGCGACCGCGTCGTGTTTAGTACTTTTGTTATTATCATTTTAGAGAATCAGAATAGACTTCGATAACTTCGTTTGATTGATCAATCACGACTCCATTTCGTGACACCAACAAAGAAGACTATTACTGCACCACCACCGAAGCAGGCCAAGCCTCTCCCCAAAGTTCCTAAGGTCGACTCAAGGGTTATCGTACGCCTACCGGCCGATCACCCGGCCCGAGGACAAGATACATTTCTCATCCGCACAAGGCTCCAGAGACTAACTGAACGGCCAGAGCTTATCAAAAATATGGGCAAAGTACGCTCGGGAATCGCCATAGTAGCGCCCACCGCCGCCCAAGCCCCCGAACTACTTCAGGTAGCCTCGGCGTTTCAGACGATCAAGGGAGACGCTCTAATAGAGCGCTAGAACAATTGCAACACGCTCATCTTAGGGCCAGTGCCTAAGTCTGGCTACAATTCTGTGGGGGAACGTGAAGCCCTCACATTTTCCGAAATTCGGCAGGAACTAGCCTGTCAGGCGCAGGTCCACTAGGCGCAAGGCTCGAGGCGTAGGAGAGGGCGTAGCGTACGATGTAATGAGGAAGGACGCCTTGTGGGAACGCGGAGGGCTTTCTAGAGAAGTGGTAAATGGGGAAGCGGGGAGTCGCTCTAGGTAAAGTGGCCGGAGGTGACGGTAGGTCACTGTGGGTGGCAGAGGACAAGAGTGAGATGTGATTAGAATTATGTAACTATTCCTAAAGACAGAAAACAAAGGGTGGAGATCTCAGACTCGGAAATGAAAACTACATAACTGTCCTCGCCTCGCTAGATAAGAAAGCCTAGTGGGACTAAACACGGAACCCATAAATCCTGCCTAAGGCATTTCTCCAGAATCCTTACGTAGCCACTACAAAGATTGATGCCTAATCAATCTTCTCCATGTCGTAGACGCTCCGTTCTGAACTCACCCCGGAATGCGAAGGAAGTATTCGCCTAGTAATAGCTTCCGAGTCCGCTAAAAGGTACTCAACAAACCTGCGACTATTTGCTCGAGCGGTGGAGCTCAGACTAGTAGACTACCAGCCCCGACTTCAAGTGTGTTCTCGTTGCCACGCGTCCCACAACATCAATAGATGCACTTGCGGCCCTCGGTGTGGGACATGCGCCGCGGATTCCAGCGTCGGCTCCTGCACCAGATCAGAAAAAATGCCTTCACTGTGAGGGACCTCATTCATCAACATCTTTGGGCTGCCCCGTGCGACCCATCCGCGCCAACGGGAGCTTCCCCCGCCCTGATAGAACTAGACTCCAAGCTATCCGAAGCGAGGGCCTAAGGGCATGGACCTCACTACACTCCGCCCATCTCCCCCCAGGCCGCTGCGAGGTCCGGGAAGTATCAGGTTCCTACCCAACCCACGAGAATCGCCTCCCCCTCTCCTCCACAGACTGGACAAGGATCTCGATACTCCGCCCTGATGACCATAGAGAAATCATGATGATGACTCGGAGCCGGACGCACAAATCCCGATCAATCAACGGCTCGTGCATATTCCAGGTAAGTGTGGGCAAGCGGAGCCCGGCACACGACTCCGCCCTCGAACTTGCCTCTAAAGTGCTGATCTCTTGGGCAAGTTGACTAAAAATCGCCTATTCTACAATTTAACCCAATTCATGAAGAGTCTCACTGAACTGGCGGCCATGCGGGCCGGGAGCAGTATGGTCCTTATCGGGGGGGTTTGTTATGGGAATGCCGGTGCGTCGGGTAGCCCTTCATAGGCTGAGCTAAGCGACATGGGGCGAATCGGGGCTGTCTGGAGCACCCCGATTATCTTGAGGCGAGATTCTGGATATTTTGGAGGGATATTGCTACATATTCTCGTCCCTTACACCAGATGACAGATCCATAATCTGCTAAGCTGGTGACACGGGCAAGATAAATTTGTCAAAGGTCTCTCTCTGTGTGTGGTCAAGTCTCGCCATCCTGTAGATTGATTGTATGGCCTGAGGAGATCTGACCTGGCTATGTCTCTCCAGTGTCAATCCAGGATCAAGCCTACTGTGACACGCAGAATATGGCAGGCAGGAAGTCAAGGGTTCAACGGGATTAAAGCTAGAGAGCAGAGCTACACCTACAAATTACATATATCCAAGTGGGTGAGATTGGAGGGCAAGACTGAACACTTGTACGTGGTGTCCTCTACGAGCCTGGCGGCGGGGAAATATTCCCGCCGCAGCGAGATTCAGTCACGACGGAGGGTGAATTTGAGAGATTTCGTCGTGTCGGCTCCACTCTTTCGCACGAAAATGCGACGTGCAGACATTTCACCACTGCACAACCCCAACGAAATCAACCATCTACACCCCAGATACGAAGCGCAGACAGGCTACGACCCAACTGATGTTCGCATCACGACAAGCGGCACCGTCAAGCACCCGAGTTCCCTCGCTGGAGAGTCATTCCCTCTCCACACTCATCTCACCACCAACCGAAGCAATCCCATCCCCCCCCAAATGTCGCATGGCCAAAGACGTGAGAGGATGTCCGACCCTCGCCACCTGCCAGTCGCTGTGAGGGTAGGCTCGCAATACCGGCCTTGAATGCGTCCTCACCTCGGCCAAGAGCTCCAATACCTCGACCTGCGACATCTCGCCGCCTCGCCAACTAGAGCGTTCGACAAAGGCTGGGGCACCGATGCCTCCGTCTCGAGCCCTCACTGGCGTCTTCGAGCTCCACGCCTAGGGGGTCCGGCAGCGACGGGCCAAATAGTCGATAAAGTGTTGTAAACGCGCTTTTCACACTAGCAGCTAAATCGTCATCTGCGTTGTGTAGCATACCGGGCCAGGCAAATGTCGTTTAGTTTGGCCGCATTCGAACCAGCCGTCTCCTGTCTCGAGTGCGATATGCATCTAAGCTATCCAGACCTTACTTGAGAAACCCCTCAAGATCATGTACCACGGCACCATCCAATCACGGCGCTGTTAATAGTGTCGCCTGCACTCGAGATGTGCATCTGCTGATACCGCAGGGACATTAATAAAATTCTAGTCTCTTTAAATGGCCCTAGCTAAGATGACGCGTGTACATGCGGTGCGTGCAAGGTAGCATGCATACTCTGCCCGTCTCTCAGTATTCTCTCTTCACAGCCAATCTACTTCTCTCATCTCTACATTAAAGCTGCCTCTCTGCCATATCCTCCTCTCGTGATTAGAATAGAATGATAAACTAAATTCTATAATTTACCATCTAATGGTTCTCATTTCCAGTCAATTCAATCACTCTGATAACTAACTAATTAAAGCTTAATCGTCATCTATGTTTGGATTGATTTTAATTTTGATTCAAACTCCCAAGTCTACAAGTATCATGGACTGTGAAAGATACCTACAAGGCTTTTAATGTTATTAGTATTTATAAGTTTTGGTTTGTCTAATATTTTCCAATAGATTATGGAGGTCGTGATCTGTGCTTGATAGTTAGTTGACATAATATTCTCGCAATTCTGGCGAAAATCTTAAAACGGGCCTAATTCCATTGGAAATATGATTGACACTCGTCACAACTGAGCTTTAGAAGGGTTTGCCCATTGTTATAAGATCTGTAGGGACTTAAATTTAACTTTATTCTAGTACCTATGTACAGCAATATATATTCTTTGACTGGCGAAACGTCGCTGCATTGGAGTGATCTGAAACGCTCCGAGAAAAAAATTTCTGGACATCAAGAGGAATCAAGAATAAATGATCTTGGTGTTGTCAAATGCTACCTACGCCCACCTAATGCCTTCTCGAACTGAGCACGAAGAGTTTACCGTAGGCCACCTCCGCAAAGGCCTTTTGTCCGCTAGGATAGATAGTATCCATTAAATAAGTTTACCCAGGAGTATGATGTAGGCCTTGACAGTTTAGGAAAGGGTTGAGTTGGAGTTGAACAACAAGGACGATAGATTAACCGAGAGAATTTCTGTTTTCCTTGATGATAATTGATCGAGGCTCGTGTGCATGATGGTTGGCTAAAGATAGAATCCTACAGCGTGAAGAAGAGGGGATCATATACTCGAACTTCTATTGATCCAATTCATGGATGAATATTTTGATTTTGTTGTCTAGACCGGGGCGCGACGTTCATTTAACAGCTTACAATCTTCAACTTGATCCGGCCCGATCTGGCGTTGCCATGATCCGCAAGAAAGCGAGAATGCTATTTTGCTGGTTTGTATAATTATAAAATGATCATCATCCCTTACAGCCCTTATAAGGGTAAAATAATAATCAAGATTGTCTGAAAAAAAATCGTAATTTCGTTGAACTTCATGTAGTGCACTGATCCAAATCAAAAGAAACTGACCAGATTATTCCAAAATCTCGAGGTCTGCCTTGTTCTCCAGATAATTACTTATCTCACATATTTACTTACTCCAGTTAGTCGCGAGAAGCGCAAACGAAAGGCCTTGATGTTTTGAACCTTACCTCATAAAGCGTTTGTGGAAGTCTGACCGGAGAAGATCGTTGACAAACTCCTTCTTCCCTTTATTCTCAGTCCCTCGTGCTTGATTCTTGAATATAACATCATCATCCCATCTAGAGTGAAGGTTTCATTAGTTTAATTTTTTGGCTGGGTTCATACATACCTGCGCTTAACGTTAAAGTCGGATTTTGTGTTTAATAGAGGATTTCCTAGAGCGATATCACGCTCTCGTTTCTCCTGATCTTTTGCCGCATTTTCCTGCTCCTGTAGAGCGCCATATTAGAATTGCTGGAAATTATGTTTCACAAACAGCCCGTACCTCTTGTTCCCTCCTCACTGCCCGTTCCCGCTTTATTTTCTCTAGTTCTCTTTGCAACTCAGCTGTTTCATCATCATCATCACTAATTTCCTGTTAGAAAAAAATTAACCTCTATCTCGTTCACTATACCTATTATCATCGCTAGAGTCGTCAGCTACGTCGTCTGAGCTAGAGTCTGCATCGATTTGTCTAGTTTCTTCAAGAATTCGACGACGTTTCGCCTCAAACTCTACATCCTCTCCTGTACCTCCCTGTTCAAGTAGCAGTTTTGAATCATCTGTTTTATGACCTTCTGATGGAGGTAAAGTCTTCCCGTGAATCTTTGAAAGGTGGGCCGCCTCTGCTTGCAATAATTCATGCCTCAAATCACGAGTTTTCAGATCGGCATCGCCTCCTTGTCCAGGTTGCCTGCCTGGAATTAGTACAGATTACTTGCTATGAATTCCCGGGCCTGACCGAAATTTTAGCTGTGTATGAGCTGGAAGAAGTCGCTGGTGATAAGCAGGGCCTCTCTGAGCTTCTTTCCCTTTGGCCTAAATCAATAAGTCGCGTATCAAAGTAGATGTGTATAGAGCGCACCGGATCAAAGGTTGGTCTATGTGCTGAGGTGGGTTAGTTAGTGAACATAAGCTAACAATATCACTATCTGCTGGGAACAATACCAGTGGTCATCTTCCTTGTTGGTGAGATTTAGACAAAGAATTGTAAATATCTTCTGCAAGTCCTTCACACGTCAAAATGGATTCGAAATATTTGGGACGGAGCCAAGTTGAGCGGTTATCTTCGAATGTGAACAATTTATCGAGTAGATGCGATGAGCTTAGCCTAAAAATATTAATGTATTTCGGTATGAAATAAAACCTCTCTGTAACGACGTACTCAAAAAGGGATGGGCGTAGCATGATCGGCTCCACTCCAATCATGTGACCGATTCGATATGTTGAAATTTGTACCTCATGCGTCACTGGACCAGCTGCCCTTTTTGCGTCTGGGTCCTCCATTGTCGAATGTGCACGCAAACTTCAGGAGAAATTAGATAGCACCCTAGCATGGGGACTGGCTAACGGAATTAGTTTCGAACTCCCTGAGAATGAGCTTCAATACATTCACTGGAAGCGAGACTCACCATTAGAGCCTGCTCTGAATATTAGAGAGACAACTTTAACGCCGAATGATCACACTCGCTGGCTTGGAATCTTTTTCGACCTGGCTCTACAGTTCTAATTTTACACCCTACAGTCTTGCCGAAAGCCACTAGCTATCACCAGCCATTTGAAAAGACTCTCGACGATTACTCAAGGAATTAGCGCTCTCTTTCTACGATAAGCTCTACAAGGTGCCACATTTGCGACTCTCTTCTACGGAGCTGAGACCTGTTACCCTAAAGAGACATCTCAAAAGACCATCTCGCGACCCCAATAAAGGATGAACGACGCAGCTCGGGCAGCTCTCCCAGTCTATCGCACTACGCCAATAGCACCATTTCTACGAGAAGCTAGCTGGGGCCCAGCTCAGACGTGGCGTAACAAAATTCACAGTCGTCTAGTGGTTCGAATTGCAGCAGCTGACCCCTTCCGCCCTCTTAGGCGATGGAGCACTTGTCGCATGCGCTGGATCCGCCAAAGAATCTCGCCATAACCTTCTGAGGACACTATCTTCCAACCGTGGTCATCACCCCGTGAAGAAAAGCTAATCGAAATTGGAGCAGTAGTTAGACTCTCGGGATCAAATCCCTTCATACAATGGCAGGCTACACGACCCATCCTAGACTTGTTCATGTTCTTAGATGAAGTACTCATAGAATTCTGAGCAGGTGCAGGGTACGTCATATATCAAAGTCTCACGCAGGAGATTTGGCGGGGATCACTCTCGCTCGGAAACTCGTCGGAAGTCTATGACGCTGAAATCGCCGGGGCCACGGAAGGCCTTACTGCAGCACTCAGCAACCCTCTGGCTTTCTATGCCAACAACGTCACCGCTTGCCTTGATAACCAGAAAGCCGCCCTCAATCTTCTCTCTGATGTGCCCACAGCATCTAGCTCCGCAAAAATCTTTCCTTTTCGCAAGCTTGCAGAAGAATGAAAAAGTAGGCCACGCGGTCAAAACACGACGCCTTGGATCTGGCTATCCGATGGTGCTCATGATATACGGGCACTCTTGAAAACGAAGCAGACGATGCGCTCGACAAAGCCGCTTGTTCGGCTCCAGCTCCGCACTGGGAACTCTCTATATCGAGGGAAAGGAGGGAAGTCAAAGCCCAATACGAGGCTTCTATTGCACTTTATTGGGCCAAAAATTCTCCATCTAGATAAAAAGAATTAGGCATTGGTCCTAATACTAAGATCATTATTTAGCTTGCTCGTCTAGCTCGTGCACACTAGGATATATTTTGGCTGCACGGTCTGGACATGGTGATTTTTCAGACTACCACCGACGGCTGCAGCACTAAACCTCCATTCTTAGCTGCCAATGCGGAGAAGAGAAGTCCCACGACCTCTTTTTCTATTCCACCTCGGGCGGTACCAGGTACAGCTCTACAGAGCTCAGATCTTCAATCCCACCATATTTTGGGCTCTTACTTCAGCGGAGGAAGTTCAAGCATCTAATAGCTGGGTTCGTGACACAAACCTTTTTCAAAAAGCACAAAAACAAGTCTGACTGGAGTGAAATCATGTAATAAAAGCCAGAGAGCTTTAAAGTGATGTAACCAATTTCCCTCTTTACTAATTTTATTTCTGTGCTTTGTATTCTCAGTTGAATAACATCCGTAAATCATGAGTGACAACGGGAGGCCGATATCCATGTAAATTCAAACATGGAGCGCAGGATAATAAGAGCCTGGTTTTTATTTGCTGTGTTGGGTCTATGTAGATGCCAACTTGTCGGGTAGTTTTATATAGACTGGGCTGAGCGCTATGTGAGGAGCACACATGCTGTGCGCGGGCACTATGTTAAATACTACAAATAAATAAAAAATCACTGGATCAACACAAGGGGCCTGGCTCGGTGGACCCCGACATCCTCCCACAGGTATCACTTGCATTCTAGACTCAAAAAGTGTCACATTTGCCTTTGGAAAGTGGGTGATTAGAACTCTATTTTTCGACGAGATTCAACAATGCCATTAAAAAATACACCTGTAACTGCAATTGCTGAGATATCCTACAGCAGCCTCCTATTATGGTTATGAGCTATGCGGAAGTCATACTGCGGAGTGATGAGGACTGGATGATGTTATATTTAGTGGCTGATAGACTCATACAACACTATGCCGTAGGTATATAGACAGGAAGTACAAGACCAAACCTGTATCCATTTATTGCGGGTACATCCATGAAACTATATACAAGCTCGCCTAACCAGTACACTGGTGATTTGTGCCGTGGCCTTGAGCTACCCACAGAGCTTTCTTGAAGGAGCAACAGCTTGTAGTTAATGGCTCCATGACGCCTACTTTTTCACAGAATTACAACGACAGCTCGAGCCAGTACCCTAACCCCACAACCCTCGACCTACATTCGCTATGGCCCGGATTGAAAGACTACTGGTCTAGGTGATGGATAGCTCTCCTATTAATATAGCAATTCATCTATTTGCTGTACTGGAAAGTAAAAGTCTCAGCGGCGGAGTACTTTTGACATTTGTCGATGGTTCGAGGTGCATGGCGGACAGGCCTTGCGCCATATATGACATGCCCATTCTAGTTTGAGTAGCCTGGGCACCCACTCCACTTGAGAAGGAGAAAATCCAGGGGATGATGAAGGCATGTCTAGATAACCCAGGGTTTTGGAGAGGTTCCCCTGGGTGGGTATTCACGGATGAGGGTTGACTTGGGGTGAAGAAAAAGCCGGCACAACTTCGCAGTGCTACTTGCAAATGAAAGCCGAGGCATGAGTGCTCTGCTTGTAAATTGAGTCATCTTTTCTATGGACTTTCTCTGATATTGTCTCATAGCTAGATAGCCGCATACGCAATTAAAATCTGATGCAAAAAGAAGGAAAAAACGGCGACGACGACGACGACATGCCCAGCTTATTTAAAAGAGTCGGCACGTCGCGTAGTTTATATGGACTGAGTTGGCCAACACGAGACCTTGTGGGTGTGTTGTGAGTCGGCATAACGTTGTATAGAAACATAAACACGCAGGAATTGGTCGGCGAAGGGCGAACACTCGTCAGTGGTCTCCTCTACAACTCTGGGATTGAGGTCTTCACCCAGAGCCAAGATTTCGCCATCGCCCAACATTCGACCAGATTGTTTTCCTGAACGTGGGTCTCGTCAGAGGGAGTATGCTGAGGCTGATTACGCTCGGAGCTCCGGGACGGCAGAGACTCCTCGACTACATTGACCACGACGAATGTTATCCAGACCATTCAAGCCGATCACAGCTTAAGCTGAATATCCCACTCCCCCGCGATACACCAATTTTTACAAGTCCCCATTTCATGCCAACAATAACCATACTACGAGCCGCGACCCTTGCATCCAGCACTGTCGTCGGCGATGAATTACCGGCGGAGGACGCTAAGCTGGGGCTGCCAAGTATGAATATTCCATGACGAAGTCAGAGCCTGTGAGTGAAGATAGGAGATGCGGGCCGTCAAAGCTTCGGAAGTGGCTAGAATAAAGGGCTTCAGAGTGCAAGGGTATGGCCTAAAGGTTTGGCAGAGGTAGTCAATCCTTGGAGGTTCTTGCGAAATTCCGAGGTGCTGACTTGTGACTGGGCCTCTGCTCGAATTTGTCGGGCTCTTTGGAGGCGCTGGCACGTCGAGTAGTCTAATTCTATGCGTCGGCGTGATGCTAGGTTATTGGATCGCATGGAATGATTGCTTTGTGGCATTGGTTGTGTGCAGTAAGAGTGGCCTTTGAAGAAGACATGACACCTTTACGTGGTCTCCTCGGCGATTGATCGATTAATTCAAGTCTACGAGGTCGTAGGCTACGAAAGACTACTTGAGGATCTATCTTATCAGTTTCTCAATTCATGGGCTAAACTCCATTAGGAATATCACAATTTTATGCCAGTTGATCATGAGGACCAAGCCCTAATCGTTGTCTATGAACGTGGGTGTGAAATGGTTTCCTAAAGCCAAGTTTGGTCAAATTTCGCAATACCATCAAAGTGCTCCTGCTGTATTACCTGGAACCGTAGCTATGGCGCCCACAAACATCTCAGAGTCGAGAGCCACTCGAAGATGTTAGTTCTAGCTTGTCCATCAGTGGCATCTTCTCTCTCTCACTCCGTCTAAAAGCTATGCGTCCTACTTCATGTAGTCAAATCTCATTAGAGCTACAGTCCCTCATTAGCCCAAGCCCGAGCTTTGTATATTTTTAATTCATTTTATTATCCTGTCTGAGTCTAAGACTATGTAGGACATGCAGGTCCTCTCTGCCTACAGGCAAAGGATACCTATTCCAATAGTATATCCCCTCCTATGCCTCCCATACAGCACCCCTCAAAAACCTCATTCAATCAAACACTTAGAGGAGCCCTTTGCCCTTCATTACCTCCCCTCTCCAGCCAACGAAACGATGGCTATTTGCGATTGTATGGCAGCCGGGTAATATCGCAGATGACACTGGGTGCGGGGCTCTTCAGATACCAACATCAGGACTAAATCTGAAGGCAGAGTGACCCTTCTGAGGCGTTCGAAGAGGCCGGCTAGCTGGGCGCTGCAAACTTGTGTGTACTTCGGGAAATTCACACGCTTCCTTTCTAGCCTCCTTCCAACTCCTTCCCCAAAGGTCGTGCTGAAATGTCAGAAAAGTCTTGACAGAGCGTGATTACTGTATGGTAGCTTAGCCCAACTTCTTTTGTACCGTCCAGGGCGCTGGGGAGTGCCATCAACTCATCGACAATGGAAGCCCTCCTGGCTAATCGGCCTAAATATCGGTCTTGGCGCCCACAAACGTTCCAAAGTTGAAGCCGCTCGAAAATGTCAGTCCCAGCATCGTCTTCAGAGACCTAATCCCCCTCTCGCTTCACACCTCAGCCGCCTATCTTTCCTCAAGATGTAGAGCCCAATTAGAGCAACAGTCCTCCATGAGCCAGAACCCTGACTTTGTCTTTTTCCACTTGACTTCCTCCTTGCGGGTATCAATATCGTCGTTAATATAGCGTGAGAGATGGCTGGTAATTAATGGGGCAAGCTCTTGTTTGCAATGGGGGTGACGCCTTTTTCGGTGATTGAGGCAAGATGATGTGTGGTTAGAAAGAGATTGAGGACTCGGAAGATAACGTCAAGTGCTGCATGATTGAGAAGTCATCAAACGGAGATATGCATGTACCTGCTTTCGACTTCGATTCAGATGCGATTCTTCTCGGCTATCCCAGAAATGCAGAGCATACTGAGCGATCACATCGGCACGACTGGAAGGTGAAGATAACGTCTTTGCCGGCCCGAGTGTTGTGTAGCATGGCTTAGTTTCCTGCTTGCGGGAACACTTATGTTCATAATTTGATAGTGGTTAGTGGCCGGTAATTTATGAGGAAAGATTCTGTTTGCAATAGGAGCAACTCCTCTATCGGTCGTTGAAGCGATATGGTGGGGGTGGATTAAGGTGGAGGACTCGTGTGAGAATGACAAGAGCGAATTAGATGGGGAATTATCGAAAGAAGATATGCCTTTGTTTGCTATCGACAGGATTCAAGTTCGATCCCTCTCAGTTCACCCAAGTATGCAGAGGATTCTAGGCAATTACAACGTCACCGCTGAAGGGTGAAGAATTCATCTTTGCTAGCTCGGTAGTTACTTTTATGGGTACGCCCTCCAGACTGGTGACTGACGGGATATTATTTCCCTAAGAATCAAATTTACTTCCATCCGAGAAGTATCTCTGCTATTTCTACACTGTAGGCACTCTGACAACTCCCTGAATGATTCTCAATACGCCTGCCACTCTCACGAAACTATTATAAATGCAAGTTTACGAGGTGTGGAATAGCTACCGGTAATGCATTGCACGTTCTCTAAAAGATATCATTGATATTGCGGCAGATGAGTGTATAGAATATGTTATACTTGATAAAACTAGATGCGAGAGAATCACTATTCTTATATCCATGTGAATATGCTACGGCTCTGACTGAAATCATTCTATGTATTTCCAGATTGATGATGTCAACTTCCATTCTGTATCAGTCCATTCCATTCCATACTACATCAGCCTATTCCATTCCATTAGCATCATTCATGTTTGTCTCACCGATCCTCAATATACATATGCAGGGGTATCCATGCTATAATTATAACAGAAAACTTCAGTGCGTTTCTGCAAGGTACACTGGGAATCTTCTAGGCTCTTTGTCTTCCGAAACCTATGCAGTAGATTTCCTTGATAGATTTGCCTGCGCTAACCAGCATAGGCTATAGTGATTCTTAGGCTTAACAGCCGCCACAAGTATCTATGGAAATTATTAAACAAATTGAATGGCTGATATCACAAGCTAATAAAGTAACCCTTCATAAATCTGCGTCTAGTGCATCCCAGGTAACAGGAACATTCCTGATAAGTTCAGTGCTCCCGATTTGAACCATAAGGTCACCTATTTTTTTCTTCATTTCATCGCTATTACAGCCCGAACCGTGGCAAAGTTTGCTGAATTGATATTTGAACCCCAAACTTCCAATGTGCCCATCTAACTTTTTCAACACATTTGTATACCTGCGAATATAATTTTCAATAATGGCACCATTTTTTTTCTCTTCACCAATTTTTGTCACTGGCAACCATACAGTACTTTTGAATTGGCGTTTGAAAACATGCAGGTAGCCAAAGTACCAAACGAGTATATACTTGGTATTGCTCTCGGTCCACATCGCATAAACTTGTTCAATTCTCGCAATATCTTTGAAATTGATCGGTTGGTCCATGTTTACCATTTTCTTTGCATGAGGTTTGGACGGGGCAAATTGATGAAATGTTCCCGATACTGATATCAAGCTCCGGTAAGCCAGATTGATGATGTTACCATTTATACAAATACCACTTGAGACGAGACTTGCTGCTGATATCGGCTCTGAATTATGCTCTTGATTTGATAATTGTTTTATTTGTTTCATGCAATTTTGATCTTTTACACGAGTCGAGATGAAGTTTTGATGTGAAATCGTGTTCATCGACTCTGGATGAACAAGTGATTTAGCTATATCAAACGCCGAACGGGAAGCTGAACAGTACGCTCTTAAATTCGTGCCCTTGTAAATTGTTTTGTTTAGCGTCATGGTTATGTGAAGTTGCGGGTTGGCCACAGGGAACATGCCTGGAGTGGGGTTTTGGTAGGCGCCATAGAAAGATTTGCTCTGATCGCTACCCAGGATGAGAAGGCGCTCGAGGGGTATCTGAGTGAGCCTTGACTTGTCTCTTGGATCATTTTTTACATCCGGAATCTGTATAAATAAAAGAGCATAAGCGCAGGAGACCATGACCGGCTGTATATTGCAGGCAAATGCTTATCACGCCGTGGACCAAATGGTTAGCGGCCAGAAAATGCTCTTCCTGGGATCTTTGTGCCGAGCGGGTTCTACCTCTCTTGGGTAAGCTTTACAAGAGTGGAGCCCGAGATTCTGGACAAGGTAAAACCAAGTTGTTATGGTCGGAGAACGATATTGAGGCGAATAACAACTGGTAGTGATGATACTGAGTAAAATCGAACTATTTAGAAAACTAACGACTACGGGCAATGGCCATTTGTATATTGTCTTTAGCTTGCTCAGTCCATACTCTTTTGATGAGCGCCGTCTCGCTTCGCTACTGTCCAATTTTATTTTGCTCAGTTATGATACTCTGTCGACTCGCATTCTTTCGCGACCTCAAATCATGGTGGCGGAGCAGCTCTTATCCACCTGGTCCAAAATGGAGTAGAACTCGTTCCCTCCTGATGCAGCTGGCTTCGACTTCGATTTTAGCTGATCATGACAGAAGTCAAAACGTAACAGATAGTCATTTATACCATAAGACTCTGCCTTGCGCGTTAGTTTTGACGAGTTTTCATTCCCGAGCGTCATGATACGGACATGTTACGAGTCAGCCCGGGTGAATTTTCAGATTCAAGCTAAAGATAGCGCGTTCCTCCCTGTCAAATTCTGGTGATGGGTCAAAAAAAAATCAAGACGGGTTACGATGGATTGGTGGAGATATTCGGTACATGTCGTCTACTGGGGAGCACGAGTTTGTGGGTGAGCTGCCATTGGTCTTCCATTTGCCTCGCGATTAAAATACATTGCGCTGCTCCAAACACAAGCACACTTCAGCTTTACTGAATAATCAGTTAAAACCTTTCTGAGATGAAGATTCCAGATTGTCTCTTTTTGTTTTCTAACTCTGCCAGAGATGTCCCGATGTCAAGATTTTTCTGATTTGGTGGTTCAAATGACTGAAAAACTAGCCATTCCTTTGATGATGAGGACTAATCTAAAGTTCCTTCAGCGTACCTATTTAGGAGCACTCTACGCCACTTTATGCTGGTACCAATGCAGAACAATAACAACTTTGATTATCCTGGCGTCACTCACTTGGAGTCTTTGAAGTCGATACTTTGAGAGCAGGACCAGCAGCGTCTACAGGGCCATAATCTCTTCGTCCTAGAGACAATTTGACTCAAGTTTTCATGCTCCACCACAACGCAAGTATTAAATATCAGAGGGCGATCCCTGGTTCTTCAAAACCTGCTGATACAAAAATAATGATAGCCTATGAGTAGGCCGCGTTAATTTGTACAAGGCAGCAGACTTCATTTCAATACAATTTCACTCGTTGTTTGTCACTAAAGCTTTCTGCAAGATTACGATTGAGGGACAACAATCTGGAAATAAAATAAAGTTTCGTGGGAAGCTCAAATCAAAATTTCAGACCTTCCCAGAATAATTAGCTTGCATTCTCTCATATCGAAACAGCCCATGTATCTGCCTCATGAGTCCCGTATGGCGCAACACGAGGAAAGAACAACGTCTCCCATGAATCATAGCTCCCGAGCAACACCTAGGTAGATGAAGATTGTACGCCTGTCGGTCTGGACTTAAATAGACGGAAGAGTGAGATGTTGTCCGTGACATGGGTTTCAGGTATTTCGCATGGTGCAAAAGAAATTGGTACATGAAGCAATGGTAAAATACTATCGATCATGTCAAATCTTTCCCTCTAATTAAACCAGATCTGGGTTATAACCTCATCAGGCCTGCGACTACACCCTCTCCCAAATAACTACACTACTCCATGATCCAGTCCCTAGCCTGTACATAAACGCTCATGACGCTTTCGATATCCGCAAAGTTGCTCAAATAGCGGCCCACAAACTAGGTGAGTTAGATCTTTTAATGGAGCTAGAAGATATCCGGGCAGGTGGACGCGACTAGTTTGGGGATAGATAAATTCACAAAAGGCATATTGCTAGGTCATTGGAAGTACTTTATGTCGAAGAAAATGAAAAAGACACGGTCAAGGTAGTTGCAGTCAATTTTTACATGGTTACATCATTTGCGTCGTTTCCCAAGCAAAGTCTGAATAGCTCGATCACCTGTCTAACTTGAGACTAGTGATTGCCTGTTCAAATTCAGTTGAATGAACCAGGTCACGTATGGCTCTTTAGTAGAAAGAATGAATCGGGACCGCTAGGATATCCAAAGGAATTGTTAGCTTTGCCTTTGTTGGGAATGCACGGTTGAAGAAAGGGTGCAAGTTTCAAGGAGTAGCCTAGCAAATAAGCCTAAGAAATTGGGGCCGAAACTCAGCGCCTGTCAGTGGTGTCTGCAAAGCCGAGATTGAGTAACAAAGTCTTTAATTCGATGAGAATTCCCAATCCCTCTCGCCATCTGTATCGTCTTCATCCTGGACACATCCCCCTATCACCATTATCATGAAGCTAACCACGATCAGATCAGATGCTAGGGTCGAAGCCCTTCTCATCACCAACCCTTGATCATGGAAGAATAGCCATCCGAAGAGTTTCCGGAGCGTGCCTAGCACCCGACACGTAGATGGTGGATTGGATCAAGTCGGCCTTGACTGTTACAAAGAAGGGAGATATAGATGAATATGCGCACCTCGTGTGGTCCCGGTGTTTTGAGACTTTTCCCGCGCACGCAGTTTCCATAGCTACCATTTTTATTTTTTTGGGTAGAAGGTTCCGCGTAAAAGGTGGCTGAATTCCATGGGTAAATACTGAGCTGAATGGCTAATCATCAAGGGCAATATATCAATGATCTTTCAAGAAACATAAGAGGCAAGGAGCACTGTACAAGGTGTGGTCTGGGTCAGAGAGGAGCCCAATGTGCTACACAGTCTATGACTCAAGTAGTACAATAAACAAACACATTGTAAGAAACCTGACAAGGGCCCAAAGCAGTCTAGCGATGCAAATACGAAGTGGGCACATGGGGCTCAATTCGTATCTATATAGAAGAAAAGTACCCGGAGTATTAAGTCCAGGTTGTCCTTGTGGCTACCAATCACAGAACCCCAAGCATATGATTATGTCCTGCCCCCGATGGTCGAATGGTAGAGCTGAGATCTGGAGACAAGCCAAAGATCGGTCCTACGAAGCAATGATAAATAATCCTGGAGACATCAAAAGGATAACATAGTGGATACTAGATAATGGGTGGATAGAGCAATTCCAGATGACCAAGGCGGTCGAAATGCTGCTGAGGGAAAGGAACAGGTCGAGTAATGCTTGGGGCGATTAGAGATGATCGGGTTGGTTTTTATGGATGGCAATACAGTGTAACTGCGCTTCCTCAAGAGAATATGTGAAAACTAAAGACAACAAGCAGAAAGTTGTGAGAGCTTTTTCACCACAAAGGTTTCCACCCGTGTAAATTTGACAGATTTTAGACACCTGCAGGGGCCCTTTGGGCGCCAAACCAGGATAGTGAAATCAAATCAAACACACTGTAAGGCCTTGCATCCTCGTACTCCATGGTGAGCGGTAGTTACATAGCACGTGATGTCACACGGGGGAGAAAGAACAAAGTGGCGAAGGCGCTAGCCAAACATAAGTGATTTGCCGGCAAAGACGTTATCTTCACCTTCCAGTCGTGCCGATGTGATCGCTCAGTATGCTCTGCATTTCTGGGATAGCCGAGAAGAATCGCATCTGAATCGAAGTCGAAAGCAGGTACATGCATATCTCCGTTTGATGACTTCTCAATCATGCAGCACTTGACGTTATCTTCCGAGTCCTCAATCTCTTTCTAACCACACATCATCTTGCCTCAATCACCGAAAAAGGCGTCACCCCCATTGCAAACAAGAGCTTGCCCCATTAATTACCAGCCATCTCTCACGCTATATTAACGACGATATTGATACCCGCAAGGAGGAAGTCAAGTGGAAAAAGACAAAGTCAGGGTTCTGGCTCATGGAGGACTGTTGCTCTAATTGGGCTCTACATCTTGAGGAAAGATAGGCGGCTGAGGTGTGAAGCGAGAGGGGGATTAGGTCTCTGAAGATCATGCTGGGACTGACATTTTCGAGCGGCTTCAACTTTGGAACGTTTGTGGGCGCCAAGACCGATATTTAGGCCGATTAGCCAGGAGGGCTTCCATTGTCGATGAGTTGATGGCACTCCCCAGCGCCCTGGACGGTACAAAAGAAGTTGGGCTAAGCTACCATACAGCAATCACGTACTGTCAAGACTTTTCTGATATTTCAGCACGACTTTTGGGGAAGGAGTTGCAAGGATGCTAGAAAGGAAGCGTGTGAATTTCCCGAAGTACACACAAGTCTGTAGTGCCCAGCTGGCCGGCCTCTTCGAACGCCTCAGAAGGGTCACTCTGCCTTCAGATTTAGTCCTGATGTTGGTATCTGAAGAGCCCCGCACCCAGTGTCATCTGCGATATTACCCGGCTGCCATACAATCGCAAATAGCCATCGTTTCGTTGGCTGGAGAGGGGAGATGATGAAGGGCGAAGGACCCCTCTGAGCGTATGATCGAATGAGGACTTGTGATGGGTGGGAAAGTTTAAAGGGGTGCTGTATGGGAGGCATAGGAGGGGATATACTATTGGAATAGGTATCCTTTGCCTGTAGGCAGAGAGGACCTGCATGTCCTACATTTTCATAGACTCAGACAGTACAATAAAAGTATCATAATTGGGGTTATTCGGAAATTTCAATCGTCTTCATATATATCACACATTCCTACCACACGTGATGATTGATTGTAATGAGCCTCCTAGACGCATATAGAATATTGCTCTCGCGGTCCGTACCACCTTCATCTCTCGGCACGTGGCCCTAGCATTATTTCCGCGAAGATACCCATACTCGATCATGGAGAAGCCATCCGATGAATTTCTGAAGCGCACCCAGCACTCGATACGGCGACCGTGGATTGGTGAGGTTTAACCTTTCATCTTACTATCGAGGGAGATTCGGATTGTTGTTTGTAATGGTGTAGCTACTGCTATAGGTTTTTTGACAATTTTCCCGCGTAAGCAATTTTTATTGCCAACCGTTTAATTTTCAGGGTAGCGGTTTGGTAGAAAACATGACTAAACTCCTACTCACCATTACTGAGATGAATGACTGCTGTAATGAAAGAGTATGAACATTCTAATGTGTGGCAAATTGGATTGATTATTATTCGACGCGGCGGTTGTGAGTCCTGCATTTAAGCTGGTATGACACGGCCGGCTGATCCTAGAGGACTCAGTACCACCGAGATGAATAAATCACAGGAACCAGGAACATACATGATAACAACACAATTTCTACATCTGGTGCCCTACTATTAAGATTGGTATGTGGTTTGGGAATGATCATTTGCGCGGGAACAGCTAAGATAGTTTGTGAAGAGAGATCTTCATTACATGTGCAGAAGTTTTTGTTTTGTTTTGTTCATTGACGTGCTAGATACATTAGTTCCCGTCGCACTCCTACTGGAGCTTAAGCACGAGTGGGGCCGGGCTGGATCAGGTTAACTACCATTGAGTATATCTACCTCATCCCACCTAAATGACCGGACTACCTCAGACCTCACCCATGTGTTGAATCATGTCAAGCCCAACCGTCTAGAGAACCCTCTTTTGCCGCGCCGAAGCACAAATTCCTCCTCAGCCTCGGCCACCATGCGCCCGAGCCCTTGACATCCTCATTGACTCCGAAATATAATTGCCGTCCAATATCTCATCTTTGCTCTAGCCTTGCACTGTCATATCGTACCGTTGGGTTGTTGTCGTCATTGAGGATTTGTATAATCCCCTCGGTATATCTTCCATTATCTTTCTTCTTTATACACGTCCCATTTCCATCATGACTTTCCTCATTAGGGCGTGTGTAGGTAGGTGATCTGTCGAGTATGGAGGTGGGTCGCAGGTGTAGGTCCGACAGAGAAATGCTTCGTCGCAAATATATGAGGAGCTTAAGAAATGTCGGATGTTTGAATACGACCCCCAGACAGACCTTGGTCCATCCGTGAATCGTATGTTGGTGGTGATGAGTTATTATTCGACTTTCTTGCGGTTGTGAAATCTCTGTCGACTGATGTTCCGACCAAAATACCAAGTGCAACTCCTTCAATCCGAAAATCCATCAAAAAAGATTCATCCCACCCTTTTTCGTTACCGAATCTCGGCTTTGGGAGAATATTTCACTCCCCGGTTCGTAGAGGACAAGACTGACAGGTCGTGTGCAGGAGTGAAGTTACTCTAGTGATTATTGTGTGAAAGTTGCGGAGAGGCTCATCCATTATCCCCCAGCTTTTTCGCCTGTAAACCGATTACGTGACCAGTGTGCAGCCCACCAAATAATGCTCCCAATTGAGCAACTCGGCCAACTGTCCTATATCTTGAATTAGAATTTATTTGGCCCGATTTGGCACCCTATGGGCCCCACGCAGGTGTCTATCAAACTATCTAATTTATAAAGGAGGAAACCTTGCAGTAAAAACCCGCTTAGCTGTCTGATTGGACTCTACACCATAATAGTCTTACCTCTAAGAAGTGCACTCACACTGTTGTTGCCAGTGTGGATTCCGTCCTTGTCGTGTGTTTCCATTTTCCTCTCTTCGCCTGATCAACGCCTCGATTTTCCCGGTCATTCGAAACTGCTCCAGCCATCCTTCTTTTTGGATCCACTGTGCAATTCTAGTCATATCTTTGACGTTATTTAACATAGTTTGGAAAGATCGAGTTATCGATTTTCACAGCAACTCACCTCTTCCCTTTGCTCATCTTGGACAAGACATCACCATGTGCTTCATATTATGGGACGGATATCCACATTGGCAGCATGGTTTTCCTACTCCTGGCACGTTCCTTCTGTTTAAGCAAGCATTGAGCCCAATGTGCTCGCTTCTTACTTGTGTGGCAATGCTGCACTGGGCCCTGCTAAGGTTTTGGTGGATTTGGATGGGTGACTCTCTGTAGTTCATCATAAGTCTACCTGTTTTCTTGTCGTTAAAAAAGTTTGCAGCTTTCCACTGGTTATCCTACATCATTACCCCATCTCTCATTCTGCACACAATTCGAGAAATTCCAAAATTTCCTTATTCCATTTTTCTACCTCTCTCGAACTTGTCGCATCCATCTCTGGATTATGATCGAGCTCAGGCATTTTCAACATTCCTCCAGTTCGCAAAAAGCGTCCAAACGTCTTGTTGGATAACACGAGAGTCCGCCTGAGGGCTCTCGAAAAATTGCCTGGCCTTGCCCAGTCTCCAAAATGCGTGGAGAAAAGCAAGGTCTCAACTAACGGGAAGAAAAAAGCCCTCCTCGCCGTCACTGAGCCCGATACTCACATCGGGTCAGTAGAAATTGTTGAGGAAATTCCTCAACGAGCCTCCGTCCCCCACGGGATTAGGGAATCATCCAAACCTTCTCCGACCACATTAAAACCGTCGGAGAACGCTGCACCCAAAGCAGCGTCAAAATCTACGTCGCAGCAAAAAGCTGCCACGAAAGCAGTCTGCCCCTCTAACTTCGACCCATCGTCGAGGCCGAAAACAACGCGCCGCCGAAATAGCGGCAAATCTGGTACTCTGTTCCGCCGCCATCTCTGGCGTCGAAGCAACTCTTCTCCCTTTCACCAACAGGTCAAACAGACAATTCGTAGATTCCATGAGAGTCTACCTACGCGCCGCCATCGCACAATTCATGGCTACTGTCCCGGCCACCACATCACCCGTCCTCCCTCCTCGCCCGGCGAACCTACTCCCAAGGGCTCCCGACGCCAGGAGCACACCAACTCCCGTCGTACCAGTACAGCCATCAAAAGGCACCTGGGCCATTGTGGCCAAAAACAGACTGCGACAAAAAGCAGTCCCTACATCAAAGGCTGTGCGGCAATCTGCGGCTAAGGCCTCAAAAAAAGACGCCCCGAAGGTGAAAGTCGACAAACAACTATTCCTTCGCCTCGAAAAGGATCACCCGTGGCGGAAACTATCCATCAACATCGTGAAAAGTAATGTAGCGAGGACGCTTGAATACTTTCACGGTAACATAACCCCGTTTGATCGAGTGAAGACCGGCTTTGCTATGTTAGCAAAGAACGAAAAAATAAGACAAGAGATGCTAGACTCCTCTTCGAAGCTGGCAAGTGAAAACGCCAAACGCCAAACTCGAAGCATCTTCGGATCTTGTCGCCTTAAGGATACCGAACGTACCTGTAAGTATAGTCACGGAGCGCGGCCCCAGAGCGGCTAATGATTAATTGCTCTCCACCCAGATCGTCGTTACGACCGGCCTGCGACCAATGCAGCTCCGACCTCATTGGAAGTGTCGGCTTCGGGCACCTTATCGAAACTGGCATGCTATTTTTCACCGGGCTTCCGCCTCTTCGACGATTCTGGTATGGCTACCATCTACAAGCCTCGTCGACCAATCAAACAGTGCAAACGCTGTTTGGGCTTCCATGCCACTCGTGCTTGCTCCCGCGCTCCAGCTTGCTGGAACTGCGGATCTAACAAGCACTCGGAAGCCGAGTGCAAGGCCCCCATACGATGTCACAACTGTGGGGGACCCTACCGATCGGCTTCCCAGAACTGCCAAGTCGGACCGTTGACGAAAAAGCAGCTCTCGTGGATCCGTCACCTCGAGTAATAGGGGGTTCTCGAAGGTGGCACGAGCTTGGACTGCAGTCAAATGGGCCGTAGAGGCGATTACCGCCACGGCAAAGGATGTTTCGATGGCCGAGGCAACAGGTTTCGGAGCTCTGGGATCGGAAGAAGAAGTCTGAGGATACAGTGACCTCGACGATGTCCACTTTGGGGCATTTAATAACCAATAGCAGGATACTGGCTGGATCAAAGGTGCCTGCTAACCCATCTCTTGCTCTCAGCAGAGATGGAATCAATTTGTCATTTGGAAGGTGTGACGGACGATGGAATGTGTGATGAGCGCATTGCTTGGGTCCAAAATTGAGGAATCATCTGTTTTTCAGAGTTTTTTGGGGATTTTCATTTCAGCTTAATCAGCTGAATCTTTAGCAGCGATTCACGAGGTTGGAACGAGATGGGCTGTAGAAAAAAGTACAGGAAACCCTGCCGGCTCCACCAGTCCTTCACCCGTAGTGGAAATAGAGCTTTAGCTTAGGACCTAATCATTTAATAAATAAATACTGCACACATTTCGAGAAATTGATAAAAGTTTGCCCTAACTACCCAATTCACCCCATAAATTCACATATCGTATGTCTCTACATCAATCTCTCGTGGTACCGCGCTACTCAGCCTTAGAATAGGAACGGTACCCCTAAAATCCGCGAAAAAAGCGAAAACCGTGTTTAACCTCAAAAGTAGGGAAATACAACCAGCCGACGCATCAAGAGGGTCAAAAGAATATACTACAAATAGCAGGAAACGTAGCCAATCAAAAAATGAAAGAAAGAGGACTGGCACCGAGCGCCACGATCTCGACACGATGGAAGTCGACATTGTCGCGCAGATGGAAGAACGCGGCCAAACCGACATTAAGGTGTCGGACGTGGAAGTCATGACCCAGACCATGATCAAGAAGGGTTTAGAGGACTCGCGGCGGGCAGACGTAGGAGGCGAAAGCGTCCAGAAGGCGTCGACCGCACCCACAATTGTCGTCGAGGAAGTAGTTACGGCGCAGACAAGGTTCGAATCCGCATGCGTTGCGCCTCGAAAAATTGCAGTTCCGATAGCGAAGCGGAAACCAACCCAGATAATATCGAGGGGAATGGAAGTAGTCACTAATGCTGAGGCAGCAAGTGCCTCCGGACCTCCGCCACCCCCGGCCGCGACAAACACTCTGCTGGTGCTGCTCTCACCGCTACGGTACAACAGCCGCCGGAAATCGAAGCTTTGCTGGAAGCCGATGGGAAGCGGGCTGCGAACGCCTCCGCCAGGCTCGAAATAGGCTCGACGGTGTTGAATACCCTCGAATCCATTATCCTATCACTAAAAACGATGGATAACAAGGCTTACTTTGACGCGATGAACTCATGTCTGAGGGGCGCCCGCGCCTAATTCCTACGCACTGAAACTACACCAGTGCCGAAAAGTCTCGCTCCCCGCCCCGCCGGCCAACAAGCCAGCAGCAGTGGGCTCCCCTCGTTATCGATCGTCAGGCTAGCAAGACCTGCCGTCGCGGTACGCCAGGTTATGTCAACCTGGGCAATAGTAGCCTGGAGAGGGCTACCCAATCGGTCGACGCCAGCGATGATTAGCTGCACCCAACAAAAGCCGACTCCGCCAACCAAGAAACCGGCCAAGTCGGCCAATTCGTTCTCGCCGGACAACCGACTGTTCCTCCGGCTGGACTCAAAACACCAGTGGCGAAGACTTTGCCAGCTGGCATCAGAGAAGCTGTGGCGTAGCTCACCAATGCGTCCCATGCAGCCATTGAGCACGTCTACCGTGTCCCAACTGGTTTCGCACTCCGAGCAAAGGACCAGGAATCTCGCCAGCTCCTATTGAACGCGATGGAATCTTTCCTCCTAATCGGGAGAAGACTGGAGGAGGCCTCCAACCTTGTGGCGCTCCGGATCTGGACTGTCCCGGTCGCCAGCCACACTCTTCTTGGAAGGGTGCCAGTGACGGAGGAGATGGTGATCGAGAAGTTCACCAGGGTTACAAAGGCCGTTCCGATCAAGGTTCGGCCCAACAGAAAAAACCCGACTCGGCGCACCATACAAGTCATGGCTCGGCAATTTCAAGAAGGGAGCGGAGCCAAGACTAGGGTTCCGCCTATTCGACGTCTTGGGCGTCGCGGTCCGACATCAACCGCGACTGACTGCGCAGCATAGCAGACGCTGCCTGCAGTTCCACGGAACGCGTGGTTGCTCTCGCGCCCCAGCTTGCTGGAACTACACCTCCACGATGCACTCGACAAACGAGTGCCGTTCACACACCAAGAGCCGCAACTGCGGAGGACCGCACAGGTCCGACAGTCGAGTCTGTCTGGCGCGCCCAACAAAGTCCGGGCCGGTAAGCAGAGAGCAGCTGGCCACCATTCGCATGGCTAGCCAACGCGAGCTTGCGGTAGTGGTTAGAGCCAAAGCTGCTGTCCGTCGTGCCGAGGGAGTAGCTCAAGCGGCCGCTAGGCAGACGCAAGTCTCACGCGGAGCGGAGAATTCGAACAATAGATTCGACGTTTTGATGACCGACGTCGGCCCTGACACCGCGGCCACAGGAACTACGAATCCTGTTGAGTCCTCCTGAAGGGACCCTTCCAGCCTCCCGCCTAGAATAAGTTTTATGTCGATCAACGTTGGTAGGGGAGACCCAACACACGACATTGCGCTTTCTCGAGCTTACGAGCTAGGTGTAGATGTAGTGTTGGTACAAGAGCCTTTGTGTAACAACGTCACACCCTGGTTACGACTGCCATACACCACATGGCGGCGTAAACATTCGACATAGGGCAGTGACCTATACATTAATTAACTGGAGAAACCTTTCAGCAATTCGACCACTCCTCAGTTGGGACGCACCACCACGATTCATCGTAGCTGGAGACTTCAACGCGCTGCACTGCGCGTGGCAACCAGGGGTTACCAGCCCACGTGGACAAGGAATTGACATCGAGAGATGGTTGGAACGCCATAATCTCACTTGTCTGATTGTGGGCGAGCCTATCATGGACTGATTGATGTAGGGATAATATCCTGTCAGTGTTTAGCTCAAAGACATGTGGCTATTGCTCTATCACTGATACACTCATGGTGTTGAGGTGATGTCTGATCCTAGCTTCAGCTGGTATCCCTCAGGATAGGTTCTCGTTGCTTCGCTGGCCTTCTTAGCTATGCTACCAATTAGTTTCTGGATGTTTCGGGACACTTTATTGTACCCTAACTAGCTCACTGGGATCCGACCAGATGCTAGGTTGCTCTCGGGAGTTTGACAGGAATCGGGCGGGAATTAAATTACCTTGGTCTGTGGCAGATGGTGTCGAGGTCTGAGTAGCTGAGGTGTCTTTATATCGAAAGCTCTCCAGCTCCAGTCTTGTATCATGCCCTAGTCATTCCAGAATCAAGAATCTAGTCTTCTATTCATATATTATCTTTACCATCAACGGTCCAAGATTTCACGCCTACCATTTCCAAGCCAAGTAGACGAGTCCCACGAGAGCCTCACAGCCAACATCTCTCGTCACCGATTCCCCATTGGCTGTTGATTGAAATTGAGCTGGGAATCCTTCTCTATTGCATTGTTGGCTAGGAATTTAGATGCCAAGCTATTGTCAGGATTTCACTGGTGTTCAAAAGTCGTTTCAGAGGATGTTTTGCTGGAGTGGATGGAAGATGCTCTGCCTCGGGCGGAATCTTATCTTCATGCACTACCCATGGGAGTTTGTTAATTTGTTGCTAGGTAAACTAGTCTTGGAATACGGCAGAGCATGTCCAGCATAGAATCAGTTAATGAACGACTTCTAGAGACGGAAGGTCTTCTACATGTTGCTATTTACATGAGGGATTGTAGTTAATGACGCCGACTTGGCAGTCTCTACAGCCGACTAGTCCCCAGATTCCACCTCTACCGTTCCGACGCAGACAGTTTACACACAAGGGAGCATCCCCAACATCAAGCCCACCTCCAACACCTCTATCCAAACCATTATCCCGAGATCAAGCCATTCAGTAGGTCGGAAGATTAAACACAGAAAGATTGAGATTGAATAAATTTCAGCCCATGGTCTCCGTGAAGCTGGCAAAACTCAGAGGTAGATTCCCTGCAACTAGGCGTTTCTCGGGGAATAGTTGGTTATTCACCGCGCCACGGAGTTGTCTCCCCCGAAGAGAGAGGGAATGAAGATCTTCTGGCCGGCAAGGAGGTGCTGGTAATTGGAGTATAGCTTACTTTGAGTTTCGCCTGGAGCCTGGCGTACTGGCTCGATGGAGTTGTTGGGAGGTAGGGGAAGGGGGATGGGCTGGTATACGCTGATCATGCACTCTACACCCTCCTCACCTGCCGAATCCAGCGAATTGATCCATCCAAAGAATGCCATGCTTCTCATCATCCATTGCTGGAATGTGCATGGGCGGGAAGTGGGCATAGTGCAGCAGCCCGTATTCCTCCCGCCCAGTCTGCAAATATCGACTCAACTCGGAATGGCTGCCATGGGAGTACTCGAGTAGTTTTCATGGATCGTGGTGGCAAGGCGTGAGATGTTACTCCATGCAGAGTTGTGAGACACGGAGGAGGGCTCATGATGTTAGTGTAGGAGATGTTCGGGATCGAGGGAATGTGCTATTGGGTATTTTGTGTAGATAATACTCGGCGTGGCGGAGTGTTCCCCTTGATGCAACGTCTTCTGTCTACACTTATACCTTGTACTCATGAATATATCTCTTCTTTAGGAAGACTGCTCGCCTCGTACCAGCCTCGTTTCTTACTCGACATCTTCACTGCACAGTGCACCTCACTCCATCACCATAGGATTAGTCATTCTTCCAGAGAGCCCACCGCTCGTAGCCTACGGGACATTGACAACACAAGTCCCTGAGAGCAGGAGGAGGTGTACCCCATGCCGCCCAAGTTGCTCTAGCTACCATGATGTGCAGAGGGCCATGTCTTGTCTCTCTCTTCCACTGGCCTTGGTTGTGGTTGGGCATTCGAATCCAGACCTTGAACGCTTGCCGACCTCATCAGATTTTACTCAAGTTCCTCGGTACCCGCCCTCCACGCTACATTTGGCAACCTCGAGCTCGACACGCATCTATGATTACCTTTGTCAGGGAGAGTTCACATTTGATACCTGCCGACACCCATTGGCCACAGTGATGCACACTGAGTATCCATCGCGCCATTGCACATGAGCCCGAGCCACTCGACCAACAGAGAGAAGAGTTGTATATTATCCATACACTTTGCACCTCATAACAGCTAGATCGCCGTAAAACATGTCGAAAACTCGCCGCTGGCCCCTCCGATACCGTGGCAGCAGCGAGGGGTGATGCAAAGAGACCTGACCAAAGAGGCCATCAACAACATGTATCCATCTAGACCCTCCAGCATCTCGAAAACTCTCGAGACATGAAGAGATGGGTCGAAGATATCTCAACCGCACAGACAGAGCCTGGACGTGAGTTTTATGGATGGACAAACGGGTGGGCAGAGGATGGAAGAAGTTGTAGAGAGTGGGCGGTAGATGGTGCGTTTGTGTATTCCTCTCTGAGAAGATGGTATTTTGATGCTCTAATAGTATGGACTTGGCTTCCCAAGTGTCACGGAGCGGCTTCGCCATGCGGACTTTGGCCTGCTTCTTACTACCATTGTGCCATATTTTGTCTGGTCAACCAAGTCAGGAGCATCCCTCGTAACATGGTCAATGTGGTGCGGTGGTTAGATTGTGGCAATAGCCGCGGTCACTAATCTACACTGTAATCAGTTGCTAGGTTTTAGCTGTAGACTATATGCCCTTGGTGGTAGAGCCACTCTCGAGCTCTCGAGGGAGGTCGAGGACTGCATTTATTCCTGACTTTAGATCTAGTCAATATAACTTGTACCTGTCCTCCGCCTCTGTCCTGTCCCAACCTATTACAACGACCTCCCGTGTCTCCAGACCAAATTCACCAAGACAATGCTATGGTGATGGAGGAAATGAAGAATAGGGCTGCCGGGTGTTCTGCGGCTGTCTTTGCCGGGACCGAAAGGGCGTCTGTTTCCATTTGGTTGAAACAGCGCATGAGCCTGTGGTATAGATGATGCGCCGACTGGCCTTTGCAGGGACAATATTAAATCTGCTGATGCCATAGCTATCTTGATGTATATATGTTGGAAAATGAAGTATAATCCTATTAGTAACGATTACCTTCATTACGTAAGGGTTTCCAACGCAATCCCTACATCCACTATTTACACTCTAGTCCCATCTCCCCTGTAAGATTTGCACGAACAGGTACTAGTGTGGCTCTACTTCTATGACAAGGGAATACAGCGTAAATGATGGCCTACTGTAACTTACTGATTTTTACTAAAATATATCATCACGTCGTTTTTTATGGTCTTGATTGACATCTTTTTATATATAAACATATAATTAATTCACTCTTCTTCGCTCGGCTTCAAGTGATACTCTATCTCTTTCAACAATATACAGGACATCCAGTGTGGCACGTTGGTCAGCGGGGTCTATTGACTGCCGAAACATTGCGACAAGTGGTTCTTCTTGTTCATGGCACGGTCTCAATGAGACCTTGGCTTTGCCTACTGCACGTTCGATGGACGGTTTGAGCTCGTGGTGGGAGATACAGCTTGCTGCAGTTCTCCCCAACAACCAGTGTGGCTGCACGCTTCTTGCCCGAGCCATATCTCCGAGATGGGGCAGGGCGCAGACTCTTGGTCCATCAGGCTCAACGCTGGAGTCTGCTTGCATATCAGTTTCTGGTCTCGCATCTCACGTGTTTCCGCAGTCAAGTTGGTTCCGGATGGCCTTTCTCCCTCGTAATTCCACTATTCACCATACTGTCTGTAGTCTATCTGCCAGTGAAGCAAACTGAACTTTTCTCAGGCAATTCTTCCTCCAAAGGTCTCTCTACACTGACAATAACTCCGATTCTGAGCCTCCAAGCCGTGGAGGGTACGCGTCTACTGGGAACATGGTTACTTGTCACTGGTATTGCCAGTTTCGGTTTGGATAGTTGACTACTGCCAACAGCGTGCCCAGGTGAAGCTCTGCAGCTCATGAGAGGCTGCTGCTGTCCCGCGGCCGACTCGCGCGGTCCGAATACACACCGCTACAATGACTTCATCACTTGTGTGTAATATCCTAGCTGTTCGTGCCGGTGATTCGTATACACACCATGGCATGGCCCCAATCATTTCCATACAATGTCCAAGGTCCACAATCCTTAGTCCACTACCCAGGGGCAGAAGCATTTGCGTGCTTCCGATAGCGCGCGGCGTCTGCATAGCCCTCTGAGTGCTATCCCGTACTCGTCCGGCCATGGCTAGCGCGCGTGGTTAATCGACTCATGACGACTCGACCCGCCGCCCTGAGTCCGCGGCTCAGGCGCGACAACACTTGTATCTGTGGTCAGCACACGGCGTGCATATGCTCCTGTTGGCGCCAAGCCGCTCATTGACTGGCGATATCACAACACGAGCCTGTAACACAAGCTCAGCAGGAATCAAAGTCAAGAGGTCGCAATCCGGGGAATGGCGATGGCTAGGAGACCAGGCCAGTTGAAGACGGAAATCAAGACGTGGCCAGCCGCGGCGGCTCTTGTTGGGCAGATGGGCTTGCTAAAGCTGGTGGCTGTTTGGCACAGATTATATCACCTGGAGATGCGAGTGGGAAAGTAGAGGAGTTGGAAACTGTTGTCAAAATATGTCAACTTCTCCCACCAGGGCACAGAGTTCTGTATAAATTGTGTTTGTAACAGGTAAATCTGGTGGTTGGTATCTACATCAAAGCGCATTGATACTCACCTCACACTCAATCGGAGATTAGTCAAGTGTATTCTACCCATCTCCGTCTTTGCCATAGTTGGAAGCTCCAATTCAACAGCCCAGTCCAGACTATGTATGTGAAATGGCTTCACTACCTTTCATGTATCATCTTCGAGATGATAACTAACTGATGAGCAAGAAGTTGGCAGTGTAGGAATGGCGGTGGGAGAGGGATAATTCCTGTATTGACGTATTTCCTGTAGAAAGACAAGAATAAAGTCGCGTGTTATACACTTATTGTTACTACTGCTATACAAAGCTCGTGCTATAAATTCCACTTTACTATTCCGACAATTCATACATATCATAGCAACCATTACAAAGCTATCATTCAAAGGTGAGTAAGTATTTGCAGATTGTGTAGGGAAGGAATACGGGGATATCAGAGTTGGTGTGTGTTGCGGCGTGCGCTAAGGATACTGGACATCGCCGTCTGCCAAAGGCAATGTACTAATAATTCTAGCATTACAGCTACTAGCAAAGGATACTCAGATATAAATCAACTGGCAAGCTGGTTCCGGGCCGAAGAAGTATTGGATAGTCGAGAGACGCAAAGTAGCTTGTGGAGCAAGCAAACAATTCTGATAACCCAAGGTCGAAAGAGAGTAGTAAATAGTGAAAGGCTGAGAATAGAAGATCTTTATATGAATGCGGGATTGCGAGATTAAGGATGAAAAAAATGAGAGATTGTGAGGCTGGTTGTTATAATAACTAGGCTAGATACGAGCAGGACGATGGATACTCTGGGGGAAGTTGTGCTCACAGTAGGTCTCGTTGATTGCTATCGCAAATGTTCTCGTGACATGTAAGACTTGTAGCTACATTCTTGTATAGAGGACACTTTTGTTAAGAGGTTGAACCAAGGTTGAGACCTTCTTATATGCTGCTGCAGACTTACTGTGTTGTTCACAGCCGAGTGCTAGAACATTCCCTTGTGATATCATTTCTCTCCTACGAGAAACGACCATCTTGTTCTCCCTCATTCCACCAATCTCTGTCTGAGTCCACAATACACACTAAACACCCACAGCCTAGCTCCACAGTCACGTGCCTCTACCATGGTCAGATATATGGATGATACGAGAGAGAGCTACTTGTGGCAGCTCCGGCCTCCTCAACTCTAACTCTAGACGGTACCAGGACTCAACCGAGGCTTGAGCAGATGGAGTCGTCATGTCAGCCCCTCCACCTCTAACTGACAAAGTTTCCCCGGGAACCTTCTCGCGGAAACCTCTTCAAGGATTCCTGACCACAACCGTGTGTGTTGTGGGAGTAACAATTAGCAGGCCACAGTCCTCAAAGGTGGGCCGGTCTGTAACACTATATTTAACATTTTCGTATTGATGAGGCACAATTCCTCTTCATCCTCAGTTCTATGCAGCTTTTCACTCGTCATGATGGCACTTGTAAAGGCTCAATGTGTTGTGGACATTAAATCAAAGACTGCTACCCTGCCCGGCCAGATACTTGTGCCCAAATATTCTGCTGAGTGGGATCTTACATTAACATGTTGATGTCTATCAATTGTGTGTCATCTCCGTCTGGCTAAGCTTATATTGGCAAACATGAGCTACAGTGACCACTCGGCTTATCAGCTGCTACAACGCCCGCTCATTTACCCATTTGTTAGACTGGAGCACTGCCATATTACTCCTTCAAACCCTTTTACTACAAACAGGGTTTTGTTGGGAAGCCAGGCAGAATGGAGGGTCCATCCATCCGAAACTCTGTGCCTCTGATTCCATCCGTCATGTTCCTATTTGCACGTAATTTGAGGCTATAATTGCTTGTCTGAACACCTTGTCCTGGTCCACCTCTATACTTTGATTTCTACCCACTGTTTTGACGGCAACCAAGCCAATGCTCCGAAACAAGACAATATTAGCAATAAGATATATACTCGATAGCCATGATTTCATGATAGATAACTATTCATCATCTACCTATACAAAGATTGAGCATCTAAGTTACTTAATATAGCTCATCATCCCACAGCACTCTATATTATGTAAAAACACCATGAAAAGTGTGATTTATATGGGTTGCAAGCTATCATAAATCAGGTCAACTCTTGGATATTTCATCTAGCCAATGTCCCATACTTTTTGAATTAGTAACAGCCATATCATTCCTAGTAGCAACACAGTGCTCATTTGACTTATATTAACCACCTCTCTTCCACTCCTACAAATCAAATCTCTAGTTCACCGAGTCTAGTTTCCCTTCAACTTCTGCAGAATAAACAAAATTTTGCTCATAAAAATCAACAGTGTGTTTCAGATAAAATTTATACCTTGTGCTAAAATCAATCAAGGCTTGAACAGTATGAAGTTCCTACATCTTACCGGAATCATTGTGCTGCTAAGTCAAGCTACATCCATTTCTGCTGCCGTGCTGCTCCCAAGGTCGTCATCTAGTTCGCAGAATTATGGACACCTAATCAATGACGTCAGAGCTGCCATCAGCCGAATACATAGCAATGGAACCCCCCTGAAATCGCCGAATAGTCAGGTGAAAGATCTGGCTAGGAGATTAGGCTACTCATTCCTCATTCCCATTTCGCTTCCTCTTGAACAAAATAGCATTGGTGAGTGGAGATTCCATCCTACTTCCACGCAACATGACAACTAAACTACCCATAGGTTGTGACAATTATGTCACAAATGACAGTAACAGGAATCTTAACCTCTGGGTCACCACGACAAAAGAAGGCGTGCAGACCTCTTCGGCCCTGGTTGATGGGTAAGGTTAGCCCCCAAAGGTGCTCAAACTGTTACAGCTCTGGGGACCAATGCTTGGGAAAGTAAGGGTTGTGAGTTTTTGAAAATTGCCCCAATTCATGGTACTGTAGCTAGACCATAGAGGATAGAAGCTGGCAAGGCTACTTGAAAATTAATCCATACACTCAAGTCTAGTCTGCCATTGGTTCTAGCATTGAAGGCAAAGAACCTCGGTAAAGTATAGAAACTCTGATGCCAGAAACCATGGCCTTTTGTCTAGAAGTGATATTCCCTTCCAATGCTCTGATGGCTCACTTGAATTGTCTGGGGGCTGGGAAAGGAGGACGCATTGTTTTACAGTTCTGGAGTGTTGTGATGGGCATGTTATTCAGCTAGGATACTTGCATATGCATAACGTGATTAGATGTTTACGCTGTTTGTGTAGTTCCTGTATCGTTTGGGACATCTGCAGGAGGAAGCTCATGCAGTCAGGAGCTGACTTGCGGCCGCACATGAGTCTAAGAAGCGAGTGCTCGGCAAACAATTAGTATAGAACAATAAAGTACAGTGAACCCCAGATACACATCCAACCACAACCTAAACTCATCAATCTACATACTCGTACAAGGTCAGCATGCATAGTGACACTAACCTGAGCTCATAACCACGATATGGAGGTATCTGGAAGGATGGAATTGAACATTGACCACAAAGTCAATACTGTATGAATCTGTAAAAGTTTGAAGAACTCAAAAGTACTTGAAGTCAATAACTCAATGGGAATGAATAATTATTTCTTGGGGAGCTAAGCAACTGCATCCTATCCTATCCTTCATGTCCTCCGCGTACTCTAGTACTGACTTCCCCCCTTGGCCACCTGAGAATCAGGGAGGTTTTTGGTTTGCATGAACTTGTAATGGTTAAAGTGATAGGGGCTGATGTACACCTTATTATCAATGTTCTCCCTCGCTTGGGTAGAAACATTGTGTTCTGATGACATGATGGAATAACATTCCCACCACCAACATCATTACCAAGACCCGGGAATGAATAAGAAAAGTTGTATTTAAATAGTCTGTCCTACATAGCTAGAAACTGAAATAGGACATAGATAGATTTGAAAGAAAAATTACCAAGACCCTACCAAAGCTGGTAGCAATTAAACATGAGTCGTCTTTGTCTACTCCGAACTGTGTGCAGTCCGGTCTGATATGTCAGCTTTCCACAGGCCGCCGTAGTAGGAAATATAGGAAAATATAGGCTGGTGCTGAGACTGTGTTTCCGTACATTTCCATCTTTCCACCAGCCAGATTTCGTGGGTCATTGTTATGGACTTGTGTGCTGATTCCCAGAGCTCCGCTCAGTTTTATCAGCATGACTTGAGTCGATTTATCCAAAATCGGCATTGTAAACAGAGACAACATCATCTATCATAGAAAAAGTTGCTAGAACTAGGGAGCAGGCTTGAATGGTTCCCACCAACAACATCTACAAGCCATTGGCCTCGGCCTAACCAAGTTCGGAAAAGGCCCGAGCGCCACCAGCTCTTGATTATCTACAACAAATTCACAATTGTCATGCAGGTGCGCAATATCTATCTTCAAATTTTCTATTAGATGATACTCCATGCAGAGCTGTCGGCTCAAATTGCAACAAGTTGTCAGACAAGGGGGGAGGACTCGGGAGATTAGGCTAGCTTTACGAGGTGATGTGGAGCAGATTGTCGGAATTGAGAAAATGTGCTATTGGGTTATTCTATGTAGATAAATACTCGGCGTGGCGGAGTATTCCCCTTCACGCAACGTCTTCTGTCCATACTTATACCTTGTACTCACAAATATATGTTGCGAAAGCAACTTAGACACTCCCCGTGCTTGTGGTTTCAGTGTGTGTCCATCAGGATTGTCGGGTGTGGCCTATGTGCTACTAGTTACCCCATCATTTTCGGACACGTCTGATATTCGAGACTACAACAAGAATGCGCATAAGTGTTATTAGATCTGTAGTTTGTTCCCTTGTATCCTGCAATGAGGCATTACTGTTATGACTAGGTTATGAGCAGATATAGAATGGTGTGTAGGCTGGGGATAATGGCGAATAAGCAGGAAGAGATAATGGGTCACTGAGAATGTGGGACAAGTTCAAAGATGGTTGATTAAAGATACAGTTCCATAGATAGGACTGATATATATGTACATAATTTACACCCATAACACAGTCCACAGTTGCGTAACCAGAGTAACATATTCTGCGCTTGGTTGTACCAGTAACACTCAGCTCTTAGCGCTGATCGTAATAACAGTCATGCTGGCGCTACTTAATCCTTGTCTTATATACTAGCACTAGTATTTTAGACATGGGTGCACTCATGCCAGCTGTGACAGTTACATCACAACAATTACACTCAAGCCCATGTCATTGCCAGACATCAATGTATACATACAGTCCCATATCCATTAGTAAAGATTAAGAGTTTCGATCAAGCCTTCACTATAAACATCATTCACATCTACGCATACCCTTTGAAGTTTATACTTTGTCATTTCTCCGTGATCACTCAAAGAGTTCTGCATATTCTTAGTTTATTTTCAACCATATATCTCTTCTTTGGGAAAACCGCTGTCCTCGTACCAACCTCGTTTCTTACTCGACATCTTTACTGCACATTGCACCTCTCGCTATAGCCATAGGAACAGTCATTCTTCCCAAGACCCCCCAGCTCGTGCCCCGAGGAGCATTGATCATACAGCTCCCTGCGGTAAATTTAGAGATCTAATCAATTGTCGGAATGCGCACAAAGTATTATTAAATGACAGATTGTGTCAAGACGGTATTTTGATTAGTATATGATTTGGGAATGTACACTGGTGCTGCAGCAGCCAAGATAGTTCATGGAGAGATATCTTAATTGATATGTATATGAGAGGTTACCATGATTCATGGATCGTTGGGGCACAGCGTAGTAAGAAGCGTCAGTGGAAGGCTAGGTTAAAACACAAAGAGTCGTTCAATATTATGGTTATAAGTTATGGGGTATGATTGTTATTCTTGAGGTGACGTGCTGGCTATAGCACGTGTGTGGGTTCTAAGAGACGCAATGAGTAACTCACGTAATAAATGGAGAAAATAATATAAGAGTACGTGGATAAATAAATGCAGGTGTGTGTAATAGTCCTAATGACTGGTGTGTGTGAACTATGTATCCTACTAACTACATACTAGGGAAGAATAATGTATTCTGCGCTACGGTGGTCGAGCTAGTCCCTCAGTGCTCTTTCCTTACAATGTTGAGCCCAACATTATCATGCATACCCTTGACTGTCCACAGTAAGACTAGTGTGCTTCCATATCATAACATTCAATGCACTGCCAACATCAGCAAGGAAGACTGATAAGATTAGGCTAGTTTCATAAGGTGATCTGTTGTAGTTTGTTTGGCATAGAGGCTCTGTGCTATGCACTAGTTGGTGATCTAATGTATATAAGTGCTCAGCGTGAAGAAGCATTATTCTTCATGCAACATCTTCTTCAATTACCTTTACAATGCGTTTGTTTAACCATCTCTTCTTCGGGAAGACCATATATCTCTTTTCCAGCTCTTTATCAGTAATACCCACATCTAACCTCTACCGTAATTATCTACCTATCTATCCCTTTCTAGAGAAGACCTATCACCCCTTCCGCTAACTAAGTACCTTTATCTGCCACCTAGATCTTCATTAGACCGTATATGCACCCTGTGGAACACTGTCCTAACCTCGTCCTTGAGACTATGATACTAATTATGTCACAGTTGGGGTGTCAGATTGGAAGTTTGGTAGAGTAGAATAAGCTGTTAGACTTGTGTTTAATGTCACCTAGTGAAGTGTCACAACAGTGGAACTGGCTTGCTGGATAAGTTAAAGGAATGAGTCACAAGTGTTGAAGCTTTGTTGTTGAATGATAGAGATAAGATAGAGGTTTATGGGTCACGATGTATGAGATTACTGAGTGTGGATGTTAGAGTTTGTTACTATTGTTGTTATACTAGTTGGGGTTGGTTTTTTCCTTGTGTTCTATATACAAGAGGGATGTCTACATCTACAAGTGGGCCAGATCGCTTAGGTCTAGCTAGCGGCTTTCGCCGTTCCTTTCCTTCTCCCCCGCATAGCATCACGTGCTATACAACTACTACTCACCATGAAGTCCGAGGATGAAAAGCGTTAGATAACAACAACAAGGATAAGTAATCAGGATGGGTAGCGAGGATATGACTGTGTTGTGTAATGGGAGATTAAAAGGGGCCTATGTACACAAGAAATAAATATATACCTAAACACTTCACACTAACCTAATATGGTTCTTGATCCCCTTACATGAAGCAAGTTGGGAGATTGGAGAGTCTGAAAACTATAGCAGAGAGTTAATTAAACCCACTTAGTATCATAGCGCTATTTAGTATCAAGGTAGTAAGATGGTAGTTGGCGTCTTTTAAGGTTAATCAATAACTGAGCCTCTATAGGCCTTTGTGTAGCTAGATAGTCTTTCCTCTTCTTGTTGCACAACTCAAACATATTACTTTGCCACGCACTGAGTAAACCTGCCCTGTGACATTTTGTGCGATCTTTTTTTCAACACCCAGTCGCAAATACCAGCCTGAGAATTTTCGCTGTCTTCGTTACCCAGCAACCCGGTGAATAGATTTAAGAAAGTATCTTTCAGCACAACCTCGATAAGTCCTTTCAATCCAGCCTCAGACCAGAAGATTTATAGGTTCATTTTTCTCATTTTGCCTCTTATTTTATAAAAAATCCAGCCGCAGATCTCCAGAATGACTACTGCAAACAATTGTTGTGAATACCTCGGGTCAGCTCCAATCGAGCCTCATCGGGCTTCCACCATTGCGGCACTCGGACACTCGGCTGCAGTAAGCTAGGTGAGATTAGGGCACTGATAGCACAGCTAAGTACCTAATCACTCTGGCAACATCCTTACGTCCGAGTGTTGCCTGGTGGACCAATGCATTTAGACTGAGGTGCTCATCACTCTGATGGCTACCGAGTGGCAACAGCATACAATGTGACGACGGTGTGTAGCTCTGCAATCCCGGAAGTTCCACACTAGCAACCAGTGTCAATAGTATGTTATGACAGGAGATATTGTCAGGGGCTATGGAAGTGGTTACTGTGACAGAAGTAGAAAGCACCTGTGGTGAGTGCGTGATCAGGACTGGGGTACTGAATGTATATATAAGGAAGCAATACTTCCGCAGTTAGATAGAGAATCAACCATCTCACTACTGTCCATTCCAACACATCTTCTCACTACAGCCACATCAATTATATCCGCGCATCCATAATCATCTGCATCCATTTCAGGTATTCATCTGTCCACTCATGACCTCGTTATTATAACAACAATGGACTCGGACAGAGAATCAGTGAATCTTTTACTTTCTGCTTCCCAAATCTATCTGGGGCTCTAGCTGAATACGATTTTACTCACACTCTTGTGAATCGGCCCTTTTCTCCCTCAAAATTAGCGGGAATTTTGAATGTACTCCCGAATCCAAACCGGGATGACACTGCAAAAGCCATTTTCGCCATGCTCCTTGCATTTGAAGATGGATTTGAGAGGCTTAGCCTTAAAGCAAGTGATAATGAGACGGCGTACAATGACGAGCGTTCGCAGAATGCAAAGGCACGCAATGCTCGTTTAGCTGCAGGAAACGAAAAAGATGTTCTTCGCGCTCAACTCGTAGCAGATAGAGCTACACTCACAAGTCCTCATGTCGAGTTATCAGATTCTCTGGGAAAGAAACTTGCAGCAGAAACCCAGCTTCAATTTGCCTTGCTTCAAAATGCCCAGATCCACGCAATGGGAGAAGGCATAAATGCCAAAGTTCCAACTGCTCGTAGAATTCAAAAAGACCCAGATAAGTTCACAGCATCGAGCAACGAGAAGAACCCTGTCCAGCGCCAGGAAAAATACGAGACATTCAAGACACAAGTGCAAGGAATAATCTCTGTTGACTCTGCATGTTTCCCCACAGAGGCATCTAAGATTTTGTATATATGTGGCTTAATGGATGGCCATGCTTGGGATGCAGTTTGTATCGGTCACAAGTCTATCACTGCTAGTTTTAGTGACTCCTCGCAATGGCAATGGCAGAATGAGAATGCCCTTTAGACTGACCTCGATGGTTGATATATTCTTCTTAATTCGGCAACACTTGCAGGGAATATGTTGGACAGTGATTTTCAAGACACCCCGACAAATGCTACTTGACTACACGGTTAATGGAAAGCCGAATTTATCAGACTTTCTACCCGTACCAAACTAGGTTCTGGAGAAAAGTTGACAGATGGCATCAATTCATTGGTGCTGACATCAAGAGGATACTCCGGTCTCAGGTAGACAATCCAAGCAATGAAGATTTTGAAAGATGGGTTGTGTAAGGATTCCTCTTCCGATTTTCCCTTCACCATATAATTTTACCCTTCTTCCCATGTTGTTATGACAACAGTATAACCCTTTACATATGGGATCATGTTGATATTAGATTAATGTCTATGTTATGATGAGCTAGTGGAAAGAAGCCAGTATATGTAGGATGGCTTGGTCTGTAGCTTCAGAGTTCTCCACACTTAGTTTTCTGTCATACCCAACACCTCCCGATCATCTCCGGTCGCCTTTAGTACCATTAGTCAACACCAGTATTCGCTCGAACCTTTAGTCTCTCTAGATAATTATACTACCAAATCCAACCCTTTAGTTTCTCCATGTGATCTCGAGTAGACCTTCAGTCATCTCTCGCAGTCTATCTAACCTCTATTCCACTACAATTACGCTTCAGTCCGTACGCCTTTTCTCCAATCTGACAGGTAGTTATGTGCGACAAAATCGCGCGAAATCAGCTCCAAGAGTCTCACTATGATTCTCTCAGTCACTCTCGCGGTTTAAATACCGAGGAAAAGTTCAATAAACCGGCCGAATTCTCATCAGATATTTCAAATGCTGCTTTCGGACCCAATCCCCACTATGACCCTATGGGTATTAGTCGATTGCAGATTTCTGATAGTGAAAGACAGCGCCGGCGCAGCCAAGGTCTTTGTCTAGCCTGTGGTCAGAGTGGCCATATTGCCCGAGACCACCATCGAAAGTTTAACCCGATTCCCATGCCGAAACGTGCCAATGATACATCAGTTCATAACAGGAAAAATCTTCAAGATACAGAGAATTGCTCAAACTTTCGACCTCTGAGCAGTAATTCACGTACCCCTTTTGTAAATCCTCAGTTTTTACCGTCGCATACACAGATGCTCACGCCTACTATCCTCCCATGTACCCACAACTAATGCCGCAGCAACTCTCCCAGCAACCAGCGCAATCTCATTTGCGTGCCATAGTTGAAAATCCTGCATATGTAACTGATACTAGTTCTGACCATGAAACCCCTGTTGGAGGCCGAAAAACATCTGGAAAAATAGATCAGTTAATGGCAAATCTCTGATCTAAGTCGCGATCAGAGGTACGATTGGTATGGTGAAGAGGATGAATCGATTCGAGCAGTGTCATTAGCTAACTCACCTTTAGAACTACGCTCTACTAGCTCTAAAATTTCAATGCTACTTGAAACTCAACTCTCAGACCCGCGCACTAGTGACTCTTTAATGTTCCACACATCTAGTTTAATTGACAGCGGCTGTACAGCCTTCGCATTTGCAGATGCCGAATTAGTTGTAAAGCGCTTCAAGATCTCAACCAAGAAATTTGTCAACCCCTGCTACGTTTGCCTCGCTGATGGGAATACCCAGGCTACTGTTACTGATTATTTCACTATTCGAATGCACCTGGGCCTGCATTAAGAAATAATTGAGCTCTATGTAACAAGACTGGGTGCGTGCAATCCAATAATCTTAGGTATGCCATGGCTCCAGTCTCACAATCCACTTTGTGATTGGAATGCTATGACAGTTAATTTTGGCTCACAAATCTGTCAACCTCAATGTCTCCCATGGACAATCTCATCACCTGACTTTTACCAGCTCCCAAAACCCCTGAACTACTTCAAGCCCCGCTAAAAATTCAGACTTTACCCTCTCCAATTGCACCAAGATTACACCAAGCCACTATGGAAGATTGTCCCGTTCATGTAATCGAAACCATCCCTGACAATGACATGGAAAGTTCTACGCATCTCTTACGAAGAAAAGTAGACCAAGTTGATGTGGATAGACTTCTCCAAGAAAAGTATGAACCTTCGGCAACCGAGATTAAAGGTCTTCTGCCTCCAGAATTATACCAATATATTGAACATTTTTTACCAAAAAACGCTAAATTTCTACCACCACACAGACCTTAGGATCATAAAATCGAGCTTTTACCAGGGAAGCAACCTCCATTCCACAAAAATAGGCCATTTTCTCCTAGCAAACTTCAGTGTATCAAAAAATAGATTGACGTGATGTTAGAAAAGGGTTTCATGCGCGCATCAGCTTCCCCTGCTGCTGCTCCCCTTCTACTTGTGCCCGAACCTAGTGGTGGGGTGCGCATCTGCCAAGATTATCGTGGACTCAATTTAGTCACTGTGAAAAACCGGCATCCGTTTCCTTTGATTCGGGAAACATTAGATTCAATATCTGCAGCTGAATTCTTCACTAAGCTTGATGTAATTGCCGCTTTCAATCGTGTTCGAATTGCAGAGGGCCACGAGTGGATGACTGCATTTACTTCTCGTTTTGGACTTTACGAAATGCTTGTCACACCATTTGGTTTGTGTAACGCCCCGGTCACCTTTCAAAATGATATCAATCATATCCTTCATGATGCTCTTAATGACTACTGTACCGCGTATCTTGATGATGTCTTGATATACTCAAGGACCCGAGAAGAACATACAAGACACGTTGGTGAAATAATTCGTCGGTTTGGTGAAGCTGGTCTACAAATTGACATTAATAAATCAGAATTTTACACCAAGAAGACCAAGTCACTGGGAATAGTAATCTCCACTGAGGGACTCAGTATGGATCCTGAAAAAATTAAAGCGGTAGTTAGCTGGAAAGATCCCACAACAGTCAAGGAATTACAGCAATTTTTGGGCTTCGCGAACTTCTATAGACAGTTTATTAGGAATTATTCAGGAGAAGTCGAGCCTTTAACTCGCCTACTGCGAAAAAATGTGCCATGGGTCTGGGAAAAGGATCAGATAGATGCTTTCACAAATCTCAAAAATTTGTTTACACAGGCGCCAACAATGGCTCATTTCAATCATCAGAGGCGCACTATAGTGGAAACGGACGCTTCTAACTGGGCATCCGGCGCTGTCCTTATCCAGATAGGGAACAATAATATTTCTCATCCTGTAGCATTTTTCTCATCCAAACATAATCCAGCCGAGTCGAATTATGACATCTATGATAAAGAACTGCTCGCTATTGTCAAAGCGCTTGATGAATGGCGCCCTGAGTTGTCAAGCACGCATGAATCATTTGAGATTATCACTGATCCCAAAAATCTTCAGACATTTTACACTGCAAAGCAAATAAATCAACGTCAGGTTCGATGGTCAGAATTCCTAACGCAATTTAATTTTAAGATTTTGTACCGCCTCGGATCTAAAGCATTGCTTCCAGACACATTAAGCCGCCTACCAGGTCTGAAGCCAAAAGATGCATCAGATGAACCACTTCAGAATCGCTTTTGCCTGCTAATACCATCGAGTAAACATAAAGCTAGTCTAGTGGGTAATCTGGTCTCAGAATATAAAAATATGGTCCCCAAAAATGTTGATTTTATCAAGTTGTTGACTCTTGAGTTGCCTTTGTTTGATTTAACAAGTCGAGCTTACATAAATAACCAGACAGCTCTATCTATGGTAGAATGCCTAAAATCCTCATCTAATAGGTGCTGGCCGGTTTCCATCTCTCGCACGCTTCGAAAGGAAATAAAATCGAGATTAAATTAATTGATGGACTGATTTACTTCCCTAATCAACTTTTTATCCCTGGTCTTGAAGATTTACGATTTGAAATTGTTTTTTGCACCCATTCATCTGGTCCTGTAGGCCACCCTGGTTGTGTTAAAACGCTAGATCTAGTCCAACGCACATACTGGTGGCCACAAATAAGTCAATTTATGGCTGATTTTGTGGGAGGATGTGCTCTCAATTTCCAAACAAAAACTCCCCGCGCTTTGCCATCCAGTTTCTTAAAGCCCCTAGAAATTCCTCTTTGCATGTGGGCCGATATTATTATTGATCATGTTGTAGATCTCCCTCCATGTAAACGCAATGGGCGAATGTATCTTCATATTCTCGTGATTGTAGATCGACTTTCGAAGATGCAACATTTTATTCCTGTCACATCTCTAGATGCAAGTGAGCTCGTTGAGTGCTTTGTCCAAAGTATATACAAATTTCATGGTGCACCGGACTCTATTATTTCTGATTGTGGCTTAGCTCTTGTTTCTGAATCTTGGCGCAGGCTAAATAAACATCTCTATGTAGCCCTCAAATCTAGCTCGGCATTTCACCCCCAGACTGATGGCCAAACTGAAATTGTAAACTCCGCTATGAACCAACATCTCCGAGCCTTTTCAGATTTTACACAGGACAATTGGGTTGAATGGCTTCCTCTAGCAGAATTTGCCTCTAACAATCAGGCCAGTGAAACCACGGGCGTCTCCCGGTTTTACGCCAATTACGGATACAATCCTCGCCTTGGAATAGAGACTCCGGATCCTCGGCCCCAAATTTAACTGAGAGTGACAAAAGGTAATATTTGCGAGACAATGTAATAGCTGAAAGATTTCGATGTGTACTTGCAAAGCTTAATGCTCTTACTAGACAATCACGAGACTGTTGTGAAAACAATGCAAATACTCGACGCTCAAAATTACCAATTTATCAACCTGGAGACAAAGTGATGATTAGTTTGAAGAACCTAATGTTATGAACTTACTTATGGGCTGAATTAAGGAGCTGTTAAGCTACAAAGTTCGAGTCAGTTTCGGCAAGGCGAAGGTTTAAAGGGTGCAGATAAATCACAAATAGTTAATCAAGTAGTGTCACAATCTGTGAGAGCCATATTGCGTGCGTGTGGGGATACGGGTTAGCGCGCCTTGGCATCACGTTGGATGACTGAGCAGAGCCGAGGGAGATATCTTAGAGAGGGTCGAGAGTAGCTACCTCCTCTCTTCGTCTTTTATTGCCTTTACAAGCGTACCTCTTGAAAGCAATATAATAACTTATACAACCTCCTTGACGTGCCGTAACAAGTAGATTGATTGAGTTCTGATTATCGAAGGGTATAAGGCCGTATGTCACAAAACAAAAGTTGTTAGAACTAAGAAGCAAATTCTAAAATTCCACCCAACATAATCTACGCTCAATTTGCCTAGCCCTAACCGAATTGATGAAATAGTGCGTGCGCCACCCAATCTAAATCACCTACAACTAATTCATAACACTTAAAGACTAATTAACCAAAGAGAAAGTGGGACAACAAATGGGTCGGACCTTATCAAGTTCTTAAAGTATATAATGGCGCAGTGATTGTCAATTTGCTAGACCACATACATGTAAATAAAAGGTTTAACACTTCATTAGTAAGGCCATAGAAGAATTCTATACTTTATGGTCAAATGGTTTTTAACAGCTTTGAAAAGCAAAATGTTGTAGGTCGAGTTGCCAAGAGGGATGTATTATAGATGCAAGGTTATGAGGTGTGGAATAGCTACCGGTAATGTATTGCACGTTCGATATGATTGATATTGCGGCAGATGAGTATATAGAATATGTTATACTTGATACAACTAGATGTGAGAGAATCACTATTCTTATATAAATGTGAATATGCTACGGCTCTGACTGAAATCATTCTATGTATTTCCAGATTGATGCTGTAAACTTCCATTCTGTATCAGTCCATTCCATTCCATACTACATCAGCCTATTTCATTCCATTCCAATAGCATCATTCATGTTTGTCTCATTAATCCTCAATATACATATGCAGGGGTATCCATGCTATAATTATAACAGGATGATGGTGGAAACAATATGAATATATAGGTTGTTGATATGGCAAGGTATTGTATAAATCAAAAGTACTATGTTGCAACGTGGTGGTTAGATTGTGATTTCTTATTCTCTCTGTTCAGCCCGCAACAGTGAGATACCCTCATTTGCACGGGCTAACTCTATCTAACTGTATGAATATTGGCGTTGGTAGGGTACCTATGGGAGAAGTATACAGATATTAGTCACGTGGTATCAGTGCAGCATTGGGGTTTACTCCCGTTCTGTATTCATGATAGAGATAGATAGATATTCATTTTTTAGATCAATAACTCTGTCACCACTCTTTGTGCTAGCACATAATCTTGAGCCGGTGATAAACCAACACTAACCTAACTAGGCTAAGCCAACATCACGTGAAGCTTGATGTTGGATGAAGCTCACAACTTAGGTATTTGGAAAAATATTAGATGTGCATGCTGGTGATATTGAGAGATCATGTTAAAATGAAGCACCCTACAATTTAATTATCACTGACAGAGTACTGATGTGCAAGGGTAGCAAGAAGGTAGGTTCAATTGGGTTTAGATTAACTAGCCTTAGAATCTAATGGGAGTAAGACTTCTATAAGTACCACACTCAATCTCGCTTCCATGCGATCAACATGGCTAGCCTGATACAGCATCAAGAGTGTGTTATTCCTGCTATGCACTGATACATTTACAATACATCAGGTCTTGCTTATCTTATAAAATGGAAGTACAACAATGAGCCTAGTGTTGTGATCAGGCCCACTTATAGATCACATAACTTGAAATGGCTAGTATTAGGCAAGTGTAACCGACAGGACAAGCAATCCTGTGTCAATGATACGTCATTAACATACAGCAAGTGACAACACCAGTATCTCAGCCATACATGATGATATGACCATATGACGCAGGTGTATCTAATGATATAATTGTTGAATGGCTGAATGGTTGGGAGTTATTGCTATTGAGGGTATAGTTTGTGTACCATTTTTATGTATAAATACTTGCTGTTATAACTCTGTACATGGTCAACCTTTTCCACTCCTATCTTCAATAGTCATCAATATAGCAGATCTACAATACATATCCTTCTTCTTCTTCTTCACGTTAGACTTAAAGCGCTATCCTATATCCACCCAAGTTGACTGTTACATCCATTGCGACAATTCTTAGACTTCTCATAACCTCGTTAGAACAACACCTAGCTACCAGCCTCAGGCTGATCTAAAGGGTTGCAAAAAAGCTCTCCAAGAATTCCATGTGAAGAATCCGGACAAGCTGGGACCCCCGCACAAATTACATATGCCATTGATACTTGAAGCTAGAAGAAAGCCTTCACTTCAGCATTCCAAACAATTACAACACCATAAATCGAAAATTTTGAAATAAATTTAATATGTGTGTTTGAAGACCAAACCTTGTGGAGGGGAAGTACTGTCACAGTAGTAGAATGCTAGTTGGCATGGTTTAAGGCTAAGCATTAACTGAGCGTCTCAAGATCTTTGTGTAGCTAGATATCTCCTTCCCTTCCCATCATACAACTCATATTTAATATTTATCTTGTTTTTAGTACCCTCGCCCTGTAACAATGGATATCATTAGTATGGTTCTTAATGCAAGGTACTGCGGCGGGCTCATAGCCTGATTTTCTGGGTAAATGAAATATCAAACATACTCTTGCCATTGAAAGCTAAGATAATGTGTGATTGAGAGTATATATTGAATAACTCTATGGATGTGTGTGTTTTAATCTACAGTGGGAAAACCCTTACTTTTATATCCAATTAACTTGTTTACCTGCCAGTCATATGTCTACTATGTTTACTCATTCAGTATAATTTGATTTGGTTAAAATTCTAGTTGTATCAGGCTTGCGCCCTGCACCCACGAGGCGTGATACGGGTATGTGATTGTTGCGGACTCACTACTACCTATATGAAGGTCTTTTCTTGCCAGAGAATCTATAGAAAAATAGATAGATGATAAAAATGAAATAAAAAAGGGGTCCGAACAAATCCGCCCTGCACCTTGTCCTAATTTTCCCAGCAGCTAACCAAAGGAAAAACATTTAAGATCCCTGGGAGTGCCTAGGCTTCCCGGTGTATATTTTGTGCACCATAACATTTAGTTATAGTTCATTCAGTATGACTTGCCTGGGGAAATGTGCTAAACATGTCATGTGAGTTTTCCATGCCCAAGGCATCTTGATGACACACTCACCATCCATGTGGCACCCACCAGGGTTACCTTGGCTGAGCACAGGAGAATTTCCTAAATGAATTAGACTGACCCTATTTTGTCAGTACTGGGCGCAGGAATGAGGGGAAGGGCCTTTTCCTTCCCTTTAGAAACGGCCAGACCCACCTTCGCGCATTTTAAAGACTGAGCAAGGTCAGGTGGGTTTGCGAGAGGCCTTGGGCTGTGTCAGAGCAGCATGTAGACAGCAGGGCGGAGACAAGGGTCAAAGAGGTGGTATTCAGGCTAAAGGGCGCCATCCTACATTATGCATGAGATAGTTGCACAACCACTCGGCCAAAAGGCCAGACCAGAATCATAGAACACTAGATTCTGGTTATATCCACATATATAGATTATACAGAAGGCAATCCTGACAGGCTGTCTAACATTGCATTAGGAAGTTTTTTCTATCAGATGGCATGATACATATACCAAAGATTTGATCATGGTTTATTGACGGAGGCAGTAAGGGAGATAAAGGAGAATTAAGAGAAGGTTATTGTGGTATGAGCTGAGAGGTGTAAAGCAATAATTTGACTCTGCTGTCCTTTGCTGGAGTGGCACGGGTTCATGTGCAATGGTGAGACAGGGAGATGGTGTTAAGGTTATGAGTTAAATGGGAGCATAGTTACTAGTCAGTTTTCATAGATTCTGTTTCAGGATGTTGTAGAGTTGGTAAGTTACTTGTTGGCAGGTATCTGATTCTTCTTCGATGATCTTCATGAGATAGAACACAGACTACTTACATACTCTAATATGACCCATATCATTGTCTAAATTCTCTCTCCTGACTTACTGCCAACAGCGTGCCTAGGTAAAACTCTGCAGCTCATCAGTCCATCTCCTATGAGAGGCTTCCGCTGTTCCCGAGGCTGGCGCGCACGGTCCTAGCGCACGTCGCTGAAATGCCTCAATCACTTACGTGTAATATCCCTAGCTGAGCAATCCTGAACCCAGCTGTTCAGGACCAACGGCAAACCTGTCCATAGCTCGCGCCCGTGGTTTGTACATACACCGCGGTGTCGCTCCAATCATTCCCATACAGTGTCTCAATTCCGCAGTCCTTAGTCCATCACTCAGGAGCGGAAGCAGTTGTATAGTTCCAGTAGCGCGCGAGGTCTGCATATACCTCTGAGCGCTTTGCCGTAATTACCCGAACACACCTAACCGCACATGGCTAGCATGTGTAGTCCATAGACTCATTACAACGCTGCCCCAATCATTGCCCTGCAATGACTCAGTCCGGTGCTCTTATGTCTCCAACTCAGGAGCAACAGTAGTCGCATCTGTAGTCAGCATACAACGTGCATATACACCTGTCGGCGCCGAGCTGGTCATCGACTGGCAATATTGCAATAGATGGCGCCCTCACGCTAGGTCAATGGTACCATAGATACTTAGTGCGTATCACTGTTTTAACAGCTGGTAAGCTGATTGGTAAGCTGATTGATACCCGTAGCCTATGTTGGTCATCTTAGGCCTGATTCGAGTGGCGCTATTTGTTGAAATTGGTGATTCCAATTATGGTAAAAACAGGGATGTGTAGAAGACACGTCACTAATCTCCCATTAATTGTGAGGTTAGTATTAATGCGCTTTGACGCAAATACCAGTTTCATGGATCATTGTGGCAAAGCGTAAGATGATACTTCATGCAGAGTTCTAGGCTAAAACATAACGAGTTGTGTAACAAACTTCTAAACCGAGGAGGGAGGACTCGAAACATAGGCTAGTTTTACAAAGTGCTGTGTAGTAGATCGCTCGGGATTGAGATAATGTGCTATTTGGTTATCTGGTTATTTTATGTATATAAATACTCGGCTTGGAGAAGTATTCTTCTTCACGCAATGTCTTCTGATTACACTTATACCTTATACTCATAAATACATCTCTTCTTTAGGAAGACCGCTGTCCCTCGCACATTGTAACTCACGTTCTCACCATATTTCATCACCACAGAATTATTCATTCTTCCAAAGACCCCACAACTCGTACCCTATGGAACATTGATAACACAGCTCCCTGAGAACCAGCCACTAGATTTTCTTATTACAAAATATAGTTTATATAGCACTCTGTGTCCTAGTGGGAGTAATTAACAACTCTCCACGACAGATTTACAGACTCCTCTATTTTCCCACTTGCTTCACTAAGTGATATAATCTGTGCCTAACAGCCACAAGCTTTTCCAAACCAATCCGCTCAACACTATTAACCAATACCCATGTGTTAATGTGCAATGCCACCCAATACAATACCTGTGCATGGGCATTTGCATGGCATTCACATGGCATTGACATTGCATCAAACTCGGCAGTACGGCACTGCAACAAATGTTAATAGGCTTACTCTAACTGGAAATATACAAGACTGAGTACAATCCCTCTGGACCACAACGCAATAGTGCTGTATTGTAGGTATAGTCAGAACACTAGGAGAGCCCCATAGCACAGGAAAAAGAGAGGGATTAGCCTCGGCAGCCAGGAGGCTTTCACGTGTATATATGATTATATAGATGTAGTGGGAGTTCCCTCCTTAGAATTATTATTTACTATCAATGACCGCAAATTTGCCCCAGCACCTGTCCCTCAAAACCGTGACATCTGTGGCCAATGGGTGTCAGTAGGTCTCAAATGTAAACTCTTACTAACAATGGTGATACATGAAAGAGATACAAGATGCACATTCAAATGATTGATAATATCATCTAATGGATGATGTGAAGAATGATCTTGTTTAGATAGTTAGCTCACTAAATTTGGTGGGTAACAAGACTGTAGAATACATGAACAGCGTCTGTGCACCAGCCTGTATTCAATACCTTATCCTGATACAGCAGTCAATCCCCCTTCTCTCTGTCTCCAAACAACTCTCCCAAGCCAGTATGTCACAGACCAACTATAGAGAGCAGAGAATGAACATGGATGATGGTATATTAGCAATTCAACTATGGAGAGCCAGCCTCTACAAATTAAGCCAGATATATATACATACTTGTTGGAGTCTCACTTTGTTCCTCCAAGGTCAGATAACTTCTAGATGGTTCCAGTTGCCTCTCCTGGGTTCAGTGTGAGTCTCTGTGACGGCTTGTAAGCCGGTAATTGCCTGTAGCCTGCGCTGTCTAACGCAGGCTTAGCATGAAACTAGACAGGGACTATTCTTGGAAGCAGGGTCTTACAACTTGGCAAACACCTCCAACAATAGGGAACGACAAAGGGATACGAGAAGGGATACGAGAAGGGATACGAGAAGGGATACGAGAAGGGATACGAGAAGGGATATAGATATTTGGATAGAAAACTGTGTCATTGGCCGGGATAATAATCATGTATAAAGTAACTGTTATTATCCTCTTCAATCTGTAGTTCACCATAGATTGAAAATAGAATACCTCTGACCATAAGGTTGCCTCAGTGCCTATGCTTATACTGTGACAGTCTTTTTCAAATCGAGCCTATTCTAGATCTTTTGTAAGTGGGTCTAGTGTACTCTACAGGGGCTCTTGAGCCGGCCCAATTACTTGTAATTGTATGAGTCAGAGGAGTCCAAGCCTTATTTATTAGGCAACAGTCTAATGATAACAAGGCATGAGTCTGTGACAGTATGCCTGCTCCTGCTTGTGCAGACTATAGGAAAATATCAGCTTTGAGCCATTACACAGTACAACATAAGCTACAGTAACTAATTGGCTTTTCAGATATTAGAGCAGCCGCTTATCTATCTATTTTTTAGCCTCAGGTACAACCATATTACTCATTCAAACTCTTTAACAACATGGAAGATTGCATTGGGAAAATGAGTAAGATTGAGGGCCAATACATATAAAATACTCTGTGTCTCCAATTCCAACAGTCATGTGCCTATTTCTTGCAGAATTTAAGATAACAATACCTTCCCCTGATCCACCTCTATATTTTGATTTCTACCTTCTATTTCTAATAGTAAATAAGCTAGTACTTCTAAATAATATAACATTAGCTATAAGATGTTTTCTTAACAGTTGTGAATTAATGATCTATGACTACTCATCATCTACATATATGGATTAGTTATAATAACTAGGCTATATACGAGCAGGACAATGGATACTCTTGAGGAAGTTATGCTCACAGTAGGTCTCGTTAATTGCTATCATGTGTGTTCTCGTGATATGTAAGACTTGAATCTATATTCTCATATAAATGAAACTTGGTTAAGAGAATGAACAGAGATTCAGACCTCCTTATATGCTTCTCCAGACTTATTGTGTTCGCAGCCTAGTGCTAGAACATTCCCTTATGATATCATTTCTCTCCTACAAGAAATGACCATCTCGTTCTCCCTCAGACCATCATTCTCTATCTAATTCCATAATCTCCATTCTATCAAGTTCTAGTTGAGACCATAATACACAAACATGCATTACACACTAAACACCTCAAGGTTTACTTTCACAGTTACAGGAATCTACTATGACGTGACCTTATGCATCTACCATGGTAAGTTGCATGGATAATACAACAAGGTTAATTTCCCAATACTCAGGGATTGAGTATCTAAATTACATGATATTGGGACCTAATTCATACTATTGCACTCAACTCATATAGCCCATCATCCCACAGGACTTTATATTATGTAAAAATACCATGAAAAGTGTGATTTATATGGGTTGCAAGCTATCATAAATCAGGTCAACTCTTGGATATTGCATCTAGCCAATGTTCCATACTTTTTGAATTAGTAACAGCCATATCATTCCTAGTAGCAAAACAGTGCTCATTTGACTTATATTAACCACCTCTCTTCCACTCCTACAAATCAAATTCTTGAAAGACTGGCTTTATTCAAATCTCTAGTTCACTAAGTCTAGCTTCTGTTCAACTTCTACACAATAAATAAAAATTTGCTCATAGGAAATCAACAGTGCGTTGGGGGACTATTCTCAACACCTGTCAGTGGTGTCCCCTACGAACCTCCAGCTCTCACTGTAGAGTCTGCAGAGCCAAGATTGAGTAACAACCTCCTCACTTCGATGAGGATTCCCAGTCGCCTTCGCGATCTGTATCGTCTTCATTTCTCATCACATCCCCCTATCACCATTATCATGAAGCTAACCACGATCAGATCAGACGTTAGGGTCGAAGCCCTTCTCGTCACCAACCCTTGATCATGGAGGAAAAGCCATCCGATGAGTTTCCGGAGCGAACCCAGCACCCGATACGGAGATGGTGGATTGGATCAAGATGGCCTCGAATGCTACAAAGAAGGGAGATATAGATGAATATGCGCACCTCATGTGGTCCCGGTGTCTAGGCCTCGCCTGGCTGGGGCTGCAGGTTTTTTGAGACTTTTTCCCGCGCACGCAGTTTCCATTGCTACCATTTTTATTTTTTTTGGGTAGAAGGTTCCGTGGAAAAGGTGGCTGAATTCCACGGGTAAATACTGAGCTGAATGGCTATTCATCATGGGCAATATATCAATGATCTTACAAGTAACAAGAGAGGACAGGAGCACTGTACAAGGTGTGGCCTGGGCCAGAGAGGAACCCAATGTGCTAGATAGTCGAAGACTCAAGTAGTACAATAAAACCCACTCACTCACTCACTCACTCAACAGTGCGTTTAAGTTAAAATTTATACCTTATGCTAAAATCAATCAAGGCTTAAACAGTATGAAGTTCCTACATCTTACCGGAATCATTGTGCTGCTAAGTCAGGCTACATCAATTTCTGCTGCCATGTTGTTCCCAAGGTCGTCATCTGGTTCAGGGTCGGTTCATAACCCATTGGATCATATCAGAGCTGCTATCAAAAAGATTAAGGAGAGTAGAACCCCACTGGAATCGCCTGATAATAAAATAAAACAACTTGCTAAAAAATTAAACTTCCAATTCCTCATTCCCATTCATGTTTGTCCTGAATTGAATAAGAACCGTAAGTGAGAAATCACACCTGGTCTAAGGCAATATGGTAATTGAGTCATTCATAGAACATGACCATTTTATCACTAATGACAAGCATAATAATCTTAATTACTGGGTTGTTGTTAGTGAGGATAATAGGATGGTTTTCGGAAGCCAGGTTGATTAAGATAGCTTAGAATAGAACTTATGCTTTTAAAATTTTAGGAGCAAATTCTGGAGAGAAGAGGTTTGGATGGATTTAGTGTCTTAAATTTTGTACCAGTTGGTGATACAGGAGCTTACCTATTGTGGATAAAAGCCGGCAAGATTAATGTAAATTCACCCAGCGCACACAAGTATTAGTCTGCCATTAATTCTAGTCTTGAAGGCAGAGAAGCTTAGTAAAAATTAGAAACTTTGATTCAAGTTCAAATTAAATTCTGTCTAGACATCAGAGCAGCATGAAGACAGTAGAGTAGAGAGATGGGTCATAGAAGTGGTATTCAAGCTGAAGGGTGCCAGCCTACATCATGCTGTTGGAAATATCGCGCCATGAAATGGGCGCAATATTCATGGAACGAAAGTAGAAGTTGACTAAAAGAGTGTCATGTTCGGATTACAGCTAAAAATGTGGAAAGTGTGCGCTACAGTTACAAGTGTAAGCGACACGTAGCCTAAGCCACACCATAAACAAGTGTGGCGCCATCTAGGCATAGAAAACCCCCAATAACCTCCTTGTGCCCACGCCATACAGCCGCTCATATATCTAATGGGTAGCCTGAAGCGCTACCATATTACCCATTCCAACCTGTTAAACACACACAAGATCGTGTCGGGAACCTAGACGAAATGGAGGGCCCATACGTCCACAACACTCTGTGTCTCCATTTCCAACATATGCATGAGATAGTTGTATAACTGTGAAGGTTATGAGTCAAATGGAATAATAATTACTCGTCACTGGTATCACAAGTTTCTGTTTGAATGGTAGGTGGTTGGATAGTTGATTGCTGGTAAGTTTCCGATGATTTTCTAATTGCTTTCATGAAATGTTAGAAATTGTCAAGGATTTCTAGGAGGAAATATCTCGAAGAACAAGTGTACAATTTCGGACAAGAATATATTGATAGTTGTATAGGATATTGAATTCTCTTCTCCATATGAATTAATAAAATATAATGTTTTGTTTTAACTTAGTTTTACATCTACAAAAAATCCAGTCCTTAAATACAGATCCCCGAGGTTTTAGTGATCCCGAACTCCCAGTGATCCAGCTACAACCAGCCCCTCAATTACGGTAGGGTAGTATTTCCTAGCCACTGCATTACAGATACTACTGAATCTCGTGTCCCCTAGCTAAGCTTCATCATATGCAATAGAATCAAGTAAATTGATCTTGATGATCAAACTAGAAATCTAAACCTTCATACATACTAAGTCTAGATTTCCAACATGAAACTGAACACAGCATACTTATATAATCCAATAAGACTCATGTTATTGTCTATGGAAACTCGAGGGACAAAAGGCAATTGGCGAGTGGTCAAAAGCTGGCATGGACTCAAATCGTAAGATTCTAAACTAAAGAGAAAAGTATCTAGAAGGATTTGAATCTGTACATATGCACATAGATGTTCCACTGACAAATGGAGTTGCCAACACGAAACCTCCCGTCCCTCATTATCTTCAACCCAAGGGTTTTGCATGAAAACCAACATCCATGACAAATCTTTCATATCGTGATTTGTCACACTCAAGACTCGTGTGTGTGAAACTAGTTGTTGGAATCCCTGAATTGACCCTAAGTCGGCTTACCAACTATTGGACCAATGACCACGTGGTCACTAAAAATGTCGGGGTGTCACATTGTCTATGTTGTTTCTGTTAAAGTTATGAGCTTGAGTGAATATGGAGGTTATAGCGGAATCAGTGTCAGCGGTTAGACTGATACAATAAGTCTCGTATGAAGTTGTAGAAGGAAGAGTTGACTGGAAACAAGTGTATTGAGATGTATGGCTCTGAGTAAACTTAGCTGATAAGAGTGAGATTGCGTGTGCGCATATCTTATCAACTGTTGTTTTTGACTAGTATTTATCAATCTCCATGGATCATAAGTAATGATCCCTGTAGATGTAGATCTATATACATACAGATCTATGTGACAGAAATATAAAGCTAAATACATGTGTGTCAGTAATAGATCCGAGAAACCTATAACCTGTTACAGCTAGAGTTGACCAGTGATAGGTTTATGGTATCACGTGATGTGTAGTCTTGTTGAGTAAGCATCGGTCCCGGAAGCGAGCTGGCAGAGTTTTCAGCCCAGCGAGGCTGCATGCCATTTTCTCTCCTTGTCTTTTCTTTTAGTTATTGTGCGTAGCTTTAGGTCCAAATACAAAGCAATTACTCTTCTATCTTTCAAGGGAGCTTTCTAATATCAACCTGAGGTCGGTCGTAATATAAGAAAAGACCAATACAACCTTTGCTGAGAAGCATATCATCTGCCCGTCATCAACATTGTCGTCGAACCTCTGCTGCACGACCTGATCAACAACCACCTGCCTACCTTTCTAAGTAGGTGCCTTCTAGTCAGTCCGCTGATTGGAGTGTTTCCGGAGCAAGCCGGAAAATTATTTAAATTTTGCCTACCTCTGTAGCGTTCTTTCTCTGCCACGGAACTTCGCTGATCTGATTGCAATTCAAAAAAAAAGGTCTCCATCCTCCATCTTCTACTCATGTCAACTCGTCGAAGTGCACGAGAGACTACTACGCCTGCACGTTACGGTTTTCCTAGCAGCGCTGATCAGCCTTTACAGAACACTGAGGATACGCTGAAAAAAGATAGAGAAGTGGAAGAAATGTCTGACTTCACCTTAGCTCAGCAAGCGACAATAGGTCAGATCGTTGCCGCAGCGCTAGCTAATTCTCAGTCAAGCAAGTCGCCAACCACCGAGGCCTGAACGACCCCTCGCGCCCTTACAGCTGACCTTCAACCTTCGGTGGACTACTATCTGCCTGTACTTGAACCTTCGATCGCCGCTTTAGAGTCACACCGGGTCAAGTACCCATGAAGTGTGTTTACCGACTATCTGGGCGACATTGGATACGATGCTTGGAATATGAAAATGAAGCTTTTCTTCGAGGAGTTTTCGGGGAACTTTCGACAAGGGCAAGCCCAAGTTAGGGCATATTTCAAGTGTACTGGAGGAGAAGCTAAGACAATTATCCTGCAGCATATGGATCCCGACTTCGGTGGAGTCTTCGACGGAGCAGCAGATGTCCTCAAGGCCTTGGATCAACGTTTTTTTGACCACAATCATGTGCAAGCTGCCAAATCAAAGTACCAACAACTTAAAATGGGCAGCATGACATACGACGAGTTCCGCAAAAAGTTCACAAACTATGCAAGCACTGCTAAGATTGCGCGATCTCGTTGGTTCGAGTATGTCTGTGAGAAAATCTCCCCGGCCTTGAAGCGAGATGTCAGGATTGAGAAGTACAAGATGAATGGTAACTACGCGATCTTGGACGAATTCTTAGCCATTGCTGATCGCGAATCTTGCAACATCGTTTTCGAGGAGAGCCAGTTGGCCCGTAAGGCGGTTGTTATTCATGCCGAAGATCAAGGACGTAGCCGCTACGCCGGAATTCTCAAAAAGGACAATTGGCGACCGAGCTCACCTGTCGGTCCCTCGACTTCCAGCACTGGCCTTTCCAATGTCCGTCTCTGCTCGTTTCCGCAGTTGTGAGCCCTACTCTCTTGACCCCAGCTGGTGATTGCCGACTTTGTCACAAGTCCGGGCACTGGATGCGAGACTGTCCGGATGTCCTGAGGCATCGACAAATGGAAAAGAGGATTGCAGCCCTACAGTTGGATGAAGATGAAAGTTCAGAAGACCTTTCAAAAAACTTCTAAGCCGTGGTAAAGACTCCCACTGCGGTAAAGGCCATGATTTGTGGAAGGACTTAGAATTTGATTACCGTTCCCTATTTGGAGGACGCCAGTTTCTAGTTAATATAGAACTAGCTAGAAATGGAAATTATATCAAAACAAGTGCATATATCGATGGCGGAGCAAATATCTTTGGTGCTATTAGTACCTCTTTGGCCTCCCAACTTCTCTCCTTGTTCCGAATCTCATTTCTCACCCTTCCTAAGCCGATCGTCCCCACTGGCTATAATGGCCACTCTGGGAAACCGATCACTTCTGCTATCCTCCTCACCCTTACAATTGACAAACGCCGGATCAACTTCCCTTTCCTGATTACCGATTTGGGTAGTACTGACATTCTTATTGGTCGGAAATTTTTAGAACACTATGATCTCAAGCTAGACTACGCTGGGGGAAGGAATCGGATACACTGGCCAGACGATATGCCAGCTGTCCCTTACTATGATCGTAGATTGCTCCTTTGCGTTGATAAGGCACCTCGCAAGACTAACGCAGATCATCAAGCAGACGTCGCCCGACGAGACAGCCAGATGGAAGCCGCCGAAGAAGCAGAACTTTCAGGAGTACAAATGACCAGTGACTTCAGATTGCTAGTCAGTCCCGTTGAAGGAAAACCCCCCGAAATTGAAAAAATCTCAAATACAACCCCAGCCTCTTAGACAATCATGTTTCTTAAGAGACATGCGGAACCGCTTATTAATTATGGAGGGGTTGCTCCAGAGATCAAATCCCTGCAGTCCACTTTTGAATTCTCAGACTTACAGGTCAGAGTTACCAGTCAAATTGCCTGCCCTGCCCCTAAATTCGAAGCCACACAACACCTACTCGACGAATATTTCCATGATCTCGGCGTCATCAATGCATCGGTTCCACCTGAAAAGCTCTGCCCAAATATCTCGTGATGCCCTTACCAAGGACAATTCTACTTTTGTTACTACGGTAATTGAAATTGATATGGAGATCAAGCGAAGAAAGGATGGGCTGGAATTTCAAGACGAAGTCAAGGTCGAGGCCCTAGATAGTAAACTATCTTCGGAGGAAGCTCTGGAGGCCAAATACCAAACGGACGAAGATATGGTGAAAGAAAAGCTCATGCCTCAATATCAAGCTTTCCAAACCCTCTTCTCTCGGAGAGCCTCAGATGAGCTCCCTCCACACAGGCCCAATGTCGACCACAAAATCGAGCTACCAGCTGGAAACAACTTGCCCATGGAGTCATTACGCCGAATGACCGATGAACAACTCTCGGAAACCAAGCGGTACATCTTAGAGAACCTCCATAAAGGTTTCATTGCACCTTCGAACTCTCCGCACGCTGCACCAATCCTCTTTGCTAAGAAAGCCGACGGTAGTCTGCGCCTGTGCGTTGACTATCGAAAGCTTAATGAGCTAACTGCCAAGGACCCGTACCCAATTCCCTTGATCGACGAAATAATGGCACGTATTTCAAAGGCAAAGATCTTCACGAAGCTGGATATCCAACAGGCCTTCCATCGCATCAGTATGACCAAAGATGCCGAAGATTACACCACATTCCGCACTAGATATGGGACGTACAAGTTTAAGGTGCTGTTGTTTGGTCTGACGAACGGACCAGCCACCTTCCAGCGCTTCATCAACAACATCCTCATGAAACATCTAGACGATTTCTGCTCGGCTTACATGGATGATATCCTAATATACTCTGAAAATCTCGAAGAGCATGAGATCCTGTTGTGGTTATAAGCTGTGAGGTATATGGCAATTAAATGACTCTGCTGTCCGTCGGTGGAGTGGCACGGGCTCATGTGCAATGGTGAGTCGCGGAGATGGCGCGCTCACGCTGGGTGATGGCACGATGGACACTGAGTGTGTATCACTGTGGCCAAATGGGTGTCAGTAGGTATCAAATGTGAACTCTTACTGACAATGGTGATCTATGAAGGTGATGCTAGATGTGCATCCCGACGATTGATAATATCATCTAATGGATGATGTGAAGTATGATATTATTTGGATAGATTTAATTCACTGAACTCGGCAGGTGAAGAGATTGTAAAGTACATGAACAGCGTCTGTGCACCAGCCTGTATTTTCCACCCTTTCCTAATACAGCAGCCCATCCTCAGTTCCACTGTCTCCTAACAACTAAACCGAGCCAGCACAACAGATCCACGTAAAAAAGATCATGCAAATTCTCTTGGATCACGGACTTCAAGCCAACATTAAAAATTCCGAGTTTCATGTCACAAAGACGAAGTTTTTGGGGTTCATTGTCGGAGTTAAAGGTATTGAATTCGACCCCGACAAGATCTCGGTTATTAAAAACTGGGAGTACGCTGCTAACGTTAGGGGTGTGCAAAGCTACATGGGATTTTGTAACTTCTACCGGCGTTTTATCAAGGATTATAGCACCATCTGTCGCCCCCTCACACGCTTAACGGGCAAGGATGTTGTATTTAACTTTAATAAGAAATGTGAAGCAGCCTGGGAATTGTTGAGATCAGCATTGAAGTCCGCCCCAATCCTCTGCCACTATGACCCGTACAAGCAGGCACGTCTAGAGACAGACTCGTCGGATGGAGTTGTCGCTGGCGTCCTCTCCCAATTGCAGGAAGATGGTCTTTTTCACCCTGTGGGTTATTTCTCAAAAACAATGATTGATGCCGAGCTCAATTACCCAATCCATGATAAGGAACTCTTGGCAATTTTCCGATCCTTCAAGCAGTATAAGCTTGAGCTATTAGGTGCCCAGAAAAACGTCCATGTGTATACAGACCACAAGGCTTTGGAGTATTTCATGTCAACAAAGGAACTCACAGCCCGCCAAGCTCGTTGGGCAGAGCTCTTCGCCGAGTTCCATTTCACGATTATGTATTGAACAGGTATTACAAATACTCTTGCAGATACCCTCTCCCATCGCGATCAAGAACTCACACCCATTGAGGCTAAGAAACGGGCATACCGGAACCAACAGAAGATTCCGGACAACAAGATAGACCCAAAGATCCTGGAAGAACTGCGAGTGGCGAAAATTGACTGCCTCAATGAAGTCGACTCTTACATCCATAGAGACTCAGTGGATGCAGACAACGAGGTTGCGACTCATAATCCCGGATTAACAGTCAATGACAAAGCTACATCACCTTTGGACCACCTGGTTGTTGATGGCGAGCCACCGGACCCGGCCTCTGTAGTGGCATACGACATTGATGGATACAACATTGTTGATCAGGTTATTGAAGTCAATAAAACCTCTCCTGACTCGGAACCCCCTCGTGCGAAAGCTAGAGCGCACCACATGGATTATGAGCTTAACCAAGGGATACTCTGTTGTAATTAAGGGAGTAACATGACTGCATTACAATAAACTGTTCACATTAGAATAATGTGCACATGCGCCATGGGATATGATTGACCTAAATCATCACTCATTGGTATGACATAGTATTTCCCAATAGATTCCTAATGGTATCTATTGGCGCTAGGATCTCTCACATCCTTCCTTTCTCGGTTAGACAAGGACAGATGTTGGAACATCCACTAGTGTGCAGAACCCCCTTTTTCATGTATATAGAAGAAGGTCCTGTCACGTAGATAACTTAAGCAACTCATACAATAGGAAATTGAAACAATCTCCATATTATTTACACACTTGAGAATACCTGGGAATATCCTCAAGTTTGTCCATTGATCCAAGTCCTAAGAGTATAACTCACGAACTTTACTTCTCTTAAAGCCATAGCTACCTCCTTCCATACCTTCATCCTGACGGTACGTCATTCCAGCTCAGCATAGCCTTTCAATTAACTCTACTTCCAAGGACGCCTGGAGATACCCATAGAACCTCCAGAGCTGCGCACCTCCTTGATCCGCCACGTGCATGCCCAGCCATGTGTGTCACACGCTGGAGTCAACAAGGTCAAGTTACTGCTCGGTCAGAAGTACCACTGGTCTGGATTAGGGAATAATGTTGCCCGTTATATTGCCAACTGCAGTTGTGCCTGCCAGAAGGCCCGACGGGACAAGACACCTGGCCTGTTCCACCCTCTGCCAATTCCTGCTCGACCGTACCAACACTTGACAATGGACTTCACTGAGCTTCCTCTTGACGAAGCGGGTTACAACACCGCATTCATCATCATGGACAGATTGACAAAAAACCCCTTTCAATTCCGTGCCATAAAACAATCATGGCTAAGGAAATGGCTGGGCTATTCCTCGTGCATTGGGTACGTCACTTCGGAACGCCCGACTCTATATATTCCGACCGTGGACCACAATTTGTTTCAACTTTCTGGAAAGAATACTGCTGGATCTTAGGCACCAAAGTCAAACTCACTACGGCCTATAACCCTAACGTTGACGGATAAACTGAGGTCATGAATCAGTATGTTAAGCAGAGACTACGCCCTTTTTGCACATACTATCAAGATAATTGGAGCTCCCTATTGCCACTTATGGATATAGCACAACTCATCTTGCCCCACAAGTCACTCAGCAATATCAGCCCCTTCCAGGTGCTGAATGGGTACGAACCAAGAACCTCGTTCGACCTTCACAACCCCGAACCTCCCAGATCAGCCACCGAACAGCTCAGTTGTCAGGATGCCTTGGATGTTGCAAGCCGTCAGGAGAAAGCAATAGCCTTCTCTCAGTCAGCCTTACAATTGCAACAAGATAAGATGAAGAGACTGGCTAATTGTACCCGTCGCGAGGTAGATTGGGCAGTGGGCGGCCTAGCAGTCATTGACACTAGGAACTGGAAGTTGGACCGACCTTCAAGAAAACTCTCCGACAAGTGGTACGGCCTAGTAAGAGCTCTAGCGAAAGAGGGGGAGAGCTGGAGAGTCGATTTGCCAGTTCATTGGAAAATCCATCCCGTGTTTCATTCCCATTCCCTACGAAAATATATCAGTAATCCTCTACCTGGACAAGTACGCCCTGCTCAGGCGCCAATGCAAATAATAGCGAATCAGGACAAGTGGGAAATTACTAGCATTTTGGGGTCACGGGTGCAGAACAGCATGCTGGAGTATAGGATTCAGTGGCAAGGTGCAGACAAGGATCTCGAATGGTACCCCTGCTCGGATGCAATGACCGGCCCACACAAGCTCAAAGAATTCCATACCAGTCGCCCACAAGCTAAAGGACCTCCAAGGGCTCTGCCGAAATGGATAGAAGCTTACAATGCTGGAATTGACAATTACAGCAACTTGGAGGACAATAGACCAATGACCTGAACTGCGTGGACGCAGTTTTTCAAAGGGGGGGGGTAATGTTACGGCTAGAGTTGACAAGTGATAGGTTTATGGTATCACGTGATGTGTATTCTTGTTGAGTAAGCATCGGTCCCGGAAGCGAGCTGGCGGAGTTTTCAGCCCAGCGAGGCTGCATGCCTTTTTCTCTCCTTGTCTTTTCTTTTAGTTATTGTGCGTAGCTTTAGGTCCAAATACAAAGCAATTACTCTTCTATCTTTCAAGGGAGCCTTCTAATATCAACCTGAGGTCGGTCGTAATATCAATTGCGTTGTCAAACTTGTGAAAGACAGATTGATTGTTGTCACTGAGGAGATCTGAGATATAATAAAAGAACTTTGCGGTGTCTAGTTCAAATATCTTTAATTTATCATTGTTCCAAGATTCCCCTAATCTCTCAAATTTTGATGTCATTTGCTCTAATGGATCTCTTGATTCATTTTCATTTCTTTTTGATGACATGGTACTAGAACATTTGGGTTCTTCTTTGGGGTGAATGGAAGAGCCTCCCTCTCGCTTTATCCAAGCAAAGTTTGCTTTAGTTGTGTGGGTCACGTAGAAGTAACCTTTTGACTATGACTTAAATTCTACCTTGCAGAACCATTTATCATGATTTTGACGAGAGAGTATGAGTGCCTCATGTTTCTTGTAGTCTGAACCCATTGTCAGTGGTAAAATATTTCCTCCTCTTTTTCTTAGTTTAATAGAATTACTTTCTTTCGTAATCTTTAGCGCTGTCATCCATTGGCGCTCTTTTGTTTGTAAACATTTGTGTCTTTCACATTCTCGTTCGTTGGCGCTACTCCAATTGTTGTTGATTTCTTTAGCACCCTCGTTTGTTGGAGCAACTTGAGAAAATTCAGGGCACCGGTGGTCATAACCTGTTAGAATCTTAGTCCTTATATTGTGTAATGATCACGTTAAGGAATTCTAATGTAAAATATGGAAGGTAGACTTGTCTATGAAATCAACTCGTTAGGAGTATATAGTAAATTATCTTATGAAAACGGATCTAACACTCATGATTTACATCTTGAGTGCAGGTCTATGCATGCTAACAAAATAACCCAATAACCAAGTACTAAACAAGCTGATTGTACATGGTATCTTGCTCTCTGGTTCTCCTAACTCCTGGCTAATGATGACAACTCAGACCAATAACAAGGGTCATGAGGATCCTGGAGTTGCAATACATTAGACTTATTTCTCAACAGAAAAACAAATTGGAAATATAGATTATGAATGCAGGGACTCTATAGGGGAGGTGGTATTTGACTAAAGGAAATGTAATAGATTCGATAAACTGTCATAGCTTCATAGCTGAATACAATCTTATTCAAAAAAAAAAGAAGCTCTGGAACAAAATTAACTCAGCATTTACCCAAGCAGGGGCTCAGAAACCAGTGATCCTCACAGTGGCTCTGTCATATATGAAGAAAAATATAATCCTTACCACTACAGAATCAAATATTTGCTGAATACCTCTTAGAAAAGAAATCTGTTTGGGGACATCTGATTCCACATGCAGCTTGTCAAGTCAATGAGCCTTGGCACAAGGTTGTGATCCATGGAGTCCCCATACATAAATTTGACAATGAAGAATTTGGAGACATGATTAGGGATGAGATAAAAACATTCAATCATGGGATTAACATAATTGGCAACCCCTATTGGCTAACATCAGCAGAAAAGCGATCATACCAGACAGCTGGAAGTATCATTGTGGCATTTGCAACTGAAAAGGAGGCTTCAAATGCTATTAGAAACAGGCTTTACTTGGCAGGAAAAAGTTGCAGAGTAGAAAAGCTTTACTCTGTGCAACCCATAGCCCAGTGCAGCAGATGCCAAGGTATTGCTCATCTTGAAGCTAGATGTATGAGAGATCAAAGGTGCCAGATCTGTGCTGAGCACCACAACACCACCCAACACAAGTGCTCCTCATGCCCAGCTAAGGGAAAAGCTTGTGACCACACCCTTCTAAAGTGCGCCAATTGTAACCAAAACCACAAGGCAAATGATCTCAGTTGTGAGGTGTATAGAGCCTTGAAAGATTGAACCCAGGAGCCTGAGCTATAACTTTAATGGATGGACACCTGAAAGTTATTCAGTCCAACATAATGAAAAGCTCTCCATTAACAGAGAGTCTACTTCAAACAGCCCTTGAAAATAATATTAGTCTGATCCTTGTCCAGGAACCAAGACTAATAACCAACCAATCTTCTACTAAATTTCAATCAAATAATATGTCACGGACCGAGGGCTTATTCTGAATCAATAGGAACCCTGTACGAAGATATCTGTGGTATTCTGCTATAATCTGTTCTGCTCTAATCTGTTCTGTTCTGTTCTAATCTGTTCTATTCTGTACTTGTCTAGACTATTCTACTCTGTATGAGAGTATACTGGAAAGTTCGAGAATAATAGAAAGGAATATATAATGGGCAATTGGGATAACTTTAGTTGGGCAGATTATGGTCTTGTATTTTTAGGAACTCTTTAGAATTATTGAATATTATCTAATGTCGAACTTTTGAACTGTCAAACCCTTGAATTATCGAACTCTTGACCCTGGGAATGCGAACATCTCTAGCACCATTGACATTACCATAATCTCTCTAAACATGTCGTCATCTGGATATGGTGACAAATTTCCCATAAAATTTGAAGTTATTGAAACTATTGAACAATTTGTTGATGGAGTGGATTCCAATCCGGAATTAATTTATGGAGCAATATTGACTTTATATTGGTTAAGAGACAAAGCAGAAGTCGAACTGGAAGCTGTTAGGACAGAGATCGAGTTTCTAAAGAAAGATTCGAGGATTATATCTAAAAATAATTACAAAAATATTGCATCTCTTCTAAAGACGGCCCTATTTTCGACTCCCTTCAGATCTAGCAAAATTCCTCACCCTAGAGTTTTCTATGGCTTTAAGAAAGACTTCTTCAATTGGAAAGAATCATTACTCTTGAAACTTAATGCAAATGCCGACCGTTTCCCTTCTGAACAATCTAAAATGGTTTATGTCTACTCACGACTCAGCCCTGATTGTCAAGCTCATATACATAGCTGGATAAAAGATGGAGTTATTCTGTTTTCGACTTGTGAAGTAATGATGGAGACCTTGACCAAGATCTTTGACGATCCTAATCGAATTCGGAATGCCAAATCAAGATTATACTCAAACAAACAACAAATTAAGTCTTTTGCTTCTTGGATTGTTGAGATTCGCCGCGATGCTGCTATTGCTGGGTACGCAAACTATGAATATAATCAGCTAAAAGATCTTGTCCTCCATAATATGAATTTAGAACTTAAGAAAGCTTTAATTTACGAAAGAAACATTGACTCACTCGATTTTGATGAGGCGATTTCAAGGCTCCAAGATATTGAGAATTTCCAACAGTCTTATGAAAGTGAGGCTGCGCGATATAATTTGTGGCGAAAAATTCAGTCCAAAACGTCGCCGTATGCTGCCCTCACCAATTGCCGTTTAAGTTATGAGAACCTGGGAGATACTATGAACTCATCAGCCACTAGAATTGCTAGTCAAGGACCCCTTACTCAAGAAGAGAAATGTCAACGCCAGAGGCTTGGGTTACGTTTCTATTGCGGTCAAGGAGGGCACCTGGCGAAATCTTGTGAACGGGCGCGCTCGAAGAAAAACAGTCACTCAGCTGAGATTCCCACCATTGAGACTGGGCCGGGAAAACTTAAGAGCTCTTTCGTAAGTCGCCCACAGAGTTCTAGCCAAATCTTGTCAATATCCTCGGTAGCTGTTGGAAAGTAATCATGGGAAAAGACTGGCTATTTTGCATTAGAATGTTTGGTCAGAAATAGATATTTTCACCCAGTCCAATCTCTTGCACTTCTTGACAGCGGTGCCTCTGCTTATGGATTTGTGGATACCAAGTTTGCGCATACAAACAATCTTGATCTTGTACCCTTGACGCGTCTGCACTACCTCCGAGTTTTTGATGGATCTGAGTCTTCTGCAGGTCGAATCACTCATGTAGCCAAAACTAAACTTGAAATATCTGGTCACACCAAGACAATGGTGCTTTTTGTGACAGCCCTAGCATATTTCGATATAGTATTGGGACTCCCATGGCTGCAGCAACACATTCCGGAGATAAACTGGCTTAAAGAATCGCTTGTCTTCAATCAAACTTGTTGTCGCAAGCATTCCACATCACTTCCAGTTTGCATCAAAGCAGTTTCTCCTGATGTTGTTGCACAGAGACGCAAAACCAAGGAAATGAATAGAGTTGAGAGAACAGCAGAAACCTATGATGCACAAAATTTCGAAGAATTTGTTGCCAAAGAAGACCTAATTGTATCAGCAATTACTCTAGAAGATATTCGAGAGGCCTTACGGGATAAACCTCGAGTTGACCCAGCTTTGAAGCTACAAAAAGAATACCATGGTTATTTGAGAGTTTTTTCCAAAGACGACGCGGACAAACTTCCTTCATCTAGGCCGAGCGATCATCGGATTATACTAAAGCCAGGTTCCGAACCACCCTGGGGGCCACTGTATGGAATGTCTCGAGAAGAGCTACAGGTCTTAAGGAAATATATCAAGGAAATATATCAAGGAAAATTTAGATAAAGGTTTTATCAGGCCAAGCTCATCTCCAGCATCTTCCCCAGTACTTTTTGTCAAAAAACCTGTAGGTGGGCTTCGTTTTTGCGTGGACTACCGGGCTCTTAACGATGTAACTATTAAAAATCGCTATCCCATTCCGAGAATTAATGAAACTTTGACACTGCATAGAAAGGCCAAGTTCTTTACAAAACTAGACGTGATTTCGGCTTTTAATCATTTGCGCATAGCTAAGGGCGACGAATACCTGACTGCATTTCGTTCCAGGTTGGGCCTTTATGAATACCTAGTGATGCCATTTGGACTTGCAAATGCACCTAGCTCATTTCAGAATTATATCAATGATACGCTCAAAGGATATCTCGATGAGTTTTGTACTGCCTACATTGATGATGTTTTAATATTTAGTGAGACCTTTGAGGAACATCAGATTCACGTTAAAAAGGTGTTGGCACGTTTACTGGAAGCTGGTCTACAGATTGATATTAAGAAATGTGAGTTTCATATGCAGTCTATCAAGTTTCTCGGTTTGGTTATATCAACAGAGGGCATAAAAATGGACCCTACTAAACTTGAAGCAATTGAAAATTGATCGAGGCCGGAATGCACAAAAGATATTTTTAGATTTATTGGCTTAGCAAACTTTTATCGGCGATTTATCCGGGGATTTGGGAATATAGTTGTGCCTCTAACAGATTTAATGAAAAAAGATAAACCATTTTCGTGGGGACCGGAGCAGGAGAATTTGTTTCTAGAGTTAAAAAAGAACTTTAAGGAAGATGTAGTTCTACGGCATTTCGACTGGGATAAACCAGCTCGCCTCGAAACTGATGCATCGGATCGTGGAACGGGAGGGGTACTACTTCAGCCGGATGATACAGGACATTGGAGACCAGTTGCTTTCTTCTCGAAGAAAATGAGCCCAGCTGAGTCTAACTATGAAATATATGATAAAGAACTTCTGGCCATTGTACAAGCTTTTGAAGAATGGAGGCCGGAGTTAGAGGGAACCTCTGACCCTGTGGAAGTTGTTACAGACCATAAGGCCCTAGAACATTTCATGAAGTCAAGGCTACTTAGTAGACGCCAGGCACATTGGAGTGAGTTCCTTTCTCGATTTAACTTCAATATTTGCTATTGTCCAGGTGCACAAAACACCCCGGCAGATGCACTATCGCGTCCCTCTGAATCCCTGGATCCCTCACTAGAGAAATATCTCGAACAACGTCTGCTAAAACAACACAATTTATCACCAGGAATGGAAAAAGACGTGCAGGATATCTTAATGGGTGAAGTCGAAGAACGTGTAGAAGTTCCTAGTACCTCGGAAACTGAATCCGAAGAAAATGGGCCTACATTGGCATATGTGGAAAGAATCCGGAAATCAACATGGCAAGATGAGAGCTTGTTGGCAGTTATTAATGCTATTGAAAATGGGAATGAGCATCGAGTTCGCAATTTCACTATTGCTGAGTGCTCATGGAATGATGGTATCCTTCGATATCGAGAGAGGATTGTAGTCCCACAGTGCAATGATGATTACCTATTAACAACAGAGTTAATGAAGTCCTACCATGAGTCACCAGCGGCAGGTCATCAAGGCGCAGCAGCGACCTATGCTGTGTTAGCTCGAGACTTTTTCTGGCATGGTATGTTACAGCAAGTAAAAAAATTTGTTAGGAATTGTCATACCTGTTCGAGATCTAAGCCCTCCCGCGGGGGACCTCAAGGGTTACTTCGTCCACTTCCTATTGCTAGAGAACGTTGGCGACATATTGCAATGGATTTTGTGGTAGACTTACCTGTCAGTAAAGACTGGTCTAGCGTGGAGTTTAATTCAATGTTTGTAGTTGTTGACCGTATGACAAAGCAGGTACACATCACCCCCTCTAATGACCTGACCACTAGGAACACCGCATACATGTTTTACCGCAACTGCTTCCGACTGCAAGGCCTACCCGATTCTATTGTGTCCGACAGAGGCAGCCAATTTACGGCTGAATTTTGGAAATGGCTTTGCAAACTATTGCAGATTGATCACCGCCTGTCGACTGCATTTCACCCGCAAACTGACGGCCAAACAGAACGAATGAATAGTCGAATCGAGTGACACCTAAGAGCTTATGTCAACTTCGCGCAAAACGATTGGGTTCGCTTCCTTCCATCGGCTGAATTCGCTCTCAATAATCATGACTCTCAGTTCACTGGCGTTTCCCCATTTCTAGCTTGTTATGGCCTAAACCCTCGTTCCGGATGTGAGCTTTCTGCACCACTGCACGGAGCTCCAGGACCAGCTACAATTCAGTTCGATCGGCGTGAGGCTGAAAATTTAGTATCAAAATTTAAGGAAATTGACAAGTTTATTACCAATAACATTTTGCTTCACTCTGCAGAACATGAAGAACAAGCTAATAAAAGTAGAACCGCTGCGAGAGATTTTAGATCAGGAGATAAGGTGTGGCTAAATTAGAAAAACATCAAATCACTTAGACCCTGCCGTAAACTGGATTTTAAAAACGGAGGTCCATTTTAAAGTCCTTGAGTCTGTCGGACACTACGCATATAGGTGGGAACTTCCACCTTCTGCAAAAGTTCACCCTGTTTTCCATGTCTCCCTTCTATCTCCGGTAGCTAATGATCCACTACCCGGACAAACATCGGAACCAGGACCAGTTTTAGAGGCCGAAGATGATACTCCTGAATACGAAATTGAAAGAATAATTGGGACACAATGGATTGATGGTGAATTAAATTATATATTACGATGGAAAGGTTACGGACCACAGGATGATTGGGCAATCCCAGCCTCTGAAGCCCAAAATTTTAAAGAGTTGGTTACAGAATTTCATGACATGAATCCCTCCGAGCCATGTCCTGGTGACAAACAACCACAGGCTAAGAAGCAACCAAAACGAAGATCAATGCCTCACAGGAGTTCGGCTCGGATAAGGGGAGGGTAATGTCACGGACCGAGGGCTTATTCTGAATCAATAGGAACCCTGTACGAAGATATCTGTGTGTCAAGGCTCTCTTGGGACTTGGTTACTTAACTTGGAAATGGTTGGTGGGAAATCTTGGATATTTGATAATAAAGACAATATATTAACAGAAGACTAGGTTCTTGATTCTTGGATATCTAGGTCATAGTACAAGACTGAAAGCTGGATAGCTTTCAACATGAAGATACCTCAGCTACTTATACTTCGACACTATCTACTACAGACTACAGTAATCTAGTTCCAGCCCAATTCCTGTCGAACTCCCGAGAGTGACCTAGAATCTGATCGAAGCTCAGTGAACTGGTAAGAGTACACAGTACCATCTGGAAACTAATTGCTAGAATAGCTTAGAATGCCATCAAAGTAACTCAACACCATGAATCATCTCCACATCAGTCAGTCTGTGCCACTGTGGTATTCTGCTATAATCTGTTCTATTCTAATCTGTTCTGTTCTAATCTGTTCTGTTCTAATCTGTTCTGTTCTAATCTGTTCTGTTCTATTCTGTTCTATTCTGTACTTGTCTAGACTATTCTACTCTGTATGAGAGTATACTGGAAAGTTCGAGAATAATAGAAAGGAATATATAATGGGCAATTGGGATAACTTTAGTTGGGCAGATTATGGTCTTGTATTTTTAGGAACTCTTTAGAATTATTGAATATTATCTAATGTCGAACTTTTGAAATATCAAACTCTTGACCCTGGGTATGCGAACACCTCTAGCACCATTAACATAATATAAGAAGCATAAATTATTCATCTTTTTTTCAACTTTTACCTAAAACTATCTTTCCAAACCAGCCAAGAGTTCTTGCTTACGTCCTGAAAAGTAACAGTTTCAATATTTGCTTAAGGGAGGACCTTCCTCAGATCCAGACTATATGATCTTAGAGGTGAGGCATTGTGGGAACAAATTTTTCATATACAATATTTACAACCAAAAATACCAGCTACAGAGTACATCCCCTAGGACGTTTGAAAGGGTGCTCCGAGACACAAGGCTGCTTAACCCTTGTCTTGTTCTTGGAGATTTCAACCTCCATCATCCGTCCTGGGACCCACTTTCATCTCAAACACCTGGAGCTGAGTTCTTTGTAGACTGGACAGAGGATAATAATCTGACACTTTTGAACTGTCCTGGGGAAGGAACTTTTTTCAGGCCCCAAATGGAAAGAGAAACAGTCTTAGATCTCACATATGCAACAACAAGTCTAGCTGGGAAAATCAAAGATTGGCAGATCTTACCTTCCGTTGGATCTGATCATAAGCCCATAATATTTACAGTAATGATGAGAACTAACCATCATAGTCTGTCAGAGAATCCGGCCACAGCTCTGAGATTTAATACCAGAAAGGCAGACTGGAAATTGTTCAAGGATAAATTTGATGAAGCATGTGAAATATGTCTACATTCTAAACCACTTGCTCCTATCTGTGGCTCAAGTGACCCATCTGTGGCAATGGGTTTACTCCAAGATAGAGAACAGACACAGCTTAGAGCTCTTGATCAACTTGCAGAACAACTTACATGGGCAATACAATATTCAGCTGAAAAAACCATTCCTAAGATCAAACCAGGAGCAATCTCCAAGCCTTGGTGGAACAAGGACTTGAAACTACTCAGGAAGACAATGCAGAGGAAGCAACAGGCCTTAAAACAAATACAAAAGCAGGCACAAGAGCCAGGACTTCTTAACCAAGCAAGAGATGATTTTTGTAGAGCTAGAAACTCCTATACTGATGCAGTTCAGAAGGCCAAAATCAATCATTGGGACAAATTTCTTGAGAAGGAAGACCCTCAAACCATATTCAAGGCCATGGCATACACTAAGGAATCTCAAGTCCAGCATATTCCACCAATTTTGTCTGTAGATGGAAATTTGGAGACATCTTTTCAAGGCAAAGCAAAAGCCTTCAGGCATTCCTTATTTCCACCTCCACCAAAAGTTGATGCAATTAATTGGGAAAATTACAGAGTTAAGTCAACCTTTAAATGGCCCCCCCTTACTGTCAATGAGCTTGAACAAGCTTGTTCCTCAAAGATAAAGGGCAAGACACCAGGACCAGACGCTATCTCACAAGACATGATAATAGAAGCATACAAGGCTAATCCCAATTTATTCTTCAGAGTCTACTCAACTCTATTTAACTCAGGATACCATCCAAACTGTTGGAGAGAAGCAACTGGAGCTATACTCAGAAAGCCAAATAAACTAGATTATGCAGTTCCCAAGGCCTACAGAGTCATATCCCTTCTGAACTGCCTGGGCAAGGTGCTAGAAAGAATCATGGCAAAGAGACTCAGTAGACTAGCTGAAACAACAGATCTTCTCCACACTTCCCAGATAAGAGGAAGGTTGAGAAAGTAAGCAGTAGATGCAGCACTACTCCTTACTGATGAGATCCGATCCCAAAGACAGCATAACCGGAAGACAACTACACTGTTTCTTGATATCAAGGGTTCATTTGACCATGTAGCCAAGGATCAACTTCTCGGAACTATGAAAGACCTGGGTCTTCCCGTGTCACTCCTATCATGGACAAAATCATTCCTTAGCCACAGACAGATTCAATTGTCTTCTGATGGTCAGAAGGAACAATTTTGTCAAGTGGAGACAGGCATACCACAAGGGAGCCCAGTTTCACCAATGTTATTCCTAATCTATATCAGGAATCTATTCCAAAACCATTCAGTCAAGATGCTATCTTACATTGATGATATATCACTTACAGTAAGCTCAACTAGCCTTCGAGAAAATGTCCAGATCCTAGAGAGGGAGGTAGCATTCCTCTATCACCAAGGAGCCAAAAATGCAGAGGAGTTTGACATGGATAAAACAGAGCTGATTCATTTCACCAAATCAAAAGAAGCCCTTATAACCAACCTCAGACTCCCTAGCGGAAATGTTGTTAAGCCTAAAAGACTGGTCCGATGGCTAGGAATTTGGTTTGACAGCCAGCTCTCCTTCAAAGAACATGTCTCCATTAGAACCCAACAAGCAAGAAATGCCTTTTTTCGGATGTCTAGACTTGCCAACATCAACAAAGGACCCTCCCCAAATTCAATTAGGCAGATTTATTTGGCCTGCATAACTAGTGTTGCTGATTATGGAAGCCCAGTCTGGTGGAGAAACCAGGCGGGACTATCTAATCAGCTTCAAAAGCTACAAAATCAAGCTGCAAGAAAGATCCTGGGTATTTTCAGGACAGCACCAGTGAAGCCCATGGAAGTAGAAGCAGGCCTCCTACCACCTCAAATAAAGCTCAATAAAATAAGCAGAGTATATGCATTCAGAATCTTGACCCTTCAACAAAGCCATCCAGTAAGAAAGATCCTTGTGCAAAACAAGGAAGAAGATGAAGATGAGTCCAGAATTCAAAGGAAACCAACCCAATCAAGTCTTCTATAGACATCAATTAAGGATCTTTGGCCAGAGAATGTAGAGAAAATACATTACTCAGAGCCATATACCTCTCTCCCTAATCCCCAATTCATTACATCATTCCGAACCATCAAAAAGCAGAAGTGGCTAGAATTAATAACAGCAACCTTGAAAGGGATAGGGGTATTGAAAGGCTGAGGGCGATGGATAGGGAGACGTCACCTTGTGAGTAGAATACTGATAGGTATGGGAGAATTCAATAGATCACTTGGACAGAGTAAGATGATTGAATGGTAGTGAATTGTAGATGTGGATGTGGATACTAAGAGTAAAAAGGTCCTATCTATATACAGGAGTTCCAACCCTTGTTCCTCCATAAGTTATTGTCTATGATAGCTAGAGTAACTACAATGGTGTCCTTATTATAGTGAACACGTTGATGTTAGTGTGTAGCAATCAGGAGGCAATAGTGATCAGATTCTAAGGGGTTAACTTAATTGGTGCACGGTTATCCCCTGATGGTGTGTGCAGTTATGAACTCAGATTTTTTTACAACAAGGGGAACCAAGGTGATTTATATTTACACCGATGCTTCCTCATTCTTAGAGTCTGAAGGTGTGGGAGTAGGACTAGTAGCAATAGACCTTGCCAAAGATAGGGCAGTCTATGAATCTTTCAATAATATTGGACCAGACCTGATTGTATACAACTGAGAGCTAGAAGGCATCTGTCAGGCTCTTGAGTATACAGGACAACAGACAACTCTTCAGGGATATAAAATCAAAATATTTTCAGACAACAAAGCAGCTATTTATAGGTTGCAAACAAATCTACCAAAGCCTGGACAAGACTGGCAAGTTGGAGCCAGTCAAGCAGCAATTTTAGCTAGCCAGAATGGAGTCAAAGATATATCCATTGAGTGGGTACCAGGACATCTCACCATTGAAGGAAATGAAATTGCTGATAGACTAGCTAAACGAGGAACCAAAGTTTCCCCATCTTTAGTTCCTTGTAGTCTAGCATCCATAAAATCAAACCTCATCCAATTGACAAAGAATGAATGGCAAGAAGATTATCTCAAATACAAAACAAAGGCATGGAAAAACAATCCATCCACTCACTCAGCCACTTTTAAACCTAGATTTATTCAAAAAATCTAGATACCCTCAGGAGTATCAAGGAATATTGCAAGCTCCTTTTATCAACTAAAACTTGGCCATGGATATTTCCAGGGTTATATGTACAAAATAAAGAGACATAGCACAGGTCTTTGTGATTGCAATAGAACAGCAAAACAAACTCCTAGACATCTCCTACTGGAGTGTGCTAAGTATAAGAATGAACAAAAGAAATTACTTGAGAACCTCAGAGTGGAGAGACCAACAATGGAATTACTTCTGAATACAACCAAGAAAATAAATTTAACAATAGAATACCTGAGGAACACTTACATTGCAACCTTGAAATGCTTCAGTGAAGGAGAATGGCCTGATTATGGGAGTCATAAATTGAAAGAAAAGGTATCACAGAAATTTGACTAAGATAATAGAAACAGATATGAAGGGAAATGATTTTGAAATGTGTGGTATTTCATTTCATTTCTCTAGTTTAACGTCCTATGCGGTATCTATATACAGAACCATGAAGACGGTAAGCCGCTTTGGTTAGGGAAAAAGCTTTTAACGAAACAAAACCTGATGTCCTGCCACTCTGAACCGACCCGGCTTCATGCCCAAGACGTTCCTTTCAACCATAACTTCATAAACTTTCCGCAGTTTTCGTTAACTCCCCCTTCGATCAGACTATTGTGATGGGAAATTGAAAAGAGAAGGTACCTCCTTGCCTGGCGTTGGTTGTCAAAGTGTTCGAAGAGATGGCAAGGTTGGTGGTGTAATTGGAGCGGGGGTTGTTGGTGCCACTGGGGCTTCGACTACCTTACGTGGTCGTCCTGGCCCTCTTTTTAGTCCTTCAGCCTTCTTACTGGTGACCAAAGTGAATCCCTGATCATAAGTTGGTGCTACTGTTTGTGTTGGCGCCATTATTGGTTTTTCATTCCATATTTCTGCCGTTCTTGACAACAGCTCCATCCGAGCCTTCTCCACACTTCCCTTGTAGACCTGGTAGGTCCGACACGCTGCTTTCTGCCACGAACGGTGTTCCTTGCCGCAGTTGGCACAAGAAACCCTTTTCCTCGGACAGTCCTGAGTTTGGTGAGCGCCAGCGCACTCACCGCACCTGCCTGCCTTTCCACATGACGCCTGGGTGTGTCCCCACTGGCTGCAGTTGAAACACTGCTTTGGCTGTGCCCGTGGTGACCAGACCTGCGCGATGAAGAGCATGGCGTTTATCACAAGGCCTTTTCGGACCACTTCCGTTTGCATGGCCTCTGACGGGAGGCTTACCACAATTGATCTCCTGTTTTGGCCATTTTTCTTTGACCTTTGGTACTCCTTTCCATCGTGTAGCCATCTTATTCTGTTAATTGTGAGGCCTGGAATACGAGCCTTTGTCGCTGTTTCAATCTACCTGATGATGGCGTGGTTGTTGGCATCTCTGCCGCCCTCGATTCTTGTCCTCAGTGGGACTCCGAAAACCTCGACTGGAAAATCTTGTCGTAAAATTTTAAATTCAGGTGGTTTGCGCATGTTTAATGCCCCGTCTCTCTGGGATGCCGACTGGACATACACCTAGGAGTTGTTGCTTTGTATCTGACAAATTGCGTATGCACCTTGAATGTGCTCTTTTGCCTTTGAAAGCAGCTCTTCGGGCTGCAATTTTTCTGCTCCATTGATTCTTATTCAAACTGCTGTTTTTGTCATTGAAATGTGTGGTTGATTTGATTTGATTTGATTTGATTTGATTTGATTTGATTTGATTTGATTTGACTTGATTTGATTTGATTTGATTTGATTTGATTTGATTTGATTTGATTTGATTTGATTTGATTTGATTTGATTTGATTTGATTTGATTTGATTTGATTTGATTTGATTTGATTTGATTTGATTTGATTTGATTTGATTTGATTTGATTTGATTTGATTTGATTTGACTTGATTTGACTTGATTTGATTTGATTTGATTTGATTTGATTTGATTTGATTTGATTTGATTTGATTTGATTTGATTTGATTTGATTTGATTTGATTTGATTTGATTTGATTTGATTTGATTTGATTTGATTTGATTTGATTTGATTTGATTTGATTTGATTTGATTTGATTTGATTTGATTTGATTTGATTTGATTTGATTTGATTTGATTTGATTTGATTTGATTTGATTTGATTTGATTTGATTTGATTTGATTTGATTTGATTTGATTTGATTTGATTTGATTTGATTTGATTTGATTTGATTTGATTTGATTTGATTTGATTTGATTTGATTTGATTTGATTTGATTTGATTTGATTTGATTTGATTTGATTTGATTAACCTGATCTGGCGCCCTATGGGCCCATGCAGGTGGCTATAAACTTTATTTACAGTTATTTACATTAGGGGGAAACCTCTCGATAAAACCCCCTACCCCTTCAATCTAAATGTCTGCACTTCTTCATTTACCTTCTGTTACGGTTTTACTGTTATTTGAGCTTAGGCAGATGCCTAAGCCTAATATTGAGAATTCTTATGATGAGGCTGTATGGGGGGAGATGAAGCTGATCAAAACGGCACTACTAGTCAGGAGGCGGAAACGTTATTACAACTTAGTGACACCTGAAAATACGTGGCTGGGTAATAAGTATTATGCCTAAGGACAAGTCACTAGTCTGTAGATTCACGAGGAGGATTAACGCCCATAAATACCTGTTAGTAGTAGTTAGAGTTATCTTTTCTCCTTATATAGTTTATTAAATCGATTTATTCATTACCAACTCGGTTTCCGTCACACCTTCAGGAAGTGCAATTGGCAGTTGGTTCAAGACAAGACTAGTTAAAGTTAAAATTTCTCTCGTCATCCCTTCCCTGCCCTCGTGTGCCGAAAGGTGATGACTGTGGTCTTGAGTTTGACCCCGATGGCACAAATAGTTGGGGTGGTTGTGGCGCTGGGACCAGTGGCTGTTTGCGCGGGCGCCCTGGCTCTCTCTTGCCGACCTCTGCCTTCTGGTTGGACACCAGTGTAAACCCTTGTTCGTCCGTTACTTTTACCGCTGGTTTTGCTGTTGTTGCCGCTTGTGAGTTTTCCTCTCTTCTTAAGTCTGCTGTTCTTTCCAAAAGTCCATACCGTGCCCTCTGGACACTTGCCTTATAGGACGCAAAGTTAGGACACACCCCCTTCTGCCACGATTTATGGGCCTTACCACAGTTACAGCAAAGCACCGACTTCCTCGGGCATTCCCTGGTCTGGTGAGTGCCCACGCACTCACCACATCTCTTCGCCCTATAGTATCAGGGCAAGACCCTCAATATCAATTGGAAAATATTGAAATCAAATATATATAAAAACTAGTAAATTCTGGTAGCTAATTGTCTACTTTTAGCAGTCCTTCATAGTCATAGACTCAGTAGGGACAAAAATATAATTCTATTCAATTCTTCGCCCTATTACACGAGGCTTGAGTATGCCCCCATTGGCTGCAGTTGAAACACTGCTTGACTTGTGCCCGGGGTGACCAGAGCTGGGCCGTGTACAGCATTGAATTGAGCACAATGCTGTTTCGAATCACCTCGTGTTGAAGAGCCTCTGTCGGCAGGCTCGCAATCACCGACCCTCGAGTATGGCCATTTTTCCTCATCCATTGGTGCTCTTTCCCGTCGTAAAGCCATCTTAGCCTGTTGATTTTGATGCCAGGAATCCGAACATTTGTCTCCATAGTTATTTGGTATATCATTCTGCCGTTGTCGGAATTTTTTCCTCCTTCAATTATTGTCCCCAGTGGGACTCCTAAAATTTCGACGGGATAATCCTGCTTTAAAACGGAAAACTCCTTTGGCTGAGCCATATTCAAGGCAGCGTCTCGCTGGGAGATCGACTGCACAAACACCTCAGTGTCATTACTCCTTCACTGCCTTACAGCGTATGCCCCCTTGATGTGTGTTTTTCCCTTGTTTAGCAGCTCTGCCGGCTGCATCTTGTCTGCTCCTTGTATTTGTATTCGTACTGCCGCTTTAGTCGCTGGAGGTGCGATGACTGAAGCATACGTGGGTCGAACTCCCATTCCTTGTGTCGATTGAGGAGCAGTCTTGCGCACTGGCTCCTCGAGACTCTTCTTTATTGCCTTTTCTAGGGCAAGCATCCTTTCTTCAATTGGTGTCGCTTTCATTGTCAATTGGAGTGACAATGCATGCGACTTGATGGCGTCTATGGCCCCATCTACCCCCGCCATTGGTGTCGCATTTGGGTTAGTTCCTGCTATAACCAGTCTGTCGCAAACTTTGTTTAAATAATACCCTGTTGATTTTAGGTTATCCATTTTAATGCCTGTAGATGTCGCGAGAGAACCTACAGCCATAATTGCGGCTGTTCTGCTGTCCGTTGGTGGTTTTGGTGGTGCTGTGAAAATTTTTCCAGCAGTGAAATCCACCTTTTTGGCTCCCCAACTTGCCATGCCAAAGCGCAACGTGTAAAACTCGGTGAATCAGGTTAGATGGGTCAATTAAGATGAATGTGTCACGATAGTAGCGTTGTAGTTGGCATGGTTTAAGGTTAAGCGACAACTGAGCCTCTAAAGACCTTCATGTAGCTAGATAGACTCTTCCTTCCTCATCGCACAACTCATGTGTAACGTATACCTCGCACTTCGTACCATTGCACTGTGACATTTTGTGCGATCTCTTCTTACACCCTGTCGCATATTCCAGCCTGAAGATTTTCACTTTCAACATAATACCGCCAATTTTTGTACCCTGACCTGCCTGTTTTGCGACCCGGTGAATATGAGGATCCCGGATTGATAGACCTATAGGTTAGTACGAACCTATCATAAATAGTAATGCTTATGTAATGTTGTCATGTCGGAGTCCGGGCGTAAGATAAGGAATACTGTACTTATATAGACGATACCCTGTATGAATAGAAAATCAAGTTACATCTAGTCTCAAGCTCTACTAAAGATATTGGTAGTTTGGAGCCACGAGACACCCGTAACCTACACGATCTTAAAGCTAAGCTTATCTCACATTTTACACATTCTAATCCACTAGGAACCTCAAATATACTTGTTAAGAATACCTAGATCAGTAAAAATTTGCAAAATTTACTCGACATCCAGCTTCCAATCAGAAAATCTCTAAGTTTATTTTTCCCATTCTGCTTTCAGCTTTATATTAAAAATAAAGATAAAAAATAAGTTCTCTACTGCAGACTTACAAAATGAACACTACAAATACTGAATTCAAGCATAGAATCAGTGAATCCTTTACTTCTTGTGTCCCTAATCTTTCTGGAGTTCTCTCCGAGTTCGATTTTACTCACACGCTTGCAAACAGGCCCTTTTCCCCCCCAAAGCTAGCAGAAATCATCAATGTACTCCCAAACCCGAACTTGGATGATGACGCAAAAGCCATTTTCGCTATGCTCCTTGCATTCGAGCATGGATTTGAAAAGATTTGCATGAAAGCAAGTGAAAATGAATTGGCATACAACGATGAGCGCTCTAGAAACGTAAGGGCGCGCAATGCTCGTGCAGCTACCGAAAACGAGAAGGACGTTCTTCGCGCACAGCTCGAAGCAGATAGAGCCACACTCACAAGAACTCGTGTTGAGCTTGCAGACTCACTGGAAAAAAAACTTGCGGCCGAAACCCAGCTCCAAATTGCAATCCTTCAAAATGCCCAAAACTACGTCTCAGGCGAGAGTACAGCTGCCAGAGCCCAAACTGCCCGTCGAACCCAAAAGGATCCAAATAAGTTTACAGCATTAATGAATGAAAAGAACCCCGTCCAGCGTCAGGAGAAGTACGACACTTTCAAGACACAAGTACAAGGGGTAGTATTGGTTGACTCTGCATGCTTTCCAACTGAGGCATCCAAAATATTATATATATGTGGCTTAATGGATGGCCACACTTGGGATGCAGTTTGTGATGGTCATAAGTCGATCACCGCTAATTTGAATGATTCCTCGCAATGGCAGTGGCAGAATGAGAATGCGCTCTGGGAAGATCTTGACAGCCGTTACGTTGTATTCAACTCGGCAACACTTGCAAGAAATACGCTGGATAATTATTCTCAAGATAGCCCAAAAAACAGTACTCGACCATACGGTGAATGGAAAGCTGAATTTATCAGGCTTTCTAACCGCGCCATGTTAGGTTCAAGGGAAAAACTTGATAAATGGCGCAGATTTATTGGAGTTGACATCAAAAAGATACTTTGATCCCAGGTAGATAACCCAGGTGATGAAGATTTTCTTGGATTGGTTGCTAGATGTGACAATATTGCGCGCAATCAACTTCAGGAGGCTCACTATGATACAATCAATCACTCTAGCAGTTTGAGTAAGAATGCGACATTCAATGAGCCAGCCAAATACAATCCAGATATATCAGTTGCTGCTTCTGGGTCCAATCTTCTAGATGACCCCATGGATATTAGCCGGGTTCAAATTTCTGATAGTGAAAGGCAGCGCCGGCGTAGTCAAGGTCTTTGTCTAGCCTGTGGTCAGAGCGGCCATATTGCCCGAGACCATCATCGGAAATTCAACCCAATCCCAATGCCGAAGCGTGCCAATATCACGTCAGCCTACAGTAGACAAAATCGCCAAGATATGGAGAATTGCTCTAGCATTCGACCTCAGAGCACTGATTCACAGGGCCTTTATGTAAATCCTCAGTTTTTTCCACAGCCTCCTCAAATGCCCATGTTGTACTATCCCCTCATGCAACCAAAAATAGTGCTGCAGCAACGCCCTCAGCAACCAGCATAGCCTCGTTTGCGTGCCATAGGTGAAAATTCTGGATACATGTCTGATACTAGTTCTGATAATAGAAATCCTTATAGAATCCAAAATGAATCTGAAGAACTGGATCAGTTAAAAGGCAAACCTCTGATCTAAGTCGCGATCAGAGGTGTGATTGGTATGGTGAAGAGGATGAATCAATTCGAGCAGTGTTGTTAGATAACTCGCCTTTAGAGCTACGTTCTACTGGCTCTAGAAATTCAATGTTGCTTCAAACTCAACTCTCAGATCCGCGCACTAGTGACTCTTTAATATTCCACACCTCCAGTTTAATTGACAGCGGCTGTACAGCCTTCGCATTTGCAGACTCGGAGTCAATTGTAAAGCGCTTCAATATCTCAACCAAGAAACTAGTCAAACCCCGCAATGTTTGTCTAGCTGATGGTAGTACCCAAGCTACTGTTACCGACTATTTCACCATTCGCACGCACTTGGGCCAGCACTCAGAGATAATTGTGCTCTATGTAACAGTTCTGGGTGAGTGCAACCCAATAATCCTGGGTATGTCATGGCTTCAGCTTCATAACCCCCTTTGTGATTGGAATGCTATGACAGTTAATTTTGGCTCTCAATTCTGTCAGCGTCATTGTCTTCCATGGAGGATTTCAAAATCGGACTTATGCCTACCCGCACAACTTTCTGGATTCCATGAAGCCCCGCTAAAGATCCAGATCAAACCCCCTCCAACTACACCAAAGTTATATCAAACCACTGTAGAAGATTGCCCTGATCATGATATTAAAGCTATATCAGATGATAACATGGAAATTTCTATGGATCTCTTACAAAGAAAAGTAGATCAAGTTGATGTTGACAGATTTCTTCAAGACAGGCACGAACCTTTAATAACTGATATCAAAGATTGCCACCCCATAGAATTTCACAATTATATTGAACATTTTTTACCAAAAAATGCAAAGCTTTTACCACCACACAGACCATGAGATCATAAGATCGAGCTTTTACCAGGGAAGCAACCCCCATTCCACAAAAATAGACCTTTTTCTCCTAGCAAACTTCAGTGTATCAAAAAATGGATTGACAAGATGTTAGAAAAGGGATTTATACGCGAATCATCTTCGCCTGCCGCTGCTCCGCTTCATCTCGTTCCTAAACCTAGTGGTGGTGTTCGAATCTGCCAAGATTATCGTGGACTCAATTTAGTCACTGTGAAAAACCGGTATCTGCTTCCTTTGATTCGGGAAACATTAGATTCAATATCTGCAGCTGAATTCTTCACTAAGCTTGATGTAATTGCCGCTTTCAATTGTGTTCGAATTGCAGAGGGCCACGAGTGGATGACTGCACTTACTTCTCGTTTTGGACTTAACAAAATGCTTGTAACACCATTCGGCTTGTGTAATGCACCGGCCACCTTTCAGAATTATATCAATTATGTTCTCCACGATGCTCTCGACGACTACTGCACTGCATACCTTGACGATGTCCTGATATACTCAAGAACCAGAGAAGAACATACAAAACATGTTAGTGAAATAATTCGTCGACTTGGTAAAGCCGGTCTACAAATTGATATTGATAAATCAGAGTTTTACACAAAAAAGACCAAGTACCTGGGCCTAGTGATCTCCACTGAGGGACTTAGTATGGATCCTGAAAAAATTAAAGCGGTAGTTAGCTGGAAAGATCCCACAACAGTCAAGGAATTACAGCAATTTTTGGGCTTCGCGAACTTCTATAGACAGTTTATTAGGAATTATTCAGGAGAAGTCGAGCCTTTAACTCGTCTACTGCGAAAAAATGTGCCATGGGTCTGGGAAAAGGATCAGATAGATGCTTTCACAAATCTCAAGAATTTGTTTACTCAGGCGCCAACAATGGCTCATTTTGATCACTAAAAACACACTGTAGTAGAGACTGACACTTCTAACTGGGCATCTGGTGCTGTTCTTATCCAGTTAGGAAACGATAATATACCTCATCCTGTTGCATTCTTCTCCTCAAAACATAATCCTGCCAAGTCGAATTACGACATCTATGATAAAGAACTGGTCGCTATTGTCAAAGCGCTTGATGAATGGCGCCCTGAGTTGTCAAGCACGCATGAATCATTTGAGATTATCACTGATCGCAAAAACCTTCAGATGTTTCACACCGCAAAACAACTAAATCAACGCCAGGTTCGATGGTCAGAATTCCTATCGCAATTTAACTTTAAGATTACATACCGACCTGGATCGAAAGCATTGCTCCCCGATACATTAAGCCGCCTACCAGGTCTCAAGCCAAAGGATGCCTCGGATGGACGATTTCAGAATCGTTTTCGCTCGCTAATACCATCTAGTAAAGTTAAATCCAGTCTAGCAAATAATTCAGCCTTGCAAGATAAAAATACTGATCATCATGATGTTGATTTTATTAAGATGTTAGCCCCTGAATTGACTCTATCTGATTTAATAAGTCGAGCTTATAAGACTAACCAGACAGCTCTGTCTATGGTAGAATCTTTAAAAACTCCATCTCATAGGTCCTGGCCAGTTTCCACTTCTTGCGTGCTTCGGAAGGATAAAATCGAGTTTAAATTAATTGATGGACTGATACACTTCCGAAATAGACTCTTTATTGCTGATCTGGAAGATTTACGCCTTGAAATTGTTTACCGCACTCATTCATCCGGTCCTGCAGGCCACCCTGGTCGTGTTAAAACGCTAGTTCTTGTCCAACGCACATACTGGTGGCCACAAATGAGTCAATTTGTGGCTGATTTTGTGAGAGGATGTGCTCTCTGTTTCAGAACAAAAACTCCCCGCACTTCGCCACCTGGCTTCTTGAAGCCCCTAGAAATTCCCCTTTGCATGTGGGCCGATATTTTTATTGATCATGTTGTAGATCTCCCTCCATGTAAATGCAATGGGCGAACGTATCTCCATATTCTCGTCATTGTAGATCGACTTTCAAAGATGCGACATTTTATTCCTGTCACATCTCTAGACGCCAGTGAGCTTGTTGAGTGCTTTATCCAAAATGTATACAAGCTTCATGGGTCACCGGACTCTATTATATCTGATCGTGGCTCAGCTTTTGTTTCTGAATTTTGGCGCAGGTGAAATAAACATCTCTCTGTAGCACTCAAACCTAGCTCGGCATTTCACCCCCAGACTGATGGCCAAACTGAATTTATAAATTCTGCTTTGAACCAATATATCCGAGCCTTTTCAAATTTTACACAAGACAATTGGGTCGATTGGCATCCTGTTATAGTTATGGGTTAGGATGTATCACCATGATGCTGACCTTTGACTGTTAGGAGAGCTTTATTGGGAATAAAGTGTTGAAAGATGTTAATTGATCTATACTACAACACGGGGAGTTCCGACCCCTATTTATACTATAGCACTGTATGAATTACAGAATTAAACCCATCAAACACTTCATCATGTAGTGCTAGCACAACACACTTAAAGTAAGGTGTGTCATGCAAGGTGAACATGCCAAGGACACAGCAACACACCTAATGTAAGGTGTGTCATGCAAGGTGAACATGCCAAGAATACAACACTTCCTCTAGCAGAATTTGCCTCAAACAACCAGAATAGTGAAACTACAGGCGTCTCCCCGTTTTACGCCAATTACGGATACAATCCTCGCCTTGGTATAGAGCCTCCAGATCCTCGGCCCCCAAATTCAACTGAGAGTATCAAAAAGGAATACTTACGAGCTGATGTAATAGCTGAAAGATTTGGCCGTAAACTGGCAAAGCTACATGCTCTTACTAGACAATCACGAGACTGTTATGAAAACAATGCAAATGCTCGAAGATCAGAATCGCCAATTTATCAACCTGGAGACAAATTGATGATTAGTTTGAAGAACTTGAAGACTAATCGGCCAAAGAAAAAATGGGACAATAAATGGGACGGACCTTATCAAGTTCTTAAAGTATATAACGGCGCAGTGATTGTCAATTTGCCAGACCACATACATCTTAATAAAAGTTTTCACACTTCATTAGTAAGGCCATGGACGAAGCCTATACTTAATGGCCAAACATATATTAATAGCATTGAAAAGCGAAATGTTGTAGGTCGAGTTGCCGAGAGGGATGATGATGGAAACATTATGGATAAATGGGTATTTGAAAAAATATTAGATGTGCATGCTGATGATATTGAAAAATAAGGTCTTACTTATCTCATAAAATGGAAGTACGACAACGAGCCTACCTGGCAGCCTCAGGCTGATCTAAAGGGTTGCGAAAAAGCTTTCCGAGAATTCCATGTCAGGAATCCGGACAAGCCGGGACCCCCGCACAAATTAGATATGCCATTGATACTTGAAGCTAGAACGAAGCCTTCACTACGCCGTTCCAAACGATTACGACGCCTCAAATTGAGGATTTTGAAATAAATTATATATATTTGTTTGGAGACCAAACTTTGTGGAGGGGGAAGTACTGTCATGGTAGTAGCGTTGTAGTTGGCATGGTTTAAGGTTAAGCAACAACTGAGCCTCTAAAGACCTTCGTGTAGCTAGATAGACTCTTCCTTCCTCATCACACAACTCATGTGTAACATATACCTCGCACTTTGTACCATCGCACTGTGACAGAATGCAATAATTAAAACGATGAAATAACGTTTGTGGAACGTGGTGCCGCTTTTCGTGAAAAATGAAGTTTTTTCTTTTATTTTACTTTATTTTTTGTGATAAATTTCTTTTGTCAGTTACAGAGATACCCTCTGGTGGACCAGTAATAGGTATCCCAACACACGTCGGCATACTTTCGAAAAACGCCAATTCATCTACAACTTCCGCCCACCACCAGATACGCTAGTATAAATTCAATATTCGGTTTCGCTTACTCTGCAGCATCAGATTGATATAATTTTCGACATTTTTATCCTCATATTCCAGCATTTTTCGACCAAAAACTTGATTTTCAGCATTTTGAGCAAAGGTTTTTCGCTTCAGCCTTTCAAGACTCGTCTTGTCAAGCATCTCGCGTCTCATATGCGTGATCAAGTGATAACTAAAGAGTTACATGACTTTAAAATTTAAATTTTATTTTTATTTCAACAAAAGAAGGGGTCAAAATTTTCACCAAGACTTGGCACTTTATCAAGTAATCTGCCCTTTATCTCACGTGATATCGAAAACAAATTATTCAATTAAAAATGGAAATAAAATATTTTTCATTCTGGCCTCTGATTACAAATGTCAACTATAAATAAGGCCAATATGGCCTCAAAATCACCCTCAACAGAGGGCAGTCTACCAATTATGCCATCTTCACCAGAGATGGACATGTCAGATGTGCCTAGGCTTACATCATCAATCTGGAACACAGATTTATCACCAAAGCCTTCAAGGCTCCTTACTTCTGTTCGACCTGTCAATTTGACATCCAAGGTTGACATTTTTAGCAGTGACCCAATCACTTCAACTGATCTGGGAACAAAAAATTTATTTTTAAAAACACCTTTTGCTGACCAGCCTCGGAAACAAGGTATCTCAGCCACCAACCACACCAACTCTCAGCCATCAAAAATGGTCAAAATTGCTGCACCACACAGCATCAAACACACTTTTGAAACAGCTATTTTCGAGGCACGTGACTTGCTTTTTAAGGCATACAGTCTTACAGGTTGTGACAGCTGTCAAGCTGAAAGACTCCTACAGCCTACGCTGGCTAGCGTAGGCAATGGCACAATGGGAATATTTGGGAAGGGTCTCGGAAGCCACAAAACTTCGAATATTCTCAGCAAATCTTCTAGAAGCATATTGAAGGTTCATGAGAATAACAGGTGTACCGAGAACCTTCTAGGTAGTTGTCAAACAGTCTCAGTAATTCAAGTCACAGGGAGAATCTTCTCGAAGGGTAACTATTTAGAATGTATATACATGTAGTCTTTAGATTGAGAAATTTTATCATCAGAGAACTATAATAAATATACTATACCTACAAGATTGCTCACGCACCATGTACCAAAACCGTGACACAGGTGACAAAGAAAAGCAAGTGGCAGTCTTGGACCTCAATGAGGTTTTTTGAAGCTTTACTGAGAAGGGGAAGATTAACCACTCGACCACCAGTCTAGGTCTCCACTCCTGAACCAGCAGAGTCATCTACTATCAAGCAACAACCACCACCTGTTGCACCAGCAATGCCTTCATATGCACAGAAGGTCAGGGAGGGTATCCCAAATGAAAAGCCAGCTGTTGTTGCTACAACACGGCCAGCCATGAGGGTACTCAGCCGCAAACCTGCTGTAACAGGTACCACAACCACTGGTAAAGCTACAAACACAAGGCCTGGCATTTCAAACATCATTTCTTCTTCAACCACCAATACAGCTCCATCCACAACTGCACAGATTATTGAGACTGAGAATGTCATCACCCTGGTCACCAAGTCAGGCTGCAACCTGCCAAATTACCAGGCTTTTACCATCAGAGAAAGGATCAACAAGATCCTAAGGAAAAGGGCTATTTCAAGAGTCCATACTTCACCAAAGGGGAACCTGGTCCTCAGTTGTATGGATGCCTCACCCACAGAGATGATTTTGGACCAGAAAAAATGGGAGGCTGTCTTTGCAGGATGGCCAATTCAGATAGCCCAAAAAGTTACCAACTGGCCAATAATGGTGGTACATGGAGTTGCAACTTCTATCCCAATTCAACAATAAAATGAGGAAATTGAGACCTATAATGATGGGATCAACAATCAAGGTTGAGCAAGATGGCTAACAAAGTCACCTGCAAAGTTAATGAGGGCTTGAGTGGCATTTTGTGTCCAGACTGAGGAGCAGAAAACAAGGCTTATCAAGACTGGGGTGCTCATTGGAGGACAACTGTTGAAGGTAGTTAGCTACCAACAATCAACTCAGAAGACTCAGTGCAGAAAATGCCTGACATTTGGCCCCCCTCTTTGTGATGCAAGGAAGCTCCGGTGTGTGCCATCTGTCTAGGACCACACAACACCAACAGCAACAAGTGTAACACTTGTAGTGCATCCCAAGGTTGCTTTTTGACATACTTCTGAAAAGCGCCTTTTCATCAACAACTTCCGCCAACCATTAGCTACGACAATATAATCTTGACATTAGGTTTTGAATCGTTGCCGGCTTTCGATTGAACCAATTTTCGATATCTTAGACCCAATATTGCGACATTGTTCAACAAAATCCCGATTTTCGACCCTCTAGACCAAATAACCACATCATTTTATCCACAAACTCCGCCCACCATCAGATACGGCTCTGAAAATTCGATTTTCGTTTTCGCATCGTCTTTAGCTCTCCATTGATATACTTATCGACCCACACATCTTCATATTACAACATATTTCGACCAAAACGCCATTTTCGACCCCCTGGACAAATAATTTTCACCCCAGCCTTGCCAAGGCTCAATGCATCTCGCTTTCTCTTCACGCGTTTGAGACACATAATCAGATGATCAAAAGAGAATCACGTGACTTTTATCTTTAATTCTTATTTGAATTTAATAAAATGATATTAAAAAATATTGAAAAAAATAAAATACCCAGCCTTGGCAATAAGCCAGGTGACCTGTTCCTGGTGTCACGTGACATTTTTCTAAATTATTCATATGCAAATAAGGATAAAATATTTTTCAATTTTTTTTATCTTGATTTAGTCATTATCCTGATTATATCAGCAGAAAACAGGTTTCAAATGGCCAATAACTTTCCCTCTTCACCAGGGAGCCTACCAACCTTACCTTCCTCCCCAGAGATAGACATGGCAAATGCCCCAAGGTTGTCATCATCTATCTGGAATAAAGATCTGTCACCTAAGCCATCAAGTCTACTATCTTCTGCTCGGCCAGTCAAATTGTCAGCAAAAATTGATTTATTCAGCAGTGATCCCATAGCATCTACAGATCTTGGGGCTAATCATTTATTCAATAAAATACCATTTTCTGAACAGCCTGGAAAACGAGGAGCCTCACCAACCATTCTTTCAGCAACCCAGCCTTCAAAAATGGTGAAAATTGCTGCACCATGCACCATAAAACACACCTTTGAAACTGCCATTTTTGAGGCTCGAGACTTATTGATCAAAGCATATGGTCTAACAAATGACAAGCTTAAGCAAGCAGCAGTCTTGGATCTTGTCCAGGTTTTTCGCTCTTTTACTGAGGAGGGGAAGGTTATCACCATTGTACCAAAAAGCAATGAAGGGCCAGATGAGCCAAATCATGAGAAAGTTGCTGTTTTAGAGGCCCCAAAGCCTCTAACTTATGCACGGAAGCTTCAAGAGGGTATTCCACAAATGCCAATAACGAAGGGACTTCCTTCCAATCCAGGGATGATGATATTAGGCCGCAAAGCACCAATTCAAGATACAGCATCAGCTTCTTCACCAACCAAGGCTCCTCTTACCAACAATATTTCTGTTCTTCATACTGCAGCTAGGGTCACGCCCATGGCTATTGCCACAAATTCGACCAATGAAAATGTAATCACTCTGGTTACAAGAACAGGCTGTACCTTGCCTTCCTATCAGGCATACACAGTCAGGTAAAATATTAACAAGATCCTTGGGAAGCAAGCAGTCTCGAGGGTTCACACCTCACCTAAGGGAAATCTAGTTCTCAGCTGCTTGGATACCACACCAGCCGAGCTCCTCCTTGATCAAGAGATATGGCAAGGACAATTTGAAGGATGGCCCATCAAGCTGGCCCAAAATGGTAGTGCATGGGGTTGCTACATGCATGCCAATAAATAAATTATATCTGCACATGATAGGAAAATGTTATAGTTACAAGGTTATGTACGGCGTCTTGGAGTCTAGACCTTAACAGCCTGCGGAACTGAGGATAGAGAAATTTATGTAGACTAGGTCAATTATAGCCTAGATGTATACGTGTATGTATAGAAGAGGATGAAGCAGTACAGTCTATCTCTACAAGGGAACTGTTCCTAATACCCTGCGCACGCGCCTCGCCTAATCCTTCACTGTGCCCTGCTAGCCACACTTGGTTCAGTTCACGTGAAGTCTCATTGCTCAAACATGCCCATCTGTATTGTATATCACAACAGAAAAGTTGAAGATGACATATGCAATTTTTTTTCAAAACAAAGGCAGACTGTGTCCAGTTTGATCTTGAAAAGACAGAGCTGATACACTTTGCAAAATCAAAAGATGCTAAGAAGAGCCATTTATATATGCCAAATTGAGGTAAATTATAGACTGCTGTAGTAGTCAAATGGTTGGGAGTCTGGCTTGACCAGAACCTTTCATTTCAAATATTATATTACAATCAGTGTCACCCAGGCAAAAGCTGCTTTCCAACGGATGGCAAGACTTGCAAATACTGAGAGAGGACTCAGCCATATAGCTATGAGACAGCTATATCTGGCATGAGTGACCAGTAATTGTAACTATGCAAATTTTGTCTGGTGGAGGGGTCAACAGTTCTTTGCTGATAAATTCAAGTTATACAGAATATTGCATTAAGAAAAATTTTGGGATGTTTTAAACATACCCAATTAGACCAATGGAGGTGGAAGCATGTCTGTGCCCACCAGAAATTAGACTGAATCATAGCAGAAGAAAATATGCTATGAGAACATCAACCTTAACCACAAATCATCCATTAAATTTGATGATGAAACAAAACTTAGAATACTCCCACCATGAAAGAAGAAATGCAAAAGAAAATCAGGTCCAAAGAATTAGGCATTCATTAATTTATAACCCTGATCTTGTTGACATTGAGCCAGTACATCCCAATCTCTGGCCACCCTGGGACACACAAGTGTCATACAGTGTCTATGTGGAAAAGGGTGAGAAAGAAGAAGAGAAAATATTGCACAACATGTATTTCTTTTTTTTTTCTCTATTTACATCCTATATAAGTCTAAGACTATTGTAGGTTGTGCACTCCATTAGGACTGCAAATTCTAATCCCTGCTACATAGAATGTTATCCAATATTTATTGTTCCAGTCTTCAGCATATTAATATTTTGAGTGATCTAGACTCTTGTCCCCAAAATCAATACTGAAATCAATAAGCTCCACTAACACCCTTAAATCAGAACAAAGGAAATTTTCCCATTCTTTCCCAATATCTTGAATCATTTAGTATCAATCTATTGTATCTCCAAGATACCATTTCCTAGTACATATTTTTGTCTTTTTTATGTATTCCAAGGTAGCTTCTACTCCTTTATTGGTGTGGAGGAGTAAGAGTAATGTGAGCCTGTCTGAGCACATCTTATCCTTTAAATTATCCCTCTCTGTTCTATATCTCCTACTGTTGTGATTATGAGCTTACGGTATTTAATGAGCCGAAGCTTCTCTTTAGCATTATACGCAGGAAATGAAAACCTAATGGTCTGATTATATGTATCCAGGTCTACATTGATCTAATGAGGAGAGAAATTTTCCTATGTACAAGATTGGTGTGTCTGTGCACTGAATATTACCCAACACAGCTACCACTCTAATCTAATGTAACCCCCATAGACCACACATTACAACACCTACACTCTAGTAAGAGGTGTCTTGGTGTCTGGTGTCCTCCACAGAGACATTCATCATCACTTCTTTTTCCGATTCTTTTTAAATATGATTTAAAGTATCCATGATCAAGCTTCAGTTGGAAGAAAGCAGAGCAAATCTCCTTCTTTGTTCTTCTTGGTGTCCATAATTTGTTTCTAATCTGCCATAGATATAGATTAGAGTATGAAGCTGAACTTCCAGCAAGCTGTTGTAATTAAGGCAGCAACATGACTGCAGTAGACAAATAGTTCATATTAGAATAATATGCACTGACGCCTTGAGATATGATTAACCTATATCATCACTCACTGGCATGAATAGTAATTAGCCAATAGATGCCTTACAGCATACATTGGCTTCAGGATCTCCAACAACTTTCCCATTTAGGTTAGATAAGGAAGTATGTTGGAATTGACACTAGTGTGCGGAAAACCCCGCTTTCATGTATGTAGAGGGACTTCTCGCTACACAGATAGAACTATAGCAATTTCTTTACAATTAACTATCCATTAAATATCAGTAAACTTCTTCATACATTAAACAGATTCATCCTATCTCTAAATCAACTTCAAGGCTAGTATTTATCTCTTCCAATATCCGGAACTATTTCAATTCAAGCTTCATCTGTAAATCCGTCAATTTCCTTATCCACTCATCATTTTTCATTTGATTTATAAGCTTAGATATGTAAGCAAGGCTCATTGGAAAGTTGCCATCTGGAGGCTCAAGTGCAGCTTTCTTTGCTAGTTTATCAGCCTCAGCATTCCCAGGTATATTACAATGACCAGGTATCCACTCCAGAGTGACCTTGATGCCTTGATCCTTCAATATTTTTGCAGCTGCAATTGATCTTGCTACCCAGAACTGTCCTGGCTTATCACTAGACTGGTTAAGTCAAAGTAGTGCTGCTTGACTGTCAGAATAAGTTATAACTTTGTCTCTATATTCAGTCATTCTTGCAGCATGTTATAGTGCTCGAGTTATGGCCTCTAATTCACCATTGAAATTGATATTTTCTAGTCCAATATTATAATGTTCAGTCCATGTTTCATAGCTTAGTCGGTCATAGGCCTTAAAGGCAATGCCAATTCCACTTGCCTCTGGGTAATAAAAAGCATCAGTATAGTAAACTCTTACCAATCTCCCCAAAATCTGCCTATTTCTTTCGAGATGAATTGATGCTTCCTCCTCTTTTGAAAGGTTGCCTATATGAATATTGTATGGCAACTTTCTTCTCCAAGGTGGGTACATATAATTTTTGACAGGCTCCATCTCCTTAAAGTCGATCTCTTGTGGTAAAGATTGTTTGATGAGATGCACTTGATTTCCTCTCAAATTGATGTCATCTTCAAGATGGTATGGATGAAGGTTTTCCTTCATAACTTTTGCCACTGGGTGACTTGGTTTTAATTGTAGACTTCTCACAGCATATTTTCTTCTGCTATGATTAAGCCGGATATCTGGAGGGCAAAGACATGCCTCCATTTCCATTGGTATAATTGGACTAGTTCTAAAGCATCCCAATATTTTTCTCAAGGCTATATTCTGTAGGCCTTGCAGCATTTCTTGAAAATTCTTCTGACCTTTCCACCAGACTTGACTGGCATAATCTGATATACTAGTGACGCAGGCTATGTACAGCTGTCTCATGGCCACTGGGCTCAAACCCTTTTCTGTATTAGTTAGTCTTGCCATTCTTAGGAATGCAGCTTTTGCCTGAGATACCCTCAGTTTGACATGCAGTTTGAATGATAGTTTGCTATCAAACCATACTCCAAGCCATTTTACTGATTGACTAGGCACTATTGGGGTGCCTCCTGGTAGATTCAATGTGCATTTTCTTGATTCTTTGGTATTTGCAAAGTGAATTAGTTCAGTTTAAGCAGTATCAGATTCAACTGGATTTCTTTTTCCGAGGTCTTCTAGAATTTTTATTTCTCTTTCCAGGATTTGAATGGTCTTCTTAAAGCTTGGTGATGAAACAGTTAAAGAAATATCATCAATATAGGAAAGAAACATGACAGCCTTTGAAGTGAACATCTCTCTGATGTAAATCAAGAAAAGAATTGGTGATATTGGGCTTCCCTGTGAAATCCCTGTCTGAATAGTTATAAACTCCTCTGTGTCACCATTGAAAGATAGCCTTAGTTGGCGCTTGCTGAGGAAGCTTTACACCCAGGATACAAGGCTTAGAGGTAATCCAAGCTAACTCAGAATGGACAGCAATTGGTTCTTTGAGACGTGGTCAAATGCTCCTTTTACATACAAGAAGAGAGTTAATGTCTTATTTTTGGCAGCCTTTTCTGATTCAACCTTGGCCTGAAGGAGGAGACAGGCATCTACAGCATAATTTTTCAATCTCCCACCTATCTGGGATGGATCTAGAAGTGCACAACATGTTTCTTATAAAGGCTAGAGGTAAAGATCTAGCCGTTTACTACAGTGATGCATCTGAGTCATTAAATAGCAAAGCAATTGGAATATCACCCATTGCATATCACCAGAGAAGCAAAATGGAGAGAAGAGAGTACTATGCTCTCTCAGAAGATACAAACACAGTATATGATGGAGAGTTGGAGGCCATTGTTAGAGCTATTGAGCACGCCCAAAGACAAGAGTTGGACTGTAAGCCAGTTACAATATTCTCAGACAGCCAAGCCGCTCTCAAAAGATTAGGCAATTTAATCAGTAAGGCAAGTCAAGCAAAAGTGATCCGGGCTTTAGAAGCTGCCTCATAACTACAAAACCGAGATATTGAAGTTCACTTAAGATGGGTACCAGCCCATGTGGGAAATAAAGGAAACATTAAAGCAGATAAGCTTGCAAAGATTGCAACAAATAGCAACCCAGATGAAAGCTATCCCATGAGTCTAGTACATATGGAAAACGAACTACAGAAAATGAGATGCCAAGAGTGGCAGAGAAAACTGGAAAGTTATGATGAAAAAAGACAATTAGAAGAAAATACATTGACCTACTCTACAAACTTTCCATGGCAAATAAGAAAAAAGCCTTGGGTCCCAAGGGGAGTCAGAAGAGAGGTCAGCTGATCATTTTATCAACTCAAGCTAGGACATGGATACTTTAAGTCATACATGAATAGGATAGGACGATCAAATAGTGGAAGCTGCAGCTGTGGAGAGGAGCAGAATCCGAGGCATTAGCTGCTAGACTGTAGAATGTATGCCCAGAACAGGGAGAAAATGAAAGAGAAGCTAGAGGGTCAGGAAATAGGCCTGGAATTAGTGCTTCATAACAAGATTGGAATTAGTATAATTTTGGATTATTTGATGGAGATAAAATTATTGACAAGGGGATGGTACTTGGGGGAGGAGAGTACAGGAGATGAGATGAGGAGTTTTGATTTTGGGAGACAAAATTGTTGTGTAGCTACACATCTTTTAATAGTCATAGACTCAAATAGGATGTAAATTATGAAAAAAAAAAGAAAAAGGCAGACCATGCAACATTTATTTTTTATTTTTATTTTTAGTTTTTTTTAATTCATATTGTTTTTAGCTATCTAGCTATGTCACATTTCTTATTTTCTAAATTTAACTTTCCCCCCATATTCACCATTTTTCCTGCTAAGCCCAATAAAATGTATCCCAATCATTTATCCTAATTTAATTCCCTTTGTGTGCTGCCATGCACTTGGATATATCCAAATATTTAAGTAATGCTTCCTTCCCCTTTTTTGTACAAAATAAGATTGGAAGTGTGGTTGGTTCTATACCCTTAAAGTATTAATTTCTTTGGTCCCTGAATTTTTGACAGTGTAACAACAAGTGCTGCACATTTTGTCTTTCTTTCCCACAAAAATTGCAAATAATATCAGTTACCTTCCCTATCAAGTGCAGGTATACCCTAATATTGCCTATTCCAAGCCTTGCCTGGAAAAATCCGGATTCAGTTTCCCTGCTACGTCCTCCAAATCCATATAATTTAAAAGAAAAATTGGGCTGATTAGATTGAGCCTGAAGCCTTTAATACTTTCCGGGTCCCTTGGTCCTTCGACCCTCCTCCTCATGCCAGAGCTCCAAGTTCCAATCTTTTTTCCATGCATTGAGCACCCACTCTTTAGCCTTCTGCTTGATGAAAGAGTGAGAGGTATATTGGTCACTTTTCATTGCCTGTTTCTTCCAACCTCCTTTGGCAAGCTTATCAGCCAGCTCATTTCCTTCAATGCCAACATGTGCTGGACACCATTGAAGATGAACTGTGCAACATTGACAAATCTTCCTGATCTGATGATAAAGTTGGTTGCTGCAATGCTGGATTCGAAGAATACTAGCCTGGCTATCTGTAAAAATGTGAATGGTATTATTGGCAAAATATTTCTTGACATATTTGGTTGCGCTAAATATACAGTAGGTCTCAGCATCTGTGATACCCATGGTATCACCTAGGTTGTATGAAAATCATTTTATCTCTCTGGTGATTGGTTAGTAGATCACAAAGCCAATGCTGCTCCCACCTCCGTGTGAAAGTGATGCATCAGTGTAAACTATGACATCACTTAAATGGATGTCCTTAATATGTTGGATGAGAGATTTTTATTTTTATTTTTTTTCATTGTGTATGCAGCTCTAGAGCTATGACACTTATATCTAATTAATATTTTCTAAATTACAAATGGCTATCAACATGTGCTTTATTCTCCAAAATCTTCTATTCTTTTTATATTTATTTGTGCAAATTATATTACTCCATTCTAGGCACACCCTCTTGTGTATTCCTACATGAAATTAAGCTGTCCCCTATTTTTGTTAGTTTAATGCAGTTACTTGATTGAATAAATTTTAGTAGTTTTTCTCTCCCACCCTTGATATTTAATAGCAAACTAAGACTCCCAGGCACAACATCTGAGAACTCCTTTTTTCGTTGGGTTTTGAATTTTGAACATTGAAATATAAGGTGGTGGCAGGTCTGTTTCTCTATCCCACAGAAATTACATATATTACTCTTTGCTTTTCCAATTTTCTTGAGGTGTGTAAGAATATTTCCAATTCCAAATCTAACTTGAAAATAGGATGTGGGATAGTTTAGCTGTTGCCTTTAGATGATTTAAAATGGTGGTTTTGATATTTGATTGATGCCATGGTGGAACCCAGAGGGCATTTAGCTGCTCCAGATTCTTCAGGGAGGCCAGTGGCTTCAGCCTGCTTCCAATCCTCATCAACTGAGTTACTGGACTACTGATATAGTTAATTAATCCGAGATCAATCTGACTGCTGCTGGCCAATTCATCTTCAAGAGGACTAAATAAGTGTTCCTGGATTTGGTGGTTCCTTTGAAGTCGAAGCATCCTCAGTCCATAGTAGATCACTTGCTTCTCATGTCGAACTTTTGCTGGTAAGATTGATGACTCGACCTACAATGCCTTTATTGGGCTACCTCGGAAAGCCCCAGTGATCAATGGCAGTGCCTGATTCTGAAGCTTCTGACATCTGTTGGTAAGTATTCCACTGGCCTCCTTTCCATGCCAAAGAACTGAGCCATAATCAAGTACTGAAGTGACACAGGTCAGGTATAGTTGTCAAAGGGCATGACAGTGAAGTCCTCTTGTGGTTGAGGCTAGGTTCCGGACTCTACTGGGAGCCCCATGAGCTAGCTGCAGTCTCTTTTCCACATGTGTCTTGAAATTGAGCTTCCTATCAAACCAAATACCTAACCATCTCAAAATCTCCTTGGGCTCTATTGTGGCCAGGCCTTGTAGGTCAAAAGAAGTTGTAGGCCTTTGAAATTGACATCCAAAGTGAATCAGCTCTGATTTATCCATCTCAAAATTTACTGCCAAATGTCTTGCACCCTTCAATAGCTCCTCAGTAATTCCCTTCAATGTTCTAATATTTTTATTGATTGAGGTTTATGACACTGAAAGTGTAATGTCGTCCAAGTAGGGCAGCTGTAGGAAGTTCTTCCTGTGAACAGCTGGAAGTAGAAATCAGATGGAGATAATAAGAGTATTGGTGATATTAAGCTACCTTGGGGAGTCCAAGTCACTGGAAACAACTTGCTAAGTTGTCCATTGAAGAGAAGCTGCATTGTTCTTCCAGCTAGAAATGATCTGACCCAGGATACAAGATCTAGAGGTAGCTGTAAGGACTGCATTGTTTGGATTAAAGCTGCAGGTTGCAGCCTATCAAAAGCTCCAAGGATATCCAAGAAGATTGTTGATACAAGTTGTTTGCTGGCCAGATTCTCCTCCACAAATTCTTGAAGCAAGAGTGCAGCATCAATGGCTGATCTTTGCTTGCGCCCTCCGAATTGACTAGGGTGTAGAAGGTCTGTTGTAATAGCAATGAATGACAGTCTATTGGCATAGATTCTTTCAAGTAATTTAGACAGGCAGGGCAGAAGAGATATGGGTCTATAAGCTTTGGGTGCACTGTTGTCCTTTTTTTCCTCTTGGGGATGATGATACCCACTGCCTGTTTCCATTGCTGTGGATGATTTCCGCTTTCAAATAAGCATTTGTAGGCCTTGAAGAAGAAGTCAGGTATAATTGTGATAGCTGCCTTAATAATGGTCCAATCCAGACAATCATGACCTAGGGCAGTCATCTTTTTAGGAGCAGCAATTATCATCTTATCAATAGTGAGTTCAGGCCAGTCCCAATATTTTTCTATATCATTCCTTGCTGTTATATTGTAAGAGGTGGAAGGAATGAATTCCTCTGCCTCAGCTGATAAGGTTGAAGTTTGTAGACTTGGAAATAGAGTCTCGGCCAAAGCCTCACTTTTGGCTTCAAATGTTGATGCTTTTGCTGGCTGAGATTGGTGCTTTGGTGTATAGACCAGGGTTGGGATTATTCTTGATTGATAATTTTCAGGCCTGGAGTAATTGTAGGCAGTGAATATCATTTTTTCCTTGGCTGATGTTAAAAAGTTCATCCAGTGTTGGTGTTTGGTGTGCTGGATGTGTTGAATATATTTATTCCTTGCAGCTCTTGCCTTGTCCATTATGTTGGTACAATGGCACTTCTTTTCTTGGCGTCGAAGCTTATGGAATGAATGTCGAAGTAAAGCAAGGTCCTTGGTCCACCATGGCTTTGATCTTGATGTGACTTTGAATAGTGGAATTGACCCTTGAGCAGCAGTTTGGACCACATCCTGTAATATGGAGGCAATCTGATTTACATTCTGGCTACTGATTGCCACTTCCATCTGTTGTTGTATCAGGACTTGCTGTTGGATTAAATGTGACTTGAATAAATTCCAATCAGCTTTTTTGACATTAAGCCTTGTTGTAATTAAGGCAGAAACATGACTGCAGTAGACAAATAGTTCATATTAGAATAATATGCACTGACGCCTTGAGATATGATTAACCTATATCATCACTCACTGGCATGAATAGTAATTAGCCAATAGATGCCTTACAGCATACATTGGCTTCAGGTTCTCCAACAACTTTCCCATTTAGGTTAGATAAGGAAGTATGTTGGAATTGACACTAGTGTGCAGAAAATCCCGCTTTCATGTATATAGAGGGACTTCTCGCTACACAGATAGAATGATAGCAATTTCTTTACAATTAACTATCCATTACACATCAGTAGACTTTGTCGTACATTAAACACATTCATCATAACTCTAACTCATCCTCATACTTGGTATGTCATTCTTACAATCTCCGGAACCATTCTAATTAGCCTTGTAGAGAGTGTGTTAGTATTTAGTGCTTCATCCAGGCTAGAGTCCATTTTGTTGAAGCTTTGTTGTTGAGTGATAGAGATGAGAAAGAGGTTAATGGGTCACGATGTATGAGGTTACTGAGTTTGGATGTTAAAGTTCCTTACTATTGTTGTTATACTAGTTAGGGTTGATTTTTTTTCTTGTGTTCTATGTACAAGTGGGCTAGATCGCTTAGGTCTAGCTAGCGGCTTTCGCCGTTCCTTTCCTTCTCCCCCGCATGGCATCATGTGCTATACAACTACTGCTCACCATGAAGTCCGAGGATGAAAAGCGTTAGATTACAACACATTTAACAAGTGTCAAAGGGTATCACTTCATGATCTGATCCAGTAGATCCTCCATATTTCCAGTTGCCCCACCTAAGGTGTTTGAATCCTATGGCAAAGGTAAGGTCAATGATGGAGGTGCTTTTTGAATTTGATCTGTGAAATGTCCCTCCATACTGTTCAATGATTGATGGTGAGTCGAGGAGCTGGGCATTGGCATTATCCAAGTACTGGGCCAGCTCATTGGCAAGAGGTGAGTTGTTCTGGACAAGTGGATTCCAACATGAATGATGCAAGTTGAAATCTCCGAGAAATAGCATGGGCTTGTCCAGGGTTAGTTGTAGGTCTAAGAAGCGTTCCACTGTGAGCTTGGTTGAGTAGTGGGAGGTTGACTTCTCATTGTAGATGTGAACCACATAGAATGATTCACTTGATAGTTCTACCTCCAGAATTTGAAGGTCAGGGTCTGTCATCAAGTCATATCTAGGGGATACTTGAAGCTGGCTAGATTTCTTGACATAGGTAAGGACCCTGGGCCGCAGATTAGTGTTGAGAACTGGTGGTATGAGGTTAAAAGCTGAGTGGTTTATAGGTTGATAATAAAGTGTTGGTTAGTGATGGAACATGTATGGTTCCTGCACAAAAATAAAGTCGGATTCTGTTGAAGCTTTGTGATTGAGTGAAAGAGATGAGATAGAGGTTTATGGGTCACAATGTATAAGGTTACTCAGTGTGGATGTTAAAATTTCTTACTATTGTTGTTATAATAGTTAGGGTTGGTTTTTCCTTGTGTTCTATGTACAAGTGGGATGTCTACATCTACAAGTGGGCCAGATCGCTTAGGTCTAACTAGCGGCTTTCGCCGTTCCTTTCCTTCTCCTCCGCATGGAATCACGTGCTATACAACTACTGCTCACCATGAAGTCCGAGGATGAAAAGCATTAGATTACAACAGATTCCTCCTTGAGGGCTACCTTAAAGAGTGACTGCTGGATCTCTCCACCCCTTGCAGTATTATGTTGACTAAATTTGAGTGAATCTAGCATGTTAAAGCTTTATAGAGGTCACAGTCTAATGTTTGAAATGTCAGGTGGGTGTTGGACTTGCAGTTTGCACACTGCACTGCATGGTGAATTGAATTGAATTGAATTGAATTGAATTGAATTGAATTGAATTGAATTGAATTGAATTGAATTGAATTGAATTGAATTGAATTGAATTGAATTGAATTGAATTGAATTGAATTGAATTGAATTGAATTGAATTGAATTGAATTGAATTGAATTGAATTGAATTGAATTGAATTGAATTGAATTGAATTGAATTGAATTGAATTGAATTGAATTGAATTGAATTGAATTGAATTGAATTGAATTGAATTGAATTGAATTGAATTGAATTGAATTGAATTGAATTGAATTGAATTGAATTGAATTGAATTGAATTGAATTGAATTGAATTGAATTGAATTGAATTGAATTATATTTTTGTCCCTACTGAGTCTATGACTATGAAGGACTGCTAAAAGTAGACAAATTGCTACCAGAATTTACTAGTTTTTATATATGTTTGATTTCAATATTTTCCAATTGATATTGAGGGTCTTGCCCTGATAAAATTCTTCTTGATCCTCCTCTTTCTTCTACTTGATTCCTACACAACTCTTCCTGCATTATCTCCCCCTTCCAACCTTTCCAAATGCCACCTCCTTGTTGATATTTTTGTTTTGTTTATATATATCAGGAATTTTTTAATCCCTATCTTTGTACTCAGCAATAATCTAAGGATGAGTTGGTTTCAATTCAGGCTCTTTTTGAGTTTTGTTCTTTCATGTCTATAGTTACTGCAGCTTAGCAGGAGATGCTTTGGTGTTTCTCGCATCCCACATCTACACCTGTCATTAGTTTTCTGCCTTAGCCTGCATGAATGAATGAATGAAATTTAATTTAAAGCCACTACTGAGTCTATTACTATGAGAGGCTATTTCTTATTATAAAACATTCCCTGGTTAATTTTATATGTTTTCCAATTGGTTTTGAGGTTAAATTCCTGGTGTGACCCTTTAACTTTTATCAAGTATATGTCTCTCTCTTTATTAAAAGTTATTTATTTTGTTTAATTTTCAATATTTGCTGGCCTTCTATATATTTTCTCATCTGTACCATCCATTAATTCTTGTCACCCATTCCTTCTTCCTCAATTGCTACGTCCTGGTACAGATCCCTGTTTTGAGCAGAAAGTGAAGTGTAGTCTTTATGCCTTTTTCAGTATTTAGTAGAAGCCTCATATTCAAGTTGTTTCCATTCATTTTTGCCCGGAGCTCTGCCCTCTCTTTTTTATACTCTGCACAGCTAAGAAGCAGGTGTTCGGGGGTTTCCTTCTTTCCACAAGTACATAAGTCTATGGTGCTGTGTCACAATTTGAAAAGATAACCTTTGATGTATCCATGGCCAAGTTTAAGCTGGTAGTAAGCACTTGTTGTTTTTCTCAGCGTGCCTTGTGGGAGCATTATTTTATTGATGATATTCCAACCATATTTTTTGTGATATGTTGATTTACTCTTCTTATTTACACTTTCTTTGGAAAGAAATTCTAGCCAATCATTTTTGCCCAATTCTTTAATTATTGCATGTCACAGTTTCATAACAAAATGCATGGGCAATCTTGTAGGTACAGTATATTAATAATAATTCTCTAGAGAGAGAATTCTAACAGCTAGTAACTACAAATATATATAATCCAGAATACTCCTCCTTCCATAGGATTCCCTCCATGACCAGAATTGTTTGGATTCTTCAACAACTTCCTAGAAGATTCTGGATGACACCATTGATCTAATTGCCTGCGCTAGCTAGCGTAGGCTACAGGGATAATTAGGCTTAACAGCCGTTACAATCTCCCTTCTCTTCCTCAATGAGTAAATATTTTATTTAACTTTCTTATTTAATGCTTTTTTTTTTTCGTCGTTCCCTCCGCCTTTTCTGGACATGAGGCTCGGCCTGGCCAACGTATCTACCTGAGTATATCTCTGAATGGCCATTATTTGAAGTTATGGGACCATAGGTCTCTTCAAATATCTTTAAAGCTTCGGTGTTTGCCACGTATTCAATGGGCTCCCAAGTTGGTTCTGCCCAGCCAGTCCACTTAACTAGGGCTTGCCTGAAACTACCACGGCCACGTCTCACTGTTCTCGCTCGTATTATTGAGTCCACTCCAAATTCTTGCTCGCCCAGATTGTCAAGGATAGCGGGATTTTGTGCATCGTCCTGCTGCTGACTCGGAAAGGGATCCATACCCGCCCGCTTTACCAATTCAACATGAAAGCGGTTGTGGATGTTTCCAGGAACGTTCAACTCCACAGTCAAAGGATCCGGGACCGCGGTCACATCGTACTTTGCATGAATCCAGGCTAGCTTCTTGGAGAGCTGTGGTGTTTTCACGTTTCGGAGATCCAACCAAACCTTGTCGCCAACTTTATACTGATCTGGTTGTCTTCGGAAGCGATTTGCATTACCCTTGTTTCGTTGTTGAGCTGAAGCCATTGCTGCCTGTGCATAGTCTTGCGCGTCCTTTAACCTCTTAACATAGTCCTGAGCAGATAGTCGTCCTGGGTGTCGGGAACCATTCTCTAAGACAGGCGTAGGCTCTGCTAGAAGGTCCAAATCGTATCTGTGCCGTAAGAAGAATGGGCTTAGTCCTCCAATCGCTGAACTTGGTCTTGAATTTAGTGCCAGTTGGGCTATAGGCAACAGTTCCATCCAATTATCTTGTGAGTAGCAGGTAAACGCTCGCAGGTACTTGTACAATTCCTGATTTGCTCTTTCACTTGCATTTGACTGTGGGTGGTACGCCGTGGTCAAGCGTTGAGTTATTCCTGTTAGCTCGCAGAAAGTTTGCCAAAAGGTTCCCACCCAGTCACTGCCTCTATCACTTGTCAAATATTGTGGAAAGCCAAAGTAACGATAATATCGGTCGACAAAAACTTTAGCGCTTGGTGCGGCCTCCATTGTCTTTGTACCAAATAGAAAAACGTCTTTAGATAGCCGATCTGTTATAACCATTATATTTGTACAATCTTGAGAAGGTGGCATATCAGTAATAAAATCAATTGTAAGCTCGCTTCCTATTCGGTCAGGAATTGGCAGTGATCGAAGAAACCCAGCCTTTGCCTCTCGCCATACTGTCGTACGACCACAGACATCACAATTCCGTATAAAACGACGGACCGATTCCCTCATCTTTGGCCAGAACCATCGCCTTAAAAGTATGCCTATCATTGTATCCTTGCCCGGGTGACCTGCTAGGTAGCTATCGTGTGTCTGCTGCATTATTGCCGTTCGGAGTGGCTCATAATCGGGAACCCAAATTCGATTTTCCCTTCCACGAAGAACGCTATCTGCAGCAACCGTACACTCTGCAATGTTAGCGGTTAATTTCTGAGCGATATTTGGTGGGAAACTTCTCTCTCCGTGCTGGACAGCATCTCGCGCTCGTCGCCAATCATTATTGTAAATGACTCCTTGATTCCATAATGCCTGAATCTCATCATTGTCAGATATTCTCGCTGTCGCTGCTGGGTCTGCTGCACCGAGTTGTGCATCGACAGGTAAAGCTTTGACAGTTGGTAACAGTTGCATAATTCTACCCGTGGTTCGTTCGTCATAAAGGCCATGGGGCTGATCCTGATCGCGTCTTGAGAGAGCATCCGGCCGTTCGCAAGCATTACCAGGTCGCCATTTTAGAGTGAAATTGAACTGATGTAGAACATCGTAATATCTGGCCTGCCGTTCATTGAGTAGTCGCTTGGTCATGAAATAGTCTAAGTTCTTGTGGTTGCTCAGAATTGTGAAAGGCTTTGCAACAGAGCGCAGTTCAGCTTTCCATTCTTGCAGGCACGTGATTATGGCCAGCATCTCTATGTCGTGTATCGGATAATTTGCTTCCGCTCCGCTCAGTTGCTTGGAGTAGTAAGCCACCGGCCTCAGCCGGCCTTGCATATCAGCTTGAGACAAACATCCACCCAATGCATACCCAGAACAATCGGCTTCCACCACTGTGTCTTGCTCGGGATCCCATTGCGCTAACACCGGCTCAGTTGAAAAAATATGCTTTAGTCGTTCGAACGCCTTGTTCTCCTCAGGTCCCCATCTCCAGATTGAATCCTTCTTTGTCAATCTGGTCAGTGGTGCAGTTACCTCCGAAAATCTATCAACAAAGCATCGATAGAAATTTGCAAAGCCGAGAAACGATCGAACTCCTTTAACCGACGTAGGTGCCTCCCATTCTATGATGCTCTTGACCTTGTCAGGATCTACGGTCACCGAGTCTCCAGCTCTCACAATGTATCCCAGATACTTAACCTCTCGACATAGAAAATTGCATTTATCAATGTCCAAGTACAAACCAGCCTTCTCTAGCTTTCCCAAGATACTTTGAACCGTTCTCCAATGATCGGCCTCACTACCATTCGTGTATACTAGAACGTCATCCATGTATGCTGTCGCATCAACATCAAGGTGTCCTCGGAGTTGCTTATTAATATAACGCTGGAATGTTGCAGGTGCATTTGCAAGACCAAATGGTGTAACAAGCCACTCAAAAAGACCATGGCGACATCTGAAGGCGGTCATCCATTCATCTCCCTCTCTGATTCTGATACGATGGAAAGCTGACTTCACATCTAGTTTCGAGAACCACCTAGCTTTTGAAAGTTGTCGCAAAGTTTCTTTAAATAATGGAAGGGGATACCTGTCTGGAAGAGTGACTGCATTCAGCCCGCGATAATCCACACAAAATCGTAGCCCTCCGTTTGGCTTTCTAGCAAAAAGTACTGGTGAGGCCGCCGGCGAGCTACTTGGTCTGATCCATCCCTTACCTAGAAGATCTGTCAATGTTTTGCGAAGCACTAGAAGCTCCTCTCTTGACAGACTGTAAAGAGGGCCCCAAGGCGGTTGGACTGGCTTTCCATTCTCATTTCGGAGGTTTATAGCATGGTCAAGGTGATCTCGTGTAGGCGGTAGATCATTAGCGCCGCTATTGTCAGAAAAGAGGCGCGCAAACTTCTTCACAGGGCCCGGTAATCAGTCTCGAGCATCAGAGATCTTGAGACAATGTTTCGTACGGAGTGCCTTATTTATGTCGTCTAAGGAGGCTTTGCAGACGGGAACTCCCTTTTCCAGAAAAGATAAGGCCTCAACAGCAGCACGTTTAGGCTGCTTTATTCCCCTTAGTTTTTGACGCCAGCGTCGAACACTGTAAACAGAACCACCACTCTTCCTGAGTTCCAACCGCTGCTCTTTGGAATGAATAACTGCATCCTGGTCCTCTAACCATTTCTTCCCAAGTGTGATCTGATGTGTACTGTGTGGTACTACATACAGCCACAATTTTTCAGTAACAAAACCATCAAGGTCTATGGAGACCCAAGTAATACTTCTTACTATTGGCTTGTCTTGAGATGAATTTTCTGCTGTCTGAAGGGTTCAGGGAGAGATAGGTTTACATTGTAAACTTAGTAGGGCTGCTAATTCTTCATCAATGATACCTGAACACAGGCATCCATTGTCAATTAATGCTTGCACCATAGTGACGTCATTAAATAATGCATTAACTAAAAATGGATTTGTATTCATCTTCGGTTCTTGTTCAGCTGCTGTCAAACTTTCTGAAAACTTTTTATCCAATATTATTGGCTGCACAAAATCTTTCCTTTCTTCTTGAATCGGTCTATCACTAGTAATGGCATTAATAAGGAGTGGCGATGTGTTCTTTCTCATTTCATGATCTGTAAGACATCTCCCCATGACAGACCTCTTGGCTGACCAACCCATTAATTCTCCTCGATCTCTTATTTGCTGAATTTCGATAGGACGGTTTATGAAACTCGGAGAAATGCTATACGGATCCACTTTGTATACTGATGGATCAATCGGACCTAGACCATCGCCTTCCGGATCCTCTTCCATATTTTTTTTATAAATATGTAAACTTTTCTTAATCTTTTGTGAATTAATTGCTGGAAGAAGGTGGCACACCCTAGATTGACATCCCCGTTTCTCACATCTGAAGCAGCTTCCTTCTTTCCGAAGCTTAGCTAGCTGATCTTCTGATTTCCATGTTGCCCTAAGAAAATTGTTTTCCTCCATAGAAATGTTGCAATGATTCCACTTCATCTCTGCAAAGTTGATTGACTGCGATCTGACTGACTGCGATCTGACTGACTGACTGACTGACTGACTGACTGACTGCGGTTCTGAAGTTTGTGGAGAGAATTATAATATGTCACGGTTTCATAACAAAATGCATGGGCAATCTTGTAGGTACAGTATATTAATTATAATTCTCTAGAGAGAGAATTCTAACAGCTAGTGACTACAAATATATATAATCCAGAATACTCCTCCTTCCATAGGATTCCCTCCATGACCAGAATTGTTTGGATTCTTCAACAACTTCCTAGAAGATTCTGGATGACACCATTGATCTAATTGCCTGCGCTAGCTAGCGTAGGCTACAGGGATAATTAGGCTTAACAGCCGTTGCATTACACGTAATTAAGCAAAGCTTATATTTGATAGGTCTGCTGGAAACTTGTTGGCTTCTTTTGCCAATTTGTCAGCTTGTTCATTGCCTTCAACACCTGAGTGTCCCGGGACCCATGCCAATATTAAGGAAGCTCCTTGATTAACTATGTTTGATGCTGCATTTACAGCTCTTATCCGGCATGATTGCCCTGGATGGTTTGATAGTGTTGCCATTCAAAAGAGTGCTGCCTTGTTATCAGAGAAAATATGGTAGTGATGGCCTAGCTGTGTATGAGCACAAATATATTCCATTGCCTGGGTCACTGCTTCAAGCTCTCCATCATAAACAGTATTGCCATCTCCTATATTTGACTGGAAATAATAACCTGGTTGATGTTGCCCTGCTACAACATAGAATCCAACTCCAATTCCAGCTGTTAATTCTAATTGTGAAGCATCAGTATATATGTATGTTGTATTCTGCCACTCCTTATTCTCGGTTTCAGCCCTGTGTATCTCAGCTGCTCTATCTTTGGGCCCTTGTCCAACTTCCACCATGTATGGAATTTTAAGTCTCCAAGGGGGGAAGTAGTGCTGCCTTATTTTCTCTATTGGTCTGCCTTCAGTTATATTAGAGAGGCTAATTTTGATTCTCTCAATCTGTGTCAGTTTAGGTAGGATATAGTCTTGCACTCTATGAATATCCCAGTTGACTGGATGACATCTTGATAACTTGGCCATCCTTAAAGCATATCTGCGAGTATCTGTGTCAAGTCGGATTTTTGGTGGTGATAGTGCTGCCTCTAATTCCATTGGACGGATTGGCGCTGTTTTAAATACTCCAAGAATTTTTCTGAGTGCCATATTTTGAAGTTTCTGTAGTGCTGATATGATGTAGTCTTGTCCTTTCCACCAGATCACTGAACCATACTCTGCTTTGCTGATAACACATGCTATGTAGATCTGTCTTATAGATGCAGGTGATAAGCCACGCTCAATATTTGCCAGCCTTGTCATCCTTAAGAATGCCTGTGTGGCTTGGGATACTTTGGTGTTGATATGGGCTCGAAACTTGAGCCCAGGATCAAACCATATTCCTAGCCATCTTGTGGTCTGATTTGGATGTACTACCTCACCACCAGGTAGAGTGACTAGTCTGGTTCTAGCTTCTCTCCTGTTTGTGAAGTGCATGAGTTCAGTTTTTGAAGGATCAAATTGTATACAGTTCTTTTTGGCCACTTCAAAGATATGGCCCACCTCCCTTTCTAGAATCCTTACATTCTGCTTGAGGCTTGTGGAAGATGTAGTTATGGAAACATCATCAATATATGATATAATATTTACAGCTTTTGATTGAAATAGGTCCCGAATATATATTAGAAATAGAATTGGTGAGATAGGACTCCCTTGAGGTACACCAGTATCAATAGAGCTAGGTACCTCTTTCTGGCCATTGAAGGTAAGTTGGAGTGTCCTATTATCAAGGAAGGATGATATCCATGTGATGAGGCTGATAGGTAATTTAAGTTTCTGGAGTATAAATAGCAGTTGGTTTTGGAAACGTGATCAAATGCACCCTTTATATCAAGGAAAATTGTTGATGAAATTCGGTTAAGTTGTCTGTTTGTCTCAATGTCATTGGTCAGCAATAGAGCTGCATCAATGGCCGACTTTCCTTTTCGACCCCCAATTTGGCTTGGATGTAGGAGTGAGGTAGTCTCTGCAAGATGACCAAGTCTTCTAGCAAGAATTCTTTCACTTATTTTTCCAAGACAGTTTAGGAGGGAGATGACCCGATATGCCTTTGGCTGTGAGTAATCAGGCTTGGCTGCTTTTCGGAGAACAACCCCTGCGGCCTGCTTCCAGCATCTTGGATGGTACCCAGTATTGATAAGTTGAGAGTATATCTGCATGAATATTTCTGGTATGGCCTGGTATGCCTCTATGATAATTTCATGATTAATTCCATCAGGACCAGGGGTTTTTCCTTTGATGCTTGTTGAACATGCCTGGTCCAGCTCTTCCCTGGTTAATTGTGGCCAGTCCCAGTTATCAGCTGTGTATCCATCCCATATTGGCTCCTCAGTTATTGGAGGTGTTGGAAATAGAACCTCCCGGAATGCTCTACATTTTCCTTCAAATTGCTCTTCTAGATGACCATATTTATTAGATATAGGCGGTATCTGTGTGATCCTATGGTCTTTGGTATAGCTCATTGCTTTGAATATTGTCTCAGTATTTTCCTTCTCCAGGAAGCTATTCCAGTGGGCCTGTTTTGCTTCCTTGATCTTTTTGAAGTAAATATTTCTTGCTAGACAATATTGTGTGTGACATGCTGGATCTTCTTTACTAGCTTTAAGTTCCTTTTGCGCTTGTGCCATTTCCTTTCGAAGAGCTGTGAGTTCCCCATTCCACCATGGCTTAGGTACAAATCCCTCTTTAAACACTGGGATACTTGCAAGGGCTGCTTCGCTGATACAATCAGTGAGCTTTTGTGCTGCCAGGTCCAAGTATTCTGTATAGTTAGATGAGCCAGTGACAAGGTAATTTTGGCATTCTGCTTGGCTGGCTAGCGTGTGTCCTTGTTGAAGCGTGAGAATACTACATTGGCTTGTCAGGGAAGTTAGGATACTATAGAACTTAGTCCAGTCTGCCTTCTTAAAGTTGAAATGACCTTGCTGCAATAGACTATCAATTGTGTTAGTTGTATTATCTACTGTAAACATGATTCCATAGTGGTCTGATCCAATATCTTCTAGAACCTGCCAGTCTAGTATCTGGTCCACTATATTTGAGGAAGCAAATGTAAGGTCTAGTACTGATGGCTTGGTCATATGGGGCCTATAGAATGTGCCTTGTCCAGGTGTATTTAGAAGTTCCAAATTGTTATCATCCAACCAATCTATTAATAGTTCTGATTCTGTTGAATGGCTTGCTTCAGGCTCCCATCTTTGGTGATGTGTGTTGAAATCTCCAATGAGGATTACTCTTCTACTTGATGGGAAATGATTCATTAATAGGTTGATTGTCTTCCCTCTTTGTTTTGCTTGGTCATCTTGATTGTAAATATTTGTGAGTGAGATAGTATTGGATTGATATAATATGTCCAGGATTTGGAGGTCGGGATCCTGAGGGGAGTGACTTGATAGTGTGACCTTTGCTTTCAGTCCTTTAGAAACATAAATCATGGTTCTTGGCCGAAGCTGAGGTGGTGAATAGGGGAATATTTGGTTAAATGATTTGTGATTTATTGATCTAGTATTTGTATAATCTAGCTCATCTTGTAGCTTTGAAATCAGCCAGGGCTCTTGTACTGCAATGATTGATATGTTTAGCTCCACTGCAATTTGTAAGGCACTTTCAGTAGCAATTCGACTTTTATTCAGATTTATTTGGAGAATCTTGATATCTTGTTTGTCCAACATTAAAGTTCAACTTCATCAGCCTTATTTCGGATGCTAAGATAAACTTTGCATGTCTTTGAATTGGCCTGGTGATCTTCATCACAGTTGGCACACTTTGGTGCAAGATGGCTGCATTGTACTCCTTTTGCTTTGCATACACTGCAGTAGTGCTGCTGAGTGCTATGGTCTTTTCCACCACAAAGTCTGCACACTGGCGCTCTTCTGCAAAAGTTGTCCAAATGTCCAAAGGCTTGGCATTTTGTGCACTGAGTTGTTTGAGCAACATTGTAAAATTTTGTCACTCGCACACTTATGCCTGCAATATAAAGTCGGTTTCTAATGGCTCTTTCAGCTTCTTGTGCAGTTGCAAATGCTATGGCAACTGATCCTGCCCTCTTTACTCCTCTATTCTCTCTGGTTGAGATCCAGTGTGGCGTTCCAATTGGATCTAAGCCCTTGTTGAATATCTTAACCTCTTGCTTAATCATCTCCATGCCATTCTCATTATCAAAGTCGACCAGAGGAATCCCATGAGCAACTACTTTGAACCATGGCTCGTCTTTCTGAGCTGATGTGAATGGAATTACTTTCTCCCAGATGCTCATCTTCTCAAGGAAAAAATCAGCAGAGTAATCCTCTGTAGTATTAATAGCTATATTCCCGTTTTTGGTCTTGGACACAGAGTTCACAACTGGTCCTTTAATACCATGAGCTGCAAATATTTGATTGATCTGGTTTCTTGCATGTAGTGGGTTGAAATTAGATTCTTCTTCCAGATCTTGAACTAGAATAACCCTTTTGATCACTTTTGGCTTTGGTTGGGAAGACTGCTGTTGTCGAGCTTTTTTGTTGGGTGATGGTTTACCAACTACTGTCCTTTCCATGGGCTCTGTTGTTGGTTGTACACCATTTCCAGCTACAGAAGCCATTGTTGCTTTAGGCTGTTGATTTTGAATTGGAGCCTTTGACTGGGATTTTGGAACTGCTGGTGCAATGATCTTCTTTAGATCTCTGGCTTTGGTCTCAATCTGCCTTGTGGCAGTTTCAAGGTTGGCTACCTGGGATGCAATAATGTTAGATGCTTTAAAAATATTACCCTTTTCTGTGTATTCCCTAAAGACTTCTAGTAGATCTAGTAGTTGGGACTGCTCATTTCGATCTTGGGTTAGGTGATATGCTTTTACTATGAGATCTCTAGCTTCAAGGAGAACTGTCTTTGTAGTTTCTTTGCCATGATCTATAATATCATTTGAATTTGCATAGATGGAGGAGCTTAATTTCCCCTTTCCTTTGTCTTGTTTTACTGGCTTTGATATGATTTTTTTGGACAATTTTTGATATGAGGATCTATAGGGTGTGGAAGGACCAGCAATGGGGTCACTACTCAGTTCCATAACTGTATCAATTGTGTCTGGATTTTGATTATATTCAATGGAGGGAAGGTTTGGAAGGTCTTCATGTATGTTGTAATCTGATGATTGAATGTTTGGTGAGCCTGGCTGTGAGGAATCAGATATTTCCATGTCCAGGCTAGGTGAGGCTGGGTCATTTGTGATCTTTTGACTACTTCCTGGTGACTCAGGGTCATAGAAATTCATGTTGTTAATATCTGGTGAAGCTGGATCATAGAAAGAACTTTGATCCATTTTGAAACAACTTGACAAAGATTTTTAATTATTGTTATTAATTTTTTTTAAAAAAATTAAATTAAATTAAATTGATTTTCTTTTTAACTTTCACTTTTTTTTTTTTTCTTCCCTGATAAAACTAGACAAGGAGTCAGAAGTCACGTGATATTGAATAAAGTCAGCTGACCAAAATCGCGTGACTTCTCTTGGCAATTTTTTGATGAAATTTTATCTTTTACCTCTACTGGATGATACAGAGTGATGTAGGTATAGAAAACTATATCAATATGTAGCTCTAGATTGACTGAGTATGAATATAATGTCGAATTGATATATAAGTGTAGCTGTGAGATGTTATAGATGAAATAAAATGGCTGGGGAACCAGAGTTCCCTGCCAAATTACTACAAGATTTGTATTTCCGCTCTTTTTGTCTTATCCACTGGGATGCAATGGCATAAACTTATATCTAGATGTAGCTCTCAATGGCTCGAAACTGAATCAAATGAGAAATTAAAATTTGAACGTGGTTGTGAAAAGTTATGGATGAAATAGTATCCAGATGAAGTTTTGTGTGTGTAGAACTTGATTGTTGAGTAGTGGGGTGTCGGCTTCTCATTGTAGATGTGAACCACATAGAATGATTCACTGGATAGTTCTACCTCCAGAATTTAAAGGTCAGGGTCTGTCACCAAGTCATATCTAGGGGATACTTGAAGCTGGCTAGATTTCTTGACATAGGTAAGGACCCTGGGCCGCAGATCACTGTTGAGAACTGGTGGTATGAGGTTAAAAGCTGAGTGGTTTATAGGTCGAAAAGAGAGTGTTGGTTGATGATGGAACATGTATGGTTCCTGCACAAAAATAACGTCTGATTCCTCCTTGAGGGCTACCTCAAAGAGTGACTGCAGGATCTCTCGACCTCTTGAAGTATTATGTTGACTAAATTTGAGTGTATCTAGCATGTTAAAGCTTTATAGAAGTCACAGTCTAATCGTTGGAAGGCCAGGTGGGTGTTGGACTTGCAGTTTGCACACTGCACTGCATGGTGGATGCAACTCTGAGTTGCACTACAAGTATTACACTTGTGGCTGTTGGTGTAGTGTGGGCCAAGACAGATGGCACACACTGGAGATTTTTTGCACCTCATGGAGTGATGGCCAGATGTCGGGCATTTCCTGTACTGAGTCTTCTGAGTTGATTTTTGGAAGCTGTAAGGATTCCTCTTCCGATCCTCCAGATCCTTCCGATTTTCCCTTCACCATATAATTTTACCCTTTTCCCCATGTTGTTATGACAACAGTATAATCCTTTACATATGGGATCATGTTGATATTAGATTAATGTCTATGTTATGATGAGCTAGTGGAAGGAAGCCAGTATATGTAGGACGACTTGGTCTGTAGCTTCAGAGTTCTCCACGCTTAGTTTTCTGTCATACCCAACACCTCCCGATCATCTCCAGTCGCCTTTAGTACCATTAGTCAACACCAGTATTCGCTCGAACCTTTAGTCTCTCTAGATAATTATACTACCAAATTCAACCCTTTAGTTTCTCTAAGTGATCTCGAGTAGACCTTCAGTCATCTCTTGCAGTCTATCTAACCTCTATTCCACTACAATTACGCTTCAGTCTGTACGCCTTTTCTCCAATCTGACAGTAGCTAACCACCTTCAAAAGTTGTCCTCCAATGAGCACTCCAGTCTTTATCAACCTAGTCTTCTTCTCCTCAGTCTTCACACAAAATGCCACTGAGGCTCTCACCAATTTACTTGGTGATTTTGTAAGCCATCTTGCCTGGCCTTGTGTATTGATCCCATCATTATAGGTCTCAATCTCCTCATTTAATTGATGAATGGGGATACATGTCGCAACCCCATGTACCACCATTTTTGGCCAGTTGGTAACTTACTGGGCCTTCTGAATTGGCCATCCTGCAAAGACCACTTCCCATTTTTCTTGATCTAAAATAAGCTCTGTTGGAGAGGCATCCATACAACTGAGGACCAGGTTCCCCTTTGGTGAAGTATGGACTCTTGAGATGGCCCTTTTCCCTAGAATCTTGTTGATCATTTCTCTGATGGTGAAAGCCTGGTAATTTGGCAGGCTGTAGCCTGACCTGGTCACCAGTGTGATGACATTCTCAGTGTCAATTATTTTTGCAGCTGTGGCTGGAGCTGCATTGGTGGTTGAAGTAGTAGCTGCTGGAATGCTAGGCCTAGTATTTGTAACTTGGCCTGTGCTGCTAATGGTGGGTGCAGCAGCTTTTCGACTGAGCACCTTCATGACTGGCCGAGCTGGAGTAACAGTGGCTGGCTTGTTATTTTGGATTCCCTCCCTGACCTTCTGTGCATATGAAGGCACTGCTGGTGCCACAGGTGGTGGTTGTTGCTTGATAGCAGTTGACTCTGCTGGTTCAGGAGTGGAGACCTGGACTGGTAGTTGAGTGGTTGTCACCTTACCCTTCTCAGTAAAGCTTCGAAAAACCTCAATGAGGTCCAAGACTGCCACTTGCTTTTCTTTGTCACCTGTAAGACTGTATGCCTTAACAAGCAGGTTGCGTGCCTCTAAAATTGCTGTTTCAAAAGTGTGTTTGGTGCTGTGTGGTGCAGCAATTTGGACCATTTTTGAAGGCTGAGAGTTGGTGTGGTTGGTGGCTGAGATACCTTGTTTCCGAGGCTGGTCAGCAAAAGGTGTTTTTAAAAATAAATTTTTTGTTCCCAGATCAGTTGAAGTGATTGGGTCACTGCTAAAAATGTCAACCTTGGATGTCAAATTGACAGGTCGAACAGAAGTAAGGAGCCTTGAAGGCTTTGGTGATAAATCTGTGTTCCAGATTGATGATGTAAGCCTAGGCACATCTGACATGTCCATTTCTGGTGATGAAGGCAGGCTTGGTAGGCTCCCTGGTGATGAGGGAGACTTTTCAGCCATATTAGTCTTATTTATAGCTCCCATATGTAATCAGAGGCCAGGCTGAAAAAAAAATTGAAAAATATTTTAACTCAATTTTAAAATGAATAAATTGTGTCTCAGATCACGTGATTTGAGGGACAGATCACATGATTAAGTGCCAAGGATTGGTTAAAAATTCCACACTCTTTTTTTTAAATAAAAATTGATTTGAAATTTAAAGTCACGTGACTCTTCAGTTTTCACCTGATCACGCGTTTGAGACGCTCCGAGCCTTGGCAAGGCTGAAGTGAAAAATTTTCGCTCAGAATGCTGAAAATCGAGTTTTTGGTCGAAAAATGCCGGAATATGGGGATGCAAATGTCGAAAATTATATGAATCTGATGCTGCTGAGTAAGCGAAACCGAATATGAAATTTATAACTGCGTATCTGATGGTAGGCGAAAGTTGTTAATGAAATAGCATTTTCCGAAAATATGGTGACAATGGATTTGTCATCTACTCACCTTACACCAGACAAATGAAGGGTTATTCTTATAGTCTTGGCCAAGAAGTAGGAATAGTAGGTGCTGAAAGCTACTGCATATTACAAGCACTGGATCAGATAAAAAATCAAAAATCTTCTTCATGCTTTGTCTTCTCAGACAGCCAAGCTGCATTAAATAGAGTCAAAAGCTCTTCAAATTGGTTATCACATAAAATAAGATCCATAAATCAACCAGCAAGGATCGAGCTTCACTGGTGTCCAGGCCATGAAGGCATTGAAGGCAATGAGCTTGCAGATAATCTTGCCAAAATGGGAGTGGAAAAAAGGACCAGACCCAGGGATAAATTTATCACCCATAGTTTTCTTAAACAAAAAGTGCAGCAGCACATCATCAATTCCTGGCATAAATACTGGAACCCCAAAATTCTTAGAGAAGAGGAAGTAAAGAAAGCTAGAGGTCCCCAAACTTTCGGAAATCACCATTTTATCCACAACTTCCGCCCACCATTAGATAAGGCTTTATAAATTCAATATTCGGTTTTGCATTGTCTCCAGCATTCGATTGATATATTTTTCAACATTGGCATCTACCAATGACGACATTTCTCGATCCAAACCCCGATTTTCGACCCTCTGGACTACATCACAACACTATTTCATCCACAATTTCTGCCCACCATCAGATACGGCTCTATAAATTCGATGTTCGTTTTCGCATCGTCTGTAGCTTTTGACTCAAACCTTTTTCGACATCTGCATCCATTTATTGCAACATTTTTCGACCAAAACGCGCTTTTTGACCCTCTGGGGGAAAAAATTTTAACCCCAGCCTTGCCAAGGCTCGACGCGTGATCAGGCGACCAAATATCAAATCATGTGACATCTTATTTTATTTTTCATCTTCATTTTCTAAATATTAAATTTTTCTAAAAAAAAAAAAATTATATAGAAAGCAATTATTTATAAAAAGCAATTATTTATAAAAAGTTATTTTTTAACAAAAAGATTAAAAAAAATTAAATAAAACATTTTTGGAAATTTGTTTTATAACACAATTCATAATAAATTAAAAGTAAATCAGGAATAATTAGTATAAAATGAAATCCAAATTTTACTAGCCTGAACTTTTTAATTATCATTTCTGGATATATCTCAGAGCAAAATTTTACAGCAAAAATGGCTGGAAAATATTTATCCTCACCAGCCTCCCAAAAGGGCTTACCATCTTCTCCACCAACCCAGAGTTCCTTTAACCTTGGAAATGTTGCTCGACTTTCAGACTCTATGTGGAGTTCAAAAGCAAATAAGAACAAAAAAGTGCCACCATCACTCCCAACAACCTTTTGTCTTTCCAATTTGAATGGCCCATTCAGCAGTGATCCAATTACTGCCCAAGATCTTCAGCCAAATTCTACATCAATAAAATTGCCACCAATGAAATCAAACAAAAGAAAATCGTCCGAAATTATACCTTCAGCTATCCAGTCAAGGAAAATTATTAAAGTCGCAGAACCAACACAAATAAGGCAATATACCTACCTTTCTGCCATCCAAAAAGCAAGGGACTTATTAGTTAAAGCTTACAGCTTGACTGAAGAAAAAGGAAAGCAAGATGCAATGCTTGATCTTGTTAAGGTCTTCCGAAATTTTACTGAAGAGGGAAGAATTGTATTACCAAAGAACCCTCAGCCAATTACAAAACCAGGTGAGCCATTAGGTGGCAAAATTACAGTTCAACCACCAACTCCTTCTACTCCCTCATATGCTCAAATTTTGAGAAATAGGGCACCAGCAACACCTCCAATGGTTGTTGTTCAAAGGCCATCTAATGGAATGAGAGCATTAGGCAAGGTGACCAATCAGGCAACAACAGTGCAGACAACAGCATCATCAATAGCATCATCAGGGCCAACAATAACAGCAACAGGATCAAAAACAATAGAAGCTCTCTCAACAACAAATTTCCATAATGAGAATGTGATCACTTTGGTGACAAAATCTGGTGGAGCTCTTCCTGCCTACCAGCCTTTCACTATCAGAGACAGTATCAATAAGGTTTTAGGGAAGAGAGCTATTTCAAGAGTTCACACTTCAGTAAAGGGGAATGTGGTTCTGACCTGTATGGATTCTACTCCATCAGAGCTACTACTGGACCAAGAAAAATGGGAGCCTGTATTTGCAGGATGGCCCATCCACAAGGCCCAGAAGGTCAGCCACTGGCCAAAACTTGTAGTACATGGAGTACCCACTACCTTTCCAAATGAGTTAATTAATGAAGAGATTGAGGGGTTCAACAAAGGAATCACAACCCAAGGTCAGCCAAGATGGCTCAATAAGTACTACAAGCAGTCCAACAGAGCCTCAATCACCTTCTCAGTCACTACAGAGGAGGAAAAAGGTTATCTTCTAAGCTCAGGTGTATTGATTGGTGGTCTGTTCATGAAAATTGTTCCCTTCCAACACACTACTCAGAAGACCCAATGCAGAAGGTGTTTATCCTATGGACACCACCAATCAACCTGTAGGAAATTGCCAGTCTCTGCCATCTGCTTAGGTGGTCATATGACATCAGATCACAGCTGTACCAAGTGCCATTCAAAACAGAGTTGTGAACACCATGCTATGCAATGTGCAAATTACAAATCAAATACCCACTTGGCTTTTCAAAGACAACACTGCAACTTCTTCAAAGCATTGGCATGCTGAGTCACATCAAATTTAGTCAACACAATACTGCAAGGGGTCGTGAGATCTTGCAGTCCCTCTTTGATGTGCCCATCAAAGGGGAAACAGACATTCTTTTAGTTTAAGAACCATATTTATTCCATGACCAAAATTTACAACCTTTCAAACCTATCTTACATTCAGCTTACCAAGCAATACCACCTATTACTCATCAGTTTCTCTGCCCAAGGGTCACGACCTATGTCACGAAGGCAAGCCAGCTTCAGGTGATGCCCAGATATGACTTGGTGTCTGACCCAGACTATCAAATCTTGGAAGTTGATCTTCCAGGGGAGGCCTTTTATATCATTCACATATACAATGAGAAACCTCTCACTCCTTCCTTTTCTCAACATACTGTTCAGCGCTTTCTCAATTCACAACTGCAGCTGGATAAGCCATTTCTACTCCTGGGAGACTTCAACGTGCACCACTCTTCCTGGAACCCACTCATTCAAACTTTCAACCCATTGGCTATCTCACTTGCCAACTCCCTGGAAGAGACAAATGTACAACTTTTGAATGACTCATCAGTGATGGAAGAGTTTGGAGGAACATTTCATTGCTCCAATTCCAGGAGCACTTCAATAATTGACCTCACCTTTGCAACTGGTTTTAAAGATATTGTATGGCACAACTGGTGCTATGGTCAGTCAACTGGATCAGATCATGAACTCATCAACTTCGAGGCCCAGCTACCACTTCATGACACTCCTAACACTAACCAAAGCTTGAATAATATGCCAGCAAAGTATAATCTCAAAAGAGCTGATTGGGATCTCTTCATATTTGAGTTAAATAATCAACAAAATATTAACCATCTCGAGCAGGAATCAGCCATTCAAGACCTGGACTACGAAAAGGTTGCATTGCTGCTGCAAACAGTGGGCAAAAGGCAGCTCAACTGTCCATTCCAACTGTAAGATTGTCATCTAGATCAAAGCCATGGTGGACAGATGAATTGAGGCTGTTGAGAATAAGATTTCACAGGCTATGCCACAATTTTAAAAAGTTTGCCTTCCCTGGTTTGGAAAGTGAAGTCAAGGCAGCCAGGAATAAATACTTCCAACAAATCCAGCATACAAAGAAGCAGCACTGGGTCAATTTTCTAGCTGAAGCAAGGGATAAATCTGTGTTCACAGCTTACAATTATTCAAGACCAGATAGAACTCAATCATTGCTTATCCCATCACTGAAGTATAAAGATTGTGATGTGACAGAAGACAAGACTGCCATCTGTTATGAAGATAAATGTCAGGCCTTAATTAAATCGCTTTTCCCGACATCCCATGACAAGGATTCTTCTAGATGCCAACTCACTTGTGATGAAAATAACATACAGACAGAAATAACAACAATGGAAAACCCAGCTAACCAGAAATTTTCATATAAAAGAAGTCATAATACCTGGAAATGGCAACCTCTGACTCAAGAAGAATTGATAAATGCTGTCCCAAGCAAGTCAACTGCTCCAGGACTGGATCAAATCAACTAGCCAATCATCAAAGTGGCTATTACAGCCATACCAGATTTCTTCTTCCGAGCCTATTCCTGTCTATTCAATAGTGGATACCATCCAAGTCAATGGAAGCAGGCAGTGGGAATTATTATACCAAAAAGAAACAAAAAGGACTACAGCTCTCCAAAAGCCTACCGGCCAATCTCGCTTCTTCCCTGTCTATCAAAGCTGCTGGAGAAAGTATTTGCCAATAGGCTGGATTTTCTTGCAAATACCAATATGAATTTGCTCCACAACTCACAAATGGGTGGAAGGAAGCAGAGATCAGCAATTGATGCAGCCTTACTCCTGCAGGAATATGTGGAAGAAATTAGATCCAAGCATAGAAATGTTTCAACAGTTCTGCTTGATATCTTGGGTGCATTTGACAGGCTACAGCCCAAGGCCTTGATAAATGTCTTCAAAACCTTACAGCTCCCTGGTACATTTATTTCTTGGGTAGAATCGTTCTTGAAGGATAGAAGCATTAGGCTGTATTTCAATGGGCAATTAAGTCAGGAGTTTTCTGTCACTGGCACCCCTCAAGGAAGCCCTATTTCACTACTGCTTTTCTTACTTTCAATCAGGTATGTCTTCCCACCTGAAGACAAAATTCCTTACTTACAACTGTCATACATTGATGACATCCCCATCTCTGTGTCATCCACTTCAATCACAAAAAATGTAAAGCAGTTAAAATCAATTTTGCAGCAAATAATGACAAAGGCTGAGGATCTTTCAATCACCTTTGAGATGGAAAAGACTGAGCTTATTCATTTTCTAATCATCAAAAACCACTAACAGATCCACTAATTCTAGATAACCAGCACACTCTCCTACCTCAGGAAAAGATCAGATGGCTAGGTATATGGTTTGATAGAAAACTTACATTCAAGACACATGTGGAAAAGAGTCTCCAGCTAGCTCATGGGGCTTTGATAAGAGTCAAGCAGCTTGCATCCTCAACAAAAGGGCTTCACTTCTAAGCTCTCAGACAGCTTTATCTCGGCTGTGTCATTCCTGTCCTGGATTATGGATCAATACTTTGGTATAAGAAGCGGGGATCAGGAGCATTAATCAACAAATGCTAAAGACTTCAGAATCAGGCATGCATAATGGTCACTGGAGCATACTACAACAGCCCAATTAAAGCACTTGAGGTCGAATCTGCTATTCTACCAACTAAAGTCAGACTACAAAAACAGGCCTACCATTATGCACTTCGACTACTGAGACTCCAGTCAACTCATCCTCTTCAACTGAAACTGCTGTCTCCTTTGAGGGACGAGTTGTCATTATCCACAGATATTGATCTGGGTATTATGGAGTATTTATCATCAACTCCTACCCAGCTTTTAAAAATAGGTCAAATATTATAGCAGTTTACAAGCCTTTAGAATCTGGAACAGATAGATGCCACTTGGGTTGCACCCTGGCTGAAGCATAACATTTCAATTACTGTCTCAAAATCAACTAAGGAAGTGGCTGCAGAAGAACATGCATCTACAATCAGTTTGCTCTCCCTCAACACAGCTATAGTATACACTGATGGGTCCCTTACCAAAGGGAAAGGAAGCAGCATTGGATTTGTAATCTACCTTCCAGTCAGCAGGGCAATGAAGGTCTACTCTTTCAATCTTGGTGAAACTATGGATATAACAGACACAGAGACATTCTGTATTCTTAAAGCCATCAGACATCTCAAAAAGATCATACCACATGGACAATACCATATCTTCACTGACAGTCAAGCTAGCTTGTTGAGGATCCAAAAAAGGGACAATTTCTTTTCTCATCAGATCAGAAAAGAAGCTGAATCTTGTGCCCTATATCTCTCCTGGTGTCCAGGACATGTCGGAATTGAAGGAAATGAGCTGGCTGATGGCTTAGCAAAAAGAGCAAGTAAGAAGAAGGTGCTGAGAAAAAACCATTTTACCACTCATTCATTTTTGAAGCAAACAACAAAGGGACTCATTATAAAAGCTTGGTCAGAAGATTGGACTTCTGAGCTCTTGTGTGAGGAGGAAGGGAGGAGAAGCAAGGGGCTGGGGAAGTTTTACAGGATCCAGGCCCAGATGTCAACCCCAATATTTTCTACCAAACCAATCAATTTTCAAGGACATAGTAGGAGTACAGAATCTGCATATTTCCAAGCTAGGACTGGGATAGGAAATGCAAGGGCATACTTACAAAAAATTGGAAAAACAAAAGATAACATTTGCAACTTTTGCAAAAAAGAAAAGCAGACAATGCAACACTTAATACTACAGTGTAGGAGCTTTGCAAAAGAAAGGAAAACTTTATTTAAAAATATTGAACCATTAAGGCTCCCAATTCTTTTCAGAACACAGAGAGGTAGAGATGCACTACTGAAATTTTTGAAGGCTTCTGGGCGCATAAATGCACATAAAAGAGATTAAATAGGTGAAAAACAAATTGGAAATATAGATTTAGAATGCCGAGACTCTAGAAGGGAGGTTATATTTGACTAAAGGAAATGTAATAGATTAGATAAATTGTCATAGCTTCATAGCTGAATACAATATGATCCAAAAAAAAAAGCTAGAGGTCTGGGAAAATTTTACAGGATACAGGCAAGAAAGCAGACACCAAATTTCATCATGAAACCTATCAACTTAGAACCTTATAGCCAAGCAACTCAAAAAGCATATTTTCAACTTAGATTTGGAATTGGAAATATTCTTACACACCTCAAGAAAATTGGAAAAGCAAAGACTAACATATGTAATTTCTGTAGGATAGAGAAGCAGACCTGCCACCACCTTATATTTCAATGTTAAAAATTCAAAACCCAAAGAAAAAAGGAGCTCTCAGATGTTGTGCCTCGGAGTCTTAGTTTGCTATTAAATACCAAGGGTGGGAGAGAAAAACTACTAAAATTTATTCAATCAAGTAACTGCATTAATTGGGTGTCATCATTTTTGCCAGAAATCTGCGCAGCATTCCACGCTGCCCGTATCACCAATTTGACATTGTGAATCTTATTTTTTTAATCTTCATTACCCTCCTTTCATCATTTCATCTTCAGTGCTTCAACATGGCAGGTGTGGGTGCTGGTGTGGGTAAATCCAGCGGTTTCGACGCGTCGCAAAATGCGACAATGGCCTCAACAAACAATGGCAGCGGAGCGCAGACAGCTCCAAAGGATAAAAACTTGGAAATACTAGGGAAACTTCTAAAACAGGTTAGATTAATCGTGATGGGAGAGATGGATGAGGAGGACCTACCATCAATGGAGGACGTGAACGAGGCCGTGAAGGCCTTTATCGCACACAAAAGGGCCTGGACGGAAATGTCCCAGAAAAAGTCTCCTATTGAGGAGAGGATGATGGCGCTAGAGGAGGTCGTCAAGAAAAGCCTCGCGGATCCCGCTCGTCAAGCTGCGCCAGCAGTGGTTTCAGGCACGCCGCCACCAAGGAGCTAAGTGTCGGTCGTGGCTCCGCAAATGACAAAAACAGCGGTTCAAATAATAATCGAGGGAGCAGAAAAATTGCAGCCGGAAGAGCTGCTTTCAAAGGCAAAAGAGCACATTCAAGGTGCATACGCAATTCGTCAAATGCGGAGCAATGATACCGAGGTGTATGTCCAGTCGGCGTCCCAGAGAGACGCGGCGCTAAATATGCGAGAACCAGCGGATTTCAAAATTTTACGGCAAGATTTTCCAGTCGTGGTCAACGGTGTCCCATTGCGGACACGAATCGAAGGGGGCAGAGATGCCGACAATTTCGCCATCATCAGGGAGATAGAGAGGGCCATGAAGGCACGAATTCCAGGCTTGGTCATAAGTTGTATACGGTGGTTATACGACGGAAAGGAACACCAGCAATCGAAGAAAAACGGTCGCAATCGAGGATCAATTGTGGTCAGCCTCCCATTGGAGGCAATGCAGACGGAAGTGGTCCGAAACGGCCTTGTTATGAATGCCATGCTCTTCACGGCGCAGGTGTGGTCACCACGGTCCCAGCCAAAGAAGTGTTACAACTGCAGTCAGTGGGGACACACCCAGGCGTCGTGTGGAAAGGCCGGCAGGTGCGGTGAGTGCGCTGGCGCTCACCAAACTCGGGACTGTCCGAGGAAAAGGGTTTCTTGTGCCAACTGCGGCAAGGAACACCGTTCGTGGCAGAAAGCAGCGTGTTGGACCTACCAGGTCTACAAGGGAAGTGTGGAGAAGGCTCGGATGGAGCTATTATCGAGAACGGCGGAAATATGGAATGAAAAACCAACAATGGCGCCAATACAAACAGTCGGACCAACTGATGATCAGGGATTTACTTTAGTCACCAGTAAGAAGGCTGAAGGACTAAAAAGAGGGCCAGGACGACCACGTAAGGTAGTCGAAGTCCCAGTGGCACCAATCATTGCCTCGACAGCAGCACCACCATCGGGGCCAACTCTTTGAGCACTTCGAAGACCAACGCCGAGTGAGGAGGTGCCTTCTCTTTTCAATTTCTCATAATGTTAGTCTTATTGAAGGGGGAGTTAATGAATTCTGGGGAAAGTTTAAAAAATTACGGTTGAAAGGAACGTCCTCAGCATTAAGCCGGGTCGGTTCAGAGTGGCGGAACTTCGGGTTTTGTTTGATGAAAGCTTTTTCCCTAACCAAAGCGGCTTACAGTCTTCATGGTTCTGTATATAGATACCGCATAGGACGTTAAACTAGAACAATGAATGAACTGCATTAATCTAACAAAAATAGGGGACAGCTTAATTTCATGTAGGAATACACAAGAGGGTGTGCCTAGAATGGAGTAATATAATTTGCACAAATAAAAATAAAAAGAATAGAAGATTTTGGAGAATAAAGCACATGTTGATAGCCATTTGTAATTTAGAAAATATTAATTAGATATCATTATCATAGCTCTAGAGCTGTATACACAATGATATTAAAAAAAAAAAAAATCAATATTCTCATCACATAAGGCAAGCATCTCAAGGGAGCACTATCTATCTCCAATGGTGTCCTGCACATGTTGGAATAGAAGGGAATGAGCTTGCTGATAGATAAGCAAAGGGGGGTGGCAAAAAATTGCCTCTGAAAAGGGACAAATTTACATCCCATTCTTTTATCAAGCAGAAAGCAAAAGAATGGATTATACAGGCATGGCAGAGAGACTGGAACTTGGAATTATGGCATGAGGAGGAAGGTCGAAAGGCTAAAGGACTCGGAAAACATTACAGGCTCCAGGCACAATCTAACCATCCAAATTTTAACACAAAACTGATCTATTTTCAGGAATGTAGCAGAGAGACAGAATGTGGATATTTCCAAGAAAGACTTGGTGTTGGCAACACAAGGGTCTACCTGCACATGATTGGGAAAGTTCAAGACAATATATGTAATTTTTGTGGGAGAGAAAGGCAAACTGTTCAGCATCTGTTGTTACATTGCCCAAAGTTTACAAGGCAGAGAAATAAATGTTTTCAAGGGATAGAGCCAAGGATACTTCCAATTCTTTTTTGTACTAGAAAAGGAAAAGAAGTATTACTCAAATATTTGGATACATCCAAGTGCATGGCAGTACATGAAGGAAATTAAAGTAGGAGATCTAAGTGGGAATGTTTTTTTAATTATTATTTACATCCTATATATATATATATTTTTTTTTAATCATATTGTATTCAGCTAGCTAGCTATGACAATTTATTTAACATACATACAAAGCAAATATCAGTCCCCCTGATCACTCCCTTCCTCCATCTCCACTCTTTATTTCCAAAATGTTTTGTCCTAATTATTCTCCTTTGTTTTTTTTTTTTTAATTCATAGTGTATTCAGTTATCTAGCTATGACACATTATTTACATAATTAAGTTCCTCAAAACTCCTTTCTGAAATAATATCTTTCAAAAACTTTTCAAATTTCCAATTTAGTTATACTAGTTCAACTCCCTTTATGTGCCACCATGAACTTGGATGTATCCAAATATTTAAGAAGTGCTTCTTCTCCTATTCTTGTTCCAAATAATATAGGTAAGGTTCTTGGTTCTATGCCCTTAAAACATCTGTTCCTTTGGTTTTTAAATTTTGGACAATGTAACAATAAATGTTGCACAGTCTGCCTTTGTTTTGAACAAAAATTGCATATGTCATCTTCAACTTTTCCTATCATGTGCAGATACACTCGAGTATTTCCAATTCCCAGCCTAGCCTGGAAAAATCCCGACTCTGTCTCCCTACTATGATCTTGAAATTTAAATAACTTGAATGAAAGGCTGGGTTGGTTAGTCTGAGCCTGTATCCTGTAGTACTTGCCCAGTCATTTTGCTTTCCGGCCCTCTCCCTCATGCCAAAGCTTGCGGTTCCAGTCTCTCCTCCATTGTTCTAGTACCAATTCTTTTGCTTTTTGTTTCATAAATGAATGAGTTATAAACTTGTCTCTTCTCATTGCTTGTTTTCTTTTTCATCAAACAAGCAATTGTTTCCAATTTATTATATCAAGCGCTATTGATTAAGATATTTTTCAGTCAATTTGACCCACTGGTGGAGCTGATAATGTCGAAAAAGCCAATTTCCGGGCCCTCCCCATCTAAAGATCCGACATCCAGCCCACCACCGTCAGCATCTCAACAACCAACCCTTAAATCATCAATTTGGAGTGATCTTCCAGCTCCTCCTGCTATCACTAACCCTGCTCCAGCCTTCAATTCATCAATTGATGATGTTTTCATGGACTTCTCCAGTGATCCAATTGCTGGCCCATCTCATGATGGGAAAAAATTTTCAGGGACCCACTTGGCTGGGGACTCTCGAAAACGAGGCTGCAGCCTCAACCAGCACTCTGAGCTTCATCGAAAAATTCAATTTGTATGTGCAGATAGTCAAAAATCATCATTTAAGTACCCCCAAGATGCACTTCTAGCAGCAAGGGACAATATCATCCAGGCATACAGCCTTACAACAAATCGAAATGAGCAAGACAAATTGTTGGATCTCCTCGAAATTTTCAGGGAATTTACAGAAAAGGGTCAACTATCCAAATCCTCAGCAATTATCACCTCTCAGATAGCCAAATTGGAACAAGCCACCAGAAAAATTGAAAATAAAACAAGAGATCTACAAACCACCATTGCCAGCCAGTACCATCTAAGCCCTCTGTATCAAACACAGATGCCCAATCAGAACCTGCCCAGCCCATGAGCTTTGCCAAGGTCCTTGCAAACAATGGAGAATCATATCAAGCAAAGCCTCAAGAATGGACAGTTGTAGGGGGAAAAAAGAAGGTCAATACCACTCAACCACAGAGCCAGAATCAACCCAAGGAAAAAAAGGTTAGGAGATTGATACTTGTCCAAGCTCCAAACTCTCCACCAGTAATCTCACCCCTGGCTGCAAGAAATAGCCTTAACAAAGCCCTTGCAGATAGGGGAATCAAGGGCCCAGTAGTGAACATGGTGAGCACTACATCAGCCAAGAATTTATCCATAACCACAACAGAAGACTACACAGCAGAATTCCTTCTGGAGAAAAGGGAACTTTGGGAACATCTAGTTCCATTTACTTTTGCACAGATTGACAAACCATGGCACAAGGTTGTTGCTCATGGGATTCCACTACTAGACTTTGACAATCCAGAGGGTATGGAGTTGGTCAAAGATGAGATCTTGACCTTCAACAAGGGTCTCAAACCAATTGGAACACCGTACTGGCTATCAAGCAGAGAGAATAGGACTATCAAACGGGCTGGATCAGTGGCAATAGCCTTTGCAACTGAAGAGAGGCCAACAGAGCAATCAGAAATCGACTCTATATTGCTGGAATCAGTGTCAGAGTTGAGAAATTTTACAGTGTGGCTCCATCAACCCAGTGTAACAAATGCCAAAGCTTTGGTCACCTTGACAGCTATTGCAGAAAATCAGCAGTCTGTGGTCTATGTGGAGAAAATCATAGCACTCAGCAACACTATTGTAGTGTCTGCAGGACAAGGGGACTTAGCTGCTCACATCTAGCCCCAAAATGCGCCAATTGTTCAGGCTCTCATCAGGCCAACTCCAAATCCTGCGAGGTTTATCTTGCAGCCAAAAATAAACTTGATCAGGAGGAATTGTAATGTCAGACACACCTGATATGCGCGTCCTTCAAATCAACCTGAATAAAAACCAATATGCAACTGAAAATGCTCTACAGCTGGCTGTGGAGCTCAAAATTGATATCATAGCAGTCCAGGAGCCATGGCTGATACCCAGACAGCCTAGGAGCCAGGACTACACTAACACCAGATCCGTCTATCACAGTGGATTTGAACAGATATTTCCCAAGTTTTTGACTCAATTTAGACCGAGGACAATGGTCTATGTTGCTAGGAGACTTGGGAACAAAATTAAGCTTGCTAAGCAGTCACCACAGGATCCAGACATCCAGGTCCTAGAAATGACTGATGGAGTAGGCAGTATAAAAATTATTAACATTTATAACCAAGATGATCAGGCAGGTCAGAGGGGTAAAACCATTGAAGCGGAATCCACCATACTTTCGAAAATCGGTATTTCATCAACTACTTCCGCCTACCATCAGTTACAGCAATACTAACTCCATATTCGGTTTTGCATTGTTTCGAGCTTTTGATTTATATAGTTTTCGACATTCACATCCACCAATTGGAACATTTTTCGACCAAAACCCAATTTCTCGACACTCTGGCCCACCTTTTTTCACCAATTCATCCACAACTCCTGCCCACAATCAGCTATGACAATATAAATTGAATATTCTGTTTCGCATCGTCTGTAGCTCTCGATTGATATTTATTTCGACATCTGCATCCTCATATTACAACATATTTCGACCAAAACGCCATTTCCGACCCTCTGGACGAAAATTTTTCACCCCAGCCTTGCCAAGGCTCGACGCGTGACGCGTCGACGCGTTCCTGACGCGCAATCAGGTGACTTCGCACAAAGTCACGTTATTATCCTATATATTTCATTTATATTTATTTTTTGAAAAAAAAAAAAAATAAACAAATCAATTATTAAAAAAAGAAACTTTGAAAAAGCAATTTTTTAAAAAAAAAAATAATAATAATAACAAAAAAAATATAAAAAAGGCAACTTTTTTTACAAAAAGCAATTTTAAAATTAAAATTGATATTAAAATATTCAAAATATAATCTAAAAATTTCACTTAATATGGCTAAAATGGGTCCCAAATCACCATCCTCACCAATGGAATTGCCCTCTTCACCACCAACACAGAAATCTTTTAATCTAAAACATGTTGCAAGGCTTTCTGATTCAATATGGTGCTCAAAAAGGGCAACAAAAGAAAAGTCACCCATCTCAACTAATAATATATTTACAAAAATAGCTGAAGAAGACTCACTGAGCAGTGATCCTATAACTGCACAGAATTTTGAGCCTAAAAACACCAACAATAATTTCCACCAGAAAATCATATAAGAGAAAGTCACCAGACTCGATTCTTCCAACCATCACTCCAGAAAAGTAATTCAGATTACAGAGCCAGAGATAACCAAGCAACACACCTTTCTGTCTGCCATTCAAGAATCTCGAAATTTACTTGTCAAAGCATACAGCTTGACAGAAAATATAGAGAAGAAAGATGCTGTTCTAGATCTTGTTGAAGTCTTCAGAAATTACATTGAGGATGGTCGAGTCAGACCAAATACTATTAATAAACCTACAGCATCACCAAGTGAGTTATTATCAACAAATGAGGTACAGCTGTACCACACCTACTGTACCCTCATATGCTCAAATGCTGAGGAGAAATGTACCAATTCCACCACCATCAACTGCACAGCATTCAGCAAATGGAATGAAAATCTTACATAAATTGACAAACCATGTAGCTCCAGTTGTCTGCCACTGAAACTATCTTACAAGAGAGTTTACCAAAATCTCTACCTGACCACATCACAACTGCACTGCCAAGAGAGAATGTGGTTACATTAGTCACAAAGCACGGGGAAAAATTGCCCTCATATGATGCCTTCTCTATCAGAGAGAGGATTAATAAAATTCTGGGGAAGCGTGCCATTTCAAGAGTACATACCTCAGTGAAAGGCAACCTGGTTTTGACATGCATGGACTCACCTCCAAGTGAACTACTTTTAGATCAGGAAAAATGGGAGCCTGTGTTTGCAGGATGGCCCATTAATAAAGTCCAAAGAGTAAGCCATTGGCCAAAGCTAGTGGTTCATGGTGTACCAACCTCAATCCCAATTAATGCCATTAATGAAGAGATTGAGATTTTCAATGAGGGAACAAAAACCCAGGGCCAGCCCAGATGGCTAAGCAAAACTTACCAACAGAGGCTCAGAGCATCAATTACCTTCTCTGTCACATCTGAAGAGGAGAAAATGGATTTAATCAAGTCAGGAGTCCTCATTGGAGGTCTCAGATTGAAAGTGGTGTCTTTTCAGCAGTCCACCCAGAAGACTCAGTGCCAAAAGTGTCTAAGCTTTGGACACCATCAAATAGGATGTACCAAGGATCCAGTCTGTGCTATCTGCCTTGGAAAGCATATTACTACATCCCACAAATGTTCCACTTGCAGTGCCACCCAAAGCTGCATCCACCATGCAGTTCAATGTGCCAACTGTAAATCAAACACTCACTTGGCTTTCCAGAGACAAGATTGCGACTACTTCAAAGCATTGTCATGTTAGGTACACTCAAAATAGGCCAACACAATGCTGCAAGGGGTCGAGAGATCTTGCAGTCCTTTTTGAGGTTGCACTCAAGGAGGATATAGACATTCTTTTCATTCAAGAACCATATGTGTTCTATAATCATTATTTAGAGGCATATCAGCCTATCACTCATTCAGCTTTCAACATTATTCTACCCTTAATTTCTAATACAATTCGACCCAGGGTCATAACCTATGTCAAAAAGACTAGTCAACTCAATATCACTGCTAGATATGATATGGTTTCTGATCCTGATTATCAACTTCTGGAACTAAGACTTCCTTGTGAGGCATTCTATGTGGTACATATGTACAATGAGAAGCCAACCTCGAATTTTTAAGCCAGCTAACACTACAGCGCTTCCTGGACCTTAATCCACAAATGGATAAGCCATTTTTATTCCTGGGAGATGTCAACCTGCACCATTCTTCATGGAATCCAGAGGTTCAGAACAACACCCTTCTTGCCAATAATTTAGTGAGATACCTGGACAGTGCTCGAGCTCAAATCATCATCAACTCGGCCATTATTGAAGAGTATGGGGGCACGTTCCACAGGTCTAACTCTAGAAGAACTTCAATCATTGATCTAGCCTTTGCAGCAATATTTCTAAAATTAAAATGGGGCAACTGGAGGTATGGGGAGTCAACTGGTTCAGATCATGAGCTGATCATATTTGAATCAAAACTATCCATTTAGTCATCAGCTGAACCTATCATTAAGAACAGCCTTCCACCAAGATTTAACCTCAAGAAGGCAATCTGGCCTCAGTTTGAATTATTGATCAAGGAAGAGCAGGGAAGGTTTCAAAATCAAATGGACAAAGCTATCAAAACTAATGATACCGACCTTATAGCTTCACTAATTGAGGTAGTAATCCATAAAGCTGCCACCAAATCAATCCCTTACTCCAAGCCTTCAAGCAGATCAAAGTCATGGTGGACAGAAGAGCTCACTCAACTTCGCAAACTGTTTCACAAGCTAAGGCGGTGCCAGAAATTCTCCTCCAGTCAACAGGTAATTCAGGATACAAAATCAGCAAGGAACAAATATTTTCATCAAATTCAGTACAATAAGAGGCAACACTGGTTTGAGTTCCTTGCTTCAGCTAAAGACAAGATGATTTTCAAGGCTTACAACTACACCAGCCAAGATAGATTCCAATCAACAGACATACCAAATCTCAGATATCAACCAGTAGACAACAGTAACCAGGTATTGGTAGCCTCATCCTTTGAAGAAAAATGTGATGCTCTAGCAAACACATTATTTCCACAAGGCACCACACAACTAGCCAGTAGAAGTAATGATGATATCATCACACCAAATAATGAAATTCTAGTATTACCAGAATAGGTTGTGGAAGACTCTGGGACTGGCCAGTTTTGACCATGGAAGAGATGAAAAATGCAGCACCAAAAAAATCAACAGCTCCAGGACTGGACCAGCTTGATTGGACAATTATCAGGGCAGCTTTATCAGCCATACCACAATTCTTTTTCCAGGCCTACTCGCAGTTATTTAATGGTGGAAAACATCCAGCCCAATGGAAGCAGGCACTTGGAATAATCATACCCAAGAGAAATAAAAAGGACTACAGCTCTCCAAAAGCCTATCGGCCAATTTCTCTTCTTCCATGTCTATCCAAGCTTTGGAGAGGATTTATGCCAATCGGATTTCATACTATGCTAACACAACCAGTGACTTCTGCATCATAGCCAAATGGGAGGTCGAAAACAGAGATCAACAACTGATGCAGCCTTGCTTTTGCAGAACTTTGTGGAGCAGAATAAAATTAAAACAGAGTTGTATCTACTGTCTTCCTCGACATTCTCGGAGCATTTGATAGACTTCAGCCATTAGCATTGACAAAAGTGCTCCAGAAACTTCAGCTACCAGTAGTTTTCATTTCATGGGTCAACTCTTTTTTGACAGGTAGAACAATGCAGCTATGCTTCAATGGACAGATGAGTAGTGAATTTCAAGTCACTGGCACACCCCAGGGCAGCCCTATCTCCCCCTTGCTCTTCCTACTATCTATAAGATATCTGTACCCATCGAAACACCACCAAACTTTCTCCAACTGTCCTACATTGACGACCTATCAATTTCAGTGGCATCAACATCAGTAGACAAAAATATTGCCTATTAAAAGAAGCTACAGATAATCTAATTGAAAGAGCAAACAAGCTATCAATCACCTTTGAGATGGACAAAACCGAGCTCATCCACTTCTCCCAACATAGGAAGCCACTCACATCAACTCTTATACTACAAAATAGTGTAACTTTACATCCAAGTGAGATGGTGCGATGGTTGGGTTTCTGGTTTGATAGGAAACTATCCTTCAAAGCTCATGTAGATAAAAGGCTTCAGCTAGCCAATGGAGCCCTCAGTAGAGTGAAGCAGCTTGCCTCATCTACAAAAGGGCTTCGATTTCAAGCCCTACGCCACTTGTATATAGCTTGTGTCACATCAGTGCTAGACTATGGCTCTGTACTCTGGCAGGGAAGAAGAGGTTCAGGAACACTAACTAATAAGTGTCAAAGGCTTCAGAATCAAGCAATCATACTAATAACTGGTGCCTACCAACACAGCCCAATCAAGGCCCTCGAAGTGGAAGCAGCCATCCTGCCGACAAAAGTCAGACTGATGAAGCATGTATTTAACTATGCCCTCCGACTTTTAAGACTTCAGAATACACACCCTGTACAGCAACTGCTGTTTCAGCCATTGAAGGATGAATTGAATACACTTCCAGAACTGACCTCGGAATATTTGACCAGTTGGAAAGCCAACAAATCAGCTTACAAGAATTGGGATGTTTCTCAAGTTATTTACTAAGTTTCAGAAGCTAGAGGAAATAAATTCAGCTTGGATGACACCATGGAACTCAGCACCTCTAGAGATTAACATATCATCTTTATCCAGGGTTTCAGCTCATGAACAACATTTAAAATTAATGCAGATAATAGATCCAGACATAGCCATAGCTTACACAGATGGATCTTATCCAAGAGCAATGTGAGCAGCATTGGATATGTCATCTACATGCCTTTTACCCGAGAGGTGAAAAGCTTCTCCTTCAATCTGGGAAGCTCCATTGGAATCACTGACACTGAAACCTACTGCATTTACAAAGCAATCCAGTTCCTTAGAAAAAGCTGCCAAATGCAAGATACCAAATTTTTAGTGACAGCCAAGCAAGTCTTCAGAGAATTCAGGGGAAGACAAATTACCTCTCACACCAAATTCGAAACCTAGCCAAAGACTGCAACCTAACCATTTCTTGGTGTCCAGCCCATGTGGGTATTGAGGGGAATGAACTTGCAGACTCACTTGCAAAAGGAGCAGTAAAAAAGATAGCTTTAAGAAAAGACAAATTTACATCCATTCTTTTCTAAAGCAGAAAGCAACAGAATATATTTTAGAAGCTTGGCATAATGACTGGCAAACTGAAGTTCTCAGAGAAGAGGAGGGTAGAAGGTCTAGGGGTCTTGGCAAGTTCTACAGAATCCAAGCTCAGATGCACATACCAACCTTTTCCTTACAACCATTTCACTTTCAAAACCACAGCAGGATGGTTGAATCAGTATTTTTCCAGGCAAGAGCTGGGATAGGGAATACCAGAGCTTACCTGAGTATAATTGGGAAAGTTAAAGATCAAAGCTGCAATTTTTGCAAGGCTAAACTGCAGACCACTAAACATTTAACTCTTCACTGTTCTAGATTTTTCAAGCAAAGGGAATTGGCATTTGCTGATATAAAGCCTCTTTCATTACAAATTTTATTAAGAACCAAAAGGGGGAAGGAAGCCCTTCTACAATTTTTGAAAACATCCAAGTGTATGTCAGCATACAAAGGAGATGATATAGGCTCACAAATAATGGACATATTGTAATATGGAGAAGTGGGCTAGGGCGTTAACTGGTGTGATTCTTCAATGTAAAAATAAATAGATGTTAAATTGTCATAGCTAGATAGCTGAATACAATATGATTCAAAAAAAAAAAAAAAAGTAAGCTGTTTGTGTCCCAAAGCAGCCTCTTCCTTAGGCCGTTGTGATATATCAATGGTGAGTCTAGTTTGAAGCCATGGAGGTGCCCAACTTGCATCTAGTTGTTCGAGGTTTGTATACTTAATGAATGACTGAAATAGTTGGCCAATTCTTATAATTTGTGCTCCTTCCTGGTCCAAGTATTCAAAGACACCTAGATCCACCTCAGTTGAAAAGGACAGCTCATCCTGAAGTGGGGATATCAATTTATCCTTCACTGTATGTGTTCTATGTAGTCTTAAAATTCTGAGAGCATAGTTAAATGTCTGCTTTAGCTGCCTTACTTTTGTGGGAAGAATTGCTGCCTCAACTTCCAGGGCCTTGATTGGACTATTATGATATGCTACAGTAATCATGATTAAAGCCTGATTCTGAAGCCTTTGGCACTTGGCACTCAATGCACCACAACCCCTTTTCTTAAACCAAAGCACTGAGCCATAGTCCAGGATAGGGAGGACACAAGTGAGGTAAAGCTGTCGTAATGCATGGAATGGTAGACCCCTGGTGTTTGATGCATGCTGTTTTATCTGTTTAAGTGCTCCATGTGCAAGCTGTAGGCGTTTCTCTACATGTGTCTGGAATGTTAATTTCCTGTCAAACCAAATCCCCAGCCATCTTACTACTTCTTTAGGTGCTAAAGCAGTTTGATTGCTGAGAGTCAGCTGATTGGGGAGGGGAAATTTATGGTGTGAAAAATGTATCATTTCAGTCTTTTCCATCTCAAATGTAACTGATAGTTTTCTTGCCCTTTCCATGAATCCCCCAAGTATTTGTTGAAGTTGATCAGTATTTTTCTTGATTGAGGTTGATGCAACTGAGATGGAGATGTCATCCACGTATGATAGTTGAAGGTAATTCAATTCCTGTTGTGGGGGAAAGAGGAACCTGATTGAAATCACGAAGAGAATTGGTGAAATTGGGCTGCCTTGGGTGTCCCTGTGACAAACTCCTCACTTAGCTGGCCATTGAATTGAAGTCTCATGGTTCTCCACTCAAGAAAGTTGTTACCCAATATAAGTGAAGTTGGAAGCTGTAATTTGTGCATGACTGATACTAGCACTTTTGGCTCTAGCCTATCAAATGCCCCTAGAATGTCAAGGAGAACTGTTGAGACTGTTCTGTGTTTGAGCCTGTTTTGTTCCACAAAATCTTGCAGAAGGAGTGTTGTGTCTATTGCAGATCTTTGTTTGCGTCCGCCCATTTGGGTCTCATGTAAGAGGTTGTTAGTAGTGTTGGCAAGGAAAGCAAGTCTGTTGGCAAATATTTTCTCCAACAGCTTGGAAAGGCATGGAATGAGAGATATTGGTTGATAAGCTTTTGGATTGCTATAGTCCTTCTTATTTCTCTTTGGAATGATTATTCCCACTGCCTGTCTCCATCTTAGGGGATGGTATCCACTGTTGAAAAGGGTAGTATAAGCCATGAAGAAAAATTTAGTTATGGCTTTGATTGCTGCCTTTGTAATAGTCCAATCAACTGGTCAAGACCTGGGCTGTTGACTTGTTTGGAACTGCATTGATAATCTCCTCAATAGTTAAGGTTGGCCAATCCCATTCATTTGTATCAGTTTTGCAGCTGTAATGTAGATTAAAGTTGGATGAAGGGGCTGTGACATTTGGCTGATCAAATAAATTCTGGTTGATTTCTGGTGATGCAGATGTTGATGGTGATGGTCCTGGAAAGAGGGTGTGAATCAATGCCTCACATTTATCTTTGAAGCTGGTTGCACTTCTACCAGATCATTATCAAGAGCACTGCATTTTATGGTTGGAATAATAGTTGACTGGGCTCTTTCTGGCCTGGAGTAGTTGTAGGCAGTAAAGATGGTTTTATCTTTAGCTTTTTCCAGGAATTGGATCCAATGTTCCTTCTTGTTGTATTGAATCTTGTGGAAATATTGATTCCTTGCAGCCCTAGCATCATCTGCCAAATCAAAACTTGGATATTTCTTGAAACAGCGCCTTATCCTGTGATACCTCATCCTCAACTAAGTCAACCCTGTTGTCCACCATGGTTTAGATCTGGGCGTAATTTTCATTGTTGGGATGGATATTTGTGCAGCATTCTGGACAATTTGTTGAAGTAAGCTAGCTATATGGTCATAATCATTTGCTTGGATAGCATCATCTAGAAGTGTCTGGAAGAATTCCTCAATTACTTGCAGTTCCAGGTGAAAGAGCTTCCAATCAGCCTTTTTTGTATTTAATCTTGATGGTAATNGCGCTATTGATTAAGATATTTTTCAGTCAATTTGACCACTGGTGGAGCTGATAATGTCGAAAAAGCCAATTTCCGGGCCCTCCCATCTAAAGATCCGACATCCAGCCCACCACCGTCAGCATCTCAACAACAACCTTAAATCATCAATTTGGAGTGATCTTTTCCAGCTCCTCCTGCTATCACTAACCCTGCTCCAGCCTTTCAATTCATCAATTGATGATTTTTCATGGACTTCTCCAGTGATCCAATTGCTGGCCCATCTCATGATGGGAAAAAATTTTCAGGGGACCCACTTGGCTGGGGACTCTCGAAAACGAGGCTGCAGCCTCAACCAGCACTCTGAGCTTCATCGAAAAATTCAATTTGTATGTGCAGATAGTCAAAAATCATCATTTAAGTACCCCCAAGATGCACTTCTAGCAGCAAGGGACAATATCATCCAGGCATACAGCCTTACAACAAATCGAAATGAGCAAGACAAATTGTTGGATCTCCTCGAAATTTTCAGGGAATTTACAGAAAAGGGTCAACTATCCAAATCCTCAGCAATTATCACCTCTCAGATAGCCAAATTGGAACAAGCCACCAGAAAAATTGAAAATAAAACAAGAGATCTACAAACCACCATTGGCCAGCCAGTACCATCTAAGCCCTCTGTATCAAACACAGATGCCCAATCAGAACCTGCCCAGCCCATGAGCTTTGCCAAGGTCCTTGCAAACAATGGAGAATCATATCAAGCAAAGCCTCAAGAATGGACAGTTGTAGGGGGAAAAAAGAAGGTCAATACCACTCAACCACAGAGCCAGAATCAACCCAAGGAAAAAAAGGTTAGGAGATTGATACTTGTCCAAGCTCCAAACTCTCCACCAGTAATCTCACCCCTGGCTGCAAGAAATAGCCTTAACAAAGCCCTTGCAGATAGGGGAATCAAGGGCCCAGTAGTGAACATGGTGAGCACTACATCAGCCAAGAATTTATCCATAACCACAACAGAAGACTACACAGCAGAATTCCTTCTGGAGAAAAGGGAACTTTGGGAACATCTAGTTCCATTTACTTTTGCACAGATTGACAAACCATGGCACAAGGTTGTTGCTCATGGGATTCCACTACTAGACTTTGACAATCCAGAGGGTATGGAGTTGGTCAAAGATGAGATCTTGACCTTCAACAAGGGTCTCAAACCAATTGGAACACCGTACTGGCTATCAAGCAGAGAGAATAGGACTATCAAACGGGCTGGATCAGTGGCAATAGCCTTTGCAACTGAAGAGGAGGCCAACAGAGCAATCAGAAATCGACTCTATATTGCTGGAATCAGTGTCAGAGTTGAGAAATTTTACAGTGTGGCTCCATCAACCCAGTGTAACAAATGCAAAGCTTTGGTCACCTTGACAGCTATTGCAGAAAATCAGCAGTCTGTGGTCTATGTGGAGAAAATCATAGCACTCAGCAACACTATTGTAGTGTCTGCAGGACAAGGGGACTTAGCTGCTCACATCTAGCCCCAAAATGCGCCAATTGTTCAGGCTCTCATCAGGCCAACTCCAAATCCTGCGAGGTTTATCTTGCAGCCAAAAATAAACTTGATCAGGAGGAATTGTAATGTCAGACACACCTGATATGCGCGTCCTTCAAATCAACCTGAATAAAAACCAATATGCAACTGAAAATGCTCTACAGCTGGCTGTGGAGCTCAAAATTGATATCATAGCAGTCCAGGAGCCATGGCTGATACCCAGACAGCCTAGGAGCCAGGACTACACTAACACCAGATCCGTCTATCACAGTGGATTTGAACAGATATTTCCCAAGTTTTTGACTCAATTTAGACCGAGGACAATGGTCTATGTTGCTAGGAGACTTGGGAACAAAATTAAGCTTGCTAAGCAGTCACCACAGGATCCAGACATCCAGGTCCTAGAAATGACTGATGGAGTAGGCAGTATAAAAATTATTAACATTTATAACCAAGATGATCAGGCAGGTCAGAGGGGTAAAACCATTGAAGCGGAATCCACCATACTTTCGAAAATCGGTATTTCATCAACTACTTCCGCCTACCATCAGTTACAGCAATACTAACTCCATATTCGGTTTTGCATTGTTTCGAGCTTTTGATTATATAGTTTTCGACATTCACATCCACCAATTGGAACATTTTTCGACCAAAACCCAATTTCTCGACACTCTGGCCCACCTTTTTTCACCAATTCATCCACAACTCCTGCCCACAATCAGCTACGACAATATAAATTGAATATTCTGTTTCGCATCGTCTGTAGCTCTCGATTGATATTTATTTCGACATCTGCATCCTCATATTACAACATTTTCGACCAAAACGCCATTTTCGACCCTCTGGACGAAAATTTTTCACCCCAGCCTTGCCAAGGCTCGACGCGTGACGCGTCGACGCGTTCCTGACGCGCAATCAGGTGACTTCGCACAAAGTCACGTATTATCCTATATATTTCATTTATATTTATTTTTTGAAAAAAAAAAAAAAAAAAAATCAATTATTAAAAAAAGAAACTTTGAAAAAGCAATTTTAAAAAAAAAAAATAATAATAACAAAAAAAATATAAAAAAGGCAATTTTTTTACAAAAAGCAATTTAAAATTAAAATTGATATTAAAATATTCAAAATATAATCTAAAAATTTCACTTAATATGGCTAAAATGGGTCCCAAATCACCATCCTCACCAATGGAATTGCCCTCTTCACCACCAACACAGAAATCTTTTAATCTAAAACATGTTGCAAGGCTTTCTGATTCAATATGGTGCTCAAAAAGGGCAACAAAAGAAAAGTCACCCATCTCAACTAATAATATATTTACAAAAATAGCTGAAGAAGACTCACTGAGCAGTGATCCTATAACTGCACAGAATTTTGAGCCTAAAAACACCAACAATAATTTCCACCAAGAAAATCATATAAAGAAAGTCACCAGACTCAATTCTTCCAACCATCAACTCCAGAAAAGTAATTCAGATTACAGAGCCAGAGATAACCAAGCAACACACCTTTCTGTCTGCCATTCAAGAATCTCGAAATTTACTTGTCAAAGCATACAGCTTGACAGAAAATATAGAGAAGAAAGATGCTGTTCTAGATCTTGTTGAAGTCTTCAGAAATTACATTGAGGATGGTCGAGTCAGACCAAATACTATTAATAAACCTACAGCATCACCAAGTGAGTTATTATCAACAAATGAGGTACAGCTGTACCAGCACCTACTGTACCCTCATATGCTCAAATGCTGAGGAGAAATGTACCAATTCCACCACCATCAACTGCACAGCATTCAGCAAATGGAATGAAAATCTTACATAAATTGACAAACCATGTAGCTCCAGTTGTCTGCCACTGAAACTATCTTACAAGAGAGTTTACCAAAATCTTCACCTGACCATATCACAACTGCACTGCCAAGAGAGAATGTGGTTACATTAGTCACAAAGCACGGGGAAAAATTGCCCTCATATGATGCCTTCTCTATCAGAGAGAGGATTAATAAAATTCTGGGGAAGCGTGCCATTTCAAGAGTACATACCTCAGTGAAAGGCAACCTGGTTTTGACATGCATGGACTCACCTCCAAGTGAACTACTTTTAGATCAGGAAAAATGGGAGCCTGTGTTTGCAGGATGGCCCATTAATAAAGTCCAAAGAGTAAGCCATTGGCCAAAGCTAGTGGTTCATGGTGTACCAACCTCAATCCCAATTAATGCCATTAATGAAGAGATTGAGATTTTCAATGAGGGAACAAAAACCCAGGGCCAGCCCAGATGGCTAAGCAAAACTTACCAACAGAGGCTCAGAGCATCAATTACCTTCTCTGTCACATCTGAAGAGGAGAAAATGGATTTAATCAAGTCAGGAGTCCTCATTGGAGGTCTCAGATTGAAAGTGGTGTCTTTTCAGCAGTCCACCCAGAAGACTCAGTGCCAAAAGTGTCTAAGCTTTGGACACCATCAAATAGGATGTACCAAGGATCCAGTCTGTGCTATCTGCCTTGGAAAGCATATTACTACATCCCACAAATGTTCCACTTGCAGTGCCACCCAAAGCTGCATCCACCATGCAGTTCAATGTGCCAACTGTAAATCAAACACTCACTTGGCTTTCCAGAGACAAGATTGCGACTATTTCAAAGCATTGTCATGTTAGGTACACTCAAAATAGGCCAACACAATGCTGCAAGGGGTCGAGAGATCTTGCAGTCTCTTTTTGAGGTTGCACTCAAGGAGGATATAGACATTCTTTTCATTCAAGAACCATAAGTGTTCTATAATCATTATTTAGAGGCATATCAGCCTATCACTCATTCAGCTTTCAACATTATTCTACCCTTAATTTCTAATACAATTTGACCCAGGGTCATAACCTATGTCAAAAAGACTAGTCAACTCAATATCACTGCTAGATATGATATGGTTTCTGATCCTGATTATCAACTTCTGGAACTAAGACTTCCTTGTGAGGCATTCTATGTGGTACATATGTACAATGAGAAGCCAACCTCGAATGTTTTAAGCCAGCTAACACTACAGCGCTTCCTGGACCTTAATCCACAAATGGATAAGCCATTTTTATTCCTGGGAGATGTCAACCTGCACCATTCTTCATGGAATCCAGAGGTTCAGAACAACACCCTTCTTGCCAATAATTTAGTGAGATACCTGGACAGTGCTCGAGCTCAAATCATCATCAACTCGACCATGATTGAAGAGTATGGGGGAACGTTTCACAGGTCCAACTCTAGAAGAACTTCAATCATTGATCTAGCCTTTGCAGCAATATTTCTAAAATTAAAATGGGGCAACTGGAGGTATGGGGAGTCAACTGGTTCAGATCATGAGCTGATCATATTTGAATCAAAACTATCCATTTAGTCATCAGCTGAACCTATCATTAAGAACAGCCTTCCACCAAGATTTAACCTCAAGAAGGCAATCTGGCCTCAGTTTGAATTATTGATCAAGGAAGAGCAGGGAAGGTTTCAAAATCAAATGGACAAAGCTATCAAAACTAATGATACCGACCTTATAGCTTCACTAATTGAGGTAGTAATCCATAAAGCTGCCACCAAATCAATCCCTTACTCCAAGCCTTCAAGCAGATCAAAGTCATGGTGGACAGAAGAGCTCACTCAACTTCGCAAACTGTTTCACAAGCTAAGGCGGTGCCAGAAATTCTCCTCCAGTCAACAGGTAATTCAGGATACAAAATCAGCAAGGAACAAATATTTTCATCAAATTCAGTACAATAAGAGGCAACACTGGTTTGAGTTCCTTGCTTCAGCTAAAGACAAGATGATTTTCAAGGCTTACAACTACACCAGCCAAGATAGATTCCAATCAACAGACATACCAAATCTCAGATATCAACCAGTAGACAACAGTAACCAGGTATTGGTAGCCTCATCCTTTGAAGAAAAATGTGATGCTCTAGCAAACACATTATTTCCACAAGGCACCACACAACTAGCCAGTAGAAGTAATGATGATATCATCACACCAAATAATGAAATTCTAGTATTACCAGAATCAGGATGTGGAAGACTCTGGGACTGGCCAGTTTTGACCATGGAAGAGATGAAAAATGCAGCACCAAAAAAATCAACAGCTCCAGGACTGGACCAGCTTGATTGAACAATTATCAGGGCAGCTTTATCAGCCATACCACAATTCTTTTTCCAGGCCTACTCGCAGTTATTTAATTGTGGAAAACACCCAGCCCAATGGAAGCAGGCACTTGGAATAATCATACCCAAGAGAAATAAAAAGGACTACAGCTCTCCAAAAGCCTATCGGCCAATTTCTCTTCTTCCATGTCTATCCAAGCTTCTGGAGAGGATTTATGCCAATCGGATTTCATACTATGCTAACACAACCATTGACTTACTGCATCATAGCCAAATGGGAGGTTGAAAACAGAGATCAACAACTGATGCAGCCTTGCTTTTACAGAACTTTGTGGAGCAGATTAAAATTAAAAACAGAGTGGTATCTACTGTCTTCCTCGACATTCTCGGAGCATTTGATTGACTTCAGCCATTAGCATTGACAAAGGTGCTCCAGAAACTTCAGCTACTAGTAGTTTTCATTTCATGGGTCAACTCTTTTTTGACAGGTAGAACAATGCAGCTATGCTTCAATGGACAGATGAGTAGTGAATTTCAAGTCACTGGCACACCCCAAGGCAGCCCTATCTCCCCCTTGCTCTTCCTACTCTCTATAAGATATCTGTACCCATTGGAAACACCACCTAACTTTCTCCATTTGTCCTACATTGACGACCTATCAATTTCAGTGGCGTCAACATCAGTAGACAAAAATATTTGCCTATTAAAAGAAGCTACAGATAATCTAATTGAAAAAGCAAACAAGCTATCAATCACCTTTGAGATGGACAAAACCGAGCTCATCCACTTCTCCCAACATAGGAAGCCACTCACATCAACTCTTATACTACAAAATAGTGTAACTTTACATCCAAGTGAGATGGTGCAATGGTTGGGTTTCTGGTTTGATAGGAAACTATCCTTCAAAGCGCATGTAGATAAAAGGCTTCAGCTAGCCAATGGAGCCCTCAGTAGAGTGAAGCAGCTTGCCTCATCTACAAAAGGGCTTCGATTTCAAGCCCTTTGCCACCTCTATATAGCTTGTGTCACATCAGTGCTGGACTATGGCTCTGTACTCTGGCAGGGAGGAAGAGGTTCAGGAACACTAACTAATAAGTGTCATTGGCTTCGGAATCAAGCAATCATACTAATAACTGGTGCCTACCAACACAGCCCAATCAAGGCCCTCAAAGTGGAAGCAGCCATCCTGCCGACAAAAGTCAGACTGATGAAGCATGTATTTAACTATGCCCTCCAACTTCTAAGACTTCAGAATACACACCCTGTACAGCTACTGCTGTTTCAGCCATTGAAGGATGAATTGAATACACTTCCAGAACTGAACCTCGGAATATTTGACCAGTTGGATAAGCCAACAAATCAGCTTACAAGAATTGGGATGTTTCTCAAGTTATTTACTAAGTTTCAGAAGCTAGAGGAAATAAATTCAGCTTGGATGACACCATGGAACTCAGCACCTCTAGAGATTAACATATCATCTTTATCCAGGGTTTCAGCTCATGAACAACATTTAAAATTAATGCAGATAATAGATCCAGACATAGCCATAGCTTACACGGATGGATCTTTATCCAAGAGCAATGTGAGCAGCATTGGATATGTCATCTACATGCCTTTTACCCGAGAGGTAAATAGCTTCTCCTTCAATCTGGGAAGCTCCATTGGAATCACTGACACTGAAACCTACTGCATTTACAAAGCATTCCAGTTCCTTCAGAAAAAGCTGCCAAATGCAAGATACCAAATTTTTAGTGACAGCCAAGCAAGTCTTCAGAGAATTCAGGGGAAGACAAATTACCTCTCACACCAAATTCGAAACCTAGCCAAAGACTGCAACCTAACCATTTCTTGGTGTCCAGCCCATGTGGGTATTGAGGGGAATGAACTTGCAGACTCACTTGCAAAAGGAGCAGTAAAAAAGACAGCTTTAAGAAAAGACAAATTTACATCCCATTCTTTTCTAAAGCAGAAAGCAACAGAATATATTTTAGAAGCTTGGCATAATGACTGGCAAACTGAAGTTCTCAGAGAAGAGGAGGGTAGAAGGTCTAGGGGTCTTGGCAAGTTCTACAGAATCCAAGCTCAGATGCACATACCAACCTTTTCCTTACAACCATTTCACTTTCAAAACCACAGCAGGATGGTTGAATCAGTATTTTTCCAGGCAAGAGCTGGGATAGGGAATACCAGAGCTTACCTGAGTATAATTGGGAAAGTTAAAGATCAAAGCTGCAATTTTTGCAAGGCTAAACTGCAGACCACTAAACATTTAACTCTTCACTGTTCTAGATTTTTCAAGCAAAGGGAATTGGCATTTGCTGATATAAAGCCTCTTTCATTACAAATTTTATTAAGAACCAAAAGGGGGAAGGAAGCCCTTCTACAATTTTTGAAAACATCCAAGTGTATGTCAGCATACAAAGGAGATGATATAGGCTCACAAATAATGGACATATTGTAATATGGAGAAGTGGGCTAGGGCGTTAACTGGTGTGATTCTTCAATGTAAAAATAAATAGATGTTAAATTGTCATAGCTAGATAGCTGAATACAATATGATTCAAAAAAAAAAAAAAAAGTAAGCTGTTTGTGTCCCAAAGCAGCCTCTTCCTTAGGCCGTTGTGATATATCAATGGTGAGTCTAGTTTGAAGCCATGGAGGTGCCCAACTTGCATCTAGTTGTTCGAGGTTTGTATACTTAATGAATGACTGAAATAGTTGGCCAATTCTTATAATTTGTGCTCCTTCCTGGTCCAAGTATTCAAAGACACCTAGATCCACCTCAGTTGAAAAGGACAGCTCATCCTGAAGTGGGGATATCAATTTATCCTTCACTGTATGTGTTCTATGTAGTCTTAAAATTCTGAGAGCATAGTTAAATGTCTGCTTTAGCTGCCTTACTTTTGTGGGAAGAATTGCTGCCTCAACTTCCAGGGCCTTGATTGGACTATTATGATATGCTACAGTAATCATGATTAAAGCCTGATTCTGAAGCCTTTGGCACTTGGCACTCAATGCACCACAACCCCTTTTCTTAAACCAAAGCACTGAGCCATAGTCCAGGATAGGGAGGACACAAGTGAGGTAAAGCTGTCGTAATGCATGGAATGGTAGACCCCTGGTGTTTGATGCATGCTGTTTTATCTGTTTAAGTGCTCCATGTGCAAGCTGTAGGCGTTTCTCTACATGTGTCTGGAATGTTAATTTCCTGTCAAACCAAATCCCCAGCCATCTTACTACTTCTTTAGGTGCTAAAGCAGTTTGATTGCTGAGAGTCAGCTGATTGGGGAGGGGAAATTTATGGTGTGAAAAATGTATCATTTCAGTCTTTTCCATCTCAAATGTAACTGATAGTTTTCTTGCCCTTTCCATGAATCCCCCAAGTATTTGTTGAAGTTGATCAGTATTTTTCTTGATTGAGGTTGATGCAACTGAGATGGAGATGTCATCCACGTATGATAGTTGAAGGTAATTCAATTCCTGTTGTGGGGGAAAGAGGAACCTGATTGAAATCACGAAGAGAATTGGTGAAATTGGGCTGCCTTGGGGTGTCCCTGTGACAGGAAACTCCTCACTTAGCTGGCCATTGAATTGAAGTCTCATGGTTCTCCCACTCAAGAAAGTTGTTACCCATGATATAAGTGAAGTTGGAAGCTGTAATTTGTGCATGACTGATACTAGCACTTTTGGCTCTAGCCTATCAAATGCCCCTAGAATGTCAAGGAGAACTGTTGAGACTGTTCTGTGTTTGAGCCTGTTTTGTTCCACAAAATCTTGCAGAAGGAGTGTTGTGTCTATTGCAGATCTTTGTTTGCGTCCGCCCATTTGGGTCTCATGTAAGAGGTTGTTAGTAGTGTTGGCAAGGAAAGCAAGTCTGTTGGCAAATATTTTCTCCAACAGCTTGGAAAGGCATGGAATGAGAGATATTGGTTGATAAGCTTTTGGATTGCTATAGTCCTTCTTATTTCTCTTTGGAATGATTATTCCCACTGCCTGTCTCCATCTTAGGGGATGGTATCCACTGTTGAAAAGGGTAGTATAAGCCATGAAGAAAAATTTAGTTATGGCTTTGATTGCTGCCTTTGTAATAGTCCAATCAACTGGTCAAGACCTGGGGCTGTTGACTTGTTTGGAACTGCATTGATAATCTCCTCAATAGTTAAGGTTGGCCAATCCCATTCATTTGTATCAGTTTTGCAGCTGTAATGTAGATTAAAGTTGGATGAAGGGGCTGTGACATTTGGCTGATCAAATAAATTCTGGTTGATTTCTGGTGATGCAGATGTTGATGGTGATGGTCCTGGAAAGAGGGTGTGAATCAATGCCTCACATTTATCTTTGAAGCTGGTTGCACTTCTACCAAGATCATTATCAAGAGCACTGCATTTTATGGTTGGAATAATAGTTGACTGGGCTCTTTCTGGCCTGGAGTAGTTGTAGGCAGTAAAGATGGTTTTATCTTTAGCTTTTTCCAGGAATTGGATCCAATGTTCCTTCTTGTTGTATTGAATCTTGTGGAAATATTGATTCCTTGCAGCCCTAGCATCATCTGCCAAATCAAAACTTGGATATTTCTTGAAACAGCGCCTTATCCTGTGATACCTCATCCTCAACTAAGTCAACCCTGTTGTCCACCATGGTTTAGATCTGGGCGTAATTTTCATTGTTGGGATGGATATTTGTGCAGCATTCTGGACAATTTGTTGAAGTAAGCTAGCTATATGGTCATAATCATTTGCTTGGATAGCATCATCTAGAAGTGTCTGGAAGAATTCCTCAATTACTTGCAGTTCCAGGTGAAAGAGCTTCCAATCAGCCTTTTTTGTATTTAATCTTGATGGTAATGATGATACATTACTGTCTGTGAGTAGATCACTAACCTGAGGTAGCAATGCCTTGAAGGTTATTAGTTCATGATCAGAGCCAGTGGATTCCCCATATTTCCAGTCTTGCCATATTAGTTGTTTAAATCCTGCAACAAATGTTAGATCAATTATGGAAGTGCTCTTTGAATTAGCTCTATGGAAGATGCCTCCATAGTTCTCAATTACAGAGGAGCAGTTGATTAGTTGAGCATTTGTCTGTTCCAGATATTGAACCAAGGAATTGGCTAGAGGGTTAGTTGATTGAATAAGTGGGTTCCAAAGTTGATGGTGTAGGTTGAAATTGCCAAGAAGTAAGAATGGCTTGTCAATCTTGAGTTGCAAATCAAGGAAACGCTGGATGGTGTGGTGTTTGAATGAAGGTGAGAGAGGCTTCTCATTGTAGATATGAATGATATAAAAAGCCTCCCTCAGAAGATCAACTTCCAGGATTTGATAGTCTGGGTCACACACCAAGTCATATATGGGCATGACCAGGAGTTGGCTTGCCTTCTTGACATAGGTCATGACCCTTGGGCGAATAATTTGATGAGTAATTGGTGGAATTAAATGATAAGCTGAATGAGAGATTGGTTGGTATGTTTGTAAATGAGTGTTGTGGAACAAATAAGGCTCCTGAACTAATAAAATATCTGTTTCCCCTTTGATGGATACATCAAAGAGGGACTGCAGGATCTCACGACCCCTTGCAGTGTTGTGCTGGTTGAGTGAGTTGTGACTTAGCATGCCAATGCTTTGAAGAAGTCACAGTCTTGTCTTTGAAAGGCCAGATGAGTGTTTGACCTGCAGTTTGCACATTGTACAGCATGATGAACACAACTCTGGGTTGAGTTGCATGTTTTACATTTATGGTCAGGTGTCATATGTTGTCCAAGGCAAATGGCACAGACTGGTTGTCTTAGTACATGACATCTGGTAATGTCCATAGGCTAGGCATTTTCGACATTGAGTTCTCTGTGTGGCTATTTGATACTCTACTACCTTGAGATATTGACCTCCAATGAGGACCCCTGACTTTAAAAGTTGTTCCTTTTCAGCATCATTTGTGACTGAAAATGTTAGTGAAGCTTTAACTCTCTGTTGATAAGTCCGGCTCAGCCATCTTGGCTGGCCTTGAGTCTTAATTCCTTCATTGTAGATTTCTATTTCTTCATTTATTACTTGAATTAGGACACAGGTGGGAACACCATGTACCACTACTTTGGGCCAGTGGGTGACTTTCTAGGCCTTCTTAATAGGCCAATCTGCAAAGACAGAATCCCACTTTTCTTGGTCCAGGAGGAGTTCAGTTGGGGAAGAGTCCCAGCAGGTAAGGACCAAGTTTCCCTTGGTGGAGGTATGGACTCTGGAAATTGCCCTCTTTCCCAGTATTTTATTTATATTTTCCCTAACAGAGAAAGGCTGGTATGTTGGCAGTGCACTGCCTGATTTGGTGATAAGAGTCATCACATTTTCTGTGTCAGAGCTATTATTTAATTTAGCTGATATTTTAATTGATTTTTTCGGGTCAATATCATGCTTTGGAATGTCTTTTGTAGTTGGAGGTACCACTACAACTGAAGTGGTTAATGTATTTCCACAATTGTTGATTTTGTGGCTGAGAATTTTCATGCCTGGCTTAGTGGGCACTCTTTTTTCTAGTTGAACACTTGAGGTTCCTTCCCTGAGCTTTTGTGCATAAGTAGGGGCAATGGGTGTCTTTGGAATGGATCTTGTGACCACCTCTACCTCAGGTTGAACTTCTCTGATTGGTGGTGCAGTGTTGACCTTTCCCTCTTCAGTAAAGGCTCGAAAAACTTGGATGAGATCCAAGACAGCTGCTTGCTTGATCTTATCATTTGTAAGTCCATATGATTTGACCAAGAGATTGTGTGCCTCAAAAATGGCAGTTTCAATTGTATGTTTGATGGTGCAAGGTGCAGAGATCTTGACCATTTTAGTTGGCTGGGATGCCAAAAGAATTGTTGGTGAAACTCCTCGCTTTTGAGGCTGCTCAGAAAAGGGTATTTTATGAAATAAATGTTGTGCCCCCAAATCTGTAGATGTGATGGGGTCACTGCTAAATAAGTCCATTTGAGTTGTCAATTTGACAGGTCAAAGAGAGGTTAAAAGCCTTGAAGGCTTAGGTGATGCATCTTTATTCCAGATTGATGATGACAGCCTTGGGGCATTTGTCATATCAATTTCTGGTGAGGATGGTAAGCTTGGTAGGCTCCCTTGAGAGGAACAAGACTTTTGAGGCTTTTGAGCTTTTTTTGAGGATGACATAATCAGTCAGGGGTCAGAATTGAATTAAAAATACTTGAAATAATTTTTACCAATTATAAAATTGATTCTTTGGTACTTTATCACGTGACTAGTTGGTGAGGTCACCTGATCAAGCACCAAGGCTGAGTTTATTGTTTATTTTTTTTATTTTTATTTTAAAAATAAGATTTGAAATTAAAAGTGACGTGATTTTATATTGATCACCTGATTAAGCGTCGAGCCTTGGCAAGGCTGGGGTGAAAAATTTTCGTCCACAGGATGGAAAATGGCGTTTTGGTCAAAATATGTTGTAATTTGAGGAGGAAGATGTCAAAAAGAATATCAATCGAAAGCTTAAAACGATGCGAAACCGAATCTTGAATTTATATTATCATAGCTAATGGTTGGCGGAAGTTATGGACGAAATGATGTGGTGATGTGGTCCACAGGGTCGAAAATCGGGCTTTTGATCGAAAATAGTTTTAATATTGGGTCGTAGGAGCCGAAAATTAGATCAATCGAATGCTGTAAACGCTGCGAAACTGAATATTCTGTTTCCATTGTTGTATCTAATAGAGGGCGGAAGTTGTGGGCGAAAAGGCAATTTCCGAAAGTTTGTTGATGTCTGATGATATCCACTATCAAACAGAGTTTTATAAGCTTGAAAGAAAAAATTTGGGATGGCTGATATTGCTGCCTTAGTGATAATCCAATCAATCTGGTCTAGTCCTGGAGCTGAGGCCTTGCTTGGGGCTGCATTGACTAACTCTTCCATTGTTAAGGCTGGCCATTCCCACTTTTCAGTTCCACTGATGTTTGATCCAGTAAAGCTGTTAGTTGTTGGAATAGTTGTTGGTATGGTTGTTGTTGGCTGTTGATTAATGCTTGAGCTTTTAATTGTTTCCACATCAGGTGATGTAGCTGGAATTGATAATGGGAATAAGTTAATCATCAATGCATGAGATTTGTCCTTGAAACTAACTGCAATAACCTCCTCATTACTCTCCTTGGATGTAAATTTTAAAGTTGAAATGAGTGTTGATTGAGTTCTCTCTGGTCTAGAATATTGAAATGCTGTGAAAATTGATTTATCTCTAGCTGCTTCCAGAAATTTGGTCCAATGCTGCTTTTTGAGGAATTGAATCTGATGAAAGTAATGATTCCTGGCAGCTCTGGTATCCCTTTCTAATGGAGGATTTGGAAACATTTTAGAATGCCGGCGTATTCTGTGGTATCCCATCCTTAGATTAGTTAATTTTTCTGTCCACCATGGCTTTGACCTTGGAGATATTTTCAACACTGGTATTGACACTTGAGCTGCATATGAAACCACTTCTTGTAACAGGGTAGCTATCTGGTCATAATTCTTGGATTCAATAGCAAAGTCTAGTTCAGGTTGCTGATGCTTTCCCCTCTCCTGAATTTCATGGCAAAAAAGCTTCCAGTCTGCTTTTTTGACATTAAATCTTGCTGGAAAACTTGAGGTCTGATGGTTAGTGTTAGTCTCATATGACAATGACAATTGTGCTTCAAAAGTGATTAGCTCATGATCTGACCCTGTTGCCAGTCCATACCCCCAGTCATGCCATTTTATTTGTCTGAAACCTGATGTAAAGGTTAGATCAATGATTGATGTGTTTTTTGAATTTGATCTATGGAATGTCCCTCCAAACTCCTCAATCACAAATGGACAATTAAGTAGTTGGGTTTGTGTCTGTTCCAAATATTCAACCAGGTTGTTAGCTAGCAAATTGCTAGATTGGATCATTGGATTCCAAAGTTGGTGATAGAGATTGAAGTCCCCTAGAAGGAGAAAAGGCTTATCCAGATTTAATTTTAGATAAAAGAAACGTTGCACTGTATGATGAGGAAAGGATGGTGTGAGAGGATTCTCATTGTATATGTGTATGATAAAAAATGGTTCCCCTGGAAGATCAACTTCCAGGATCTGAAAATCTGGGTCTGATACCAAGTCATACCTGGGCATTAACTGGATCTGGCTTGCTTTATTAACATATGTCATGACCCTAGGGCGAAGATATTGGTGTGAAATAGGTGAAATGGCTTGATAAGCTGAATGTAAAATTGGTTGATAAGTTTGTAAATGAGTATGATGGAATACATAAGGTTCCTGAACTAAAAGAATGTCGGATTCCCCTTTGATGGAAACATCAAAGAGGGACTGCAAGATCTCGTGACCCCTTGCAGTGTTATGCTGGCTGAATTTGATGTAACTTAGCATGCCAATGCTTTGTAATAATCACAGTCTTGACGTTGGAAAACCAAATGGGTATTGGATTTGCAATTAACTCATTGCACTGCATGGTGAATGCAACTTTGTGATGCTTTGCATTTAGCACAGATATGATTAGAGGTCATGTGTTCTCCTGAGCAGATAGCACAGACAGTCTTTTTTGTACACCCTACTTGATGATGGCCAAAGTTAAGGCACTTATGACACTGAGTCTTATTTGTTGATAATTTGAAGTTTTCTACTTTTAATAAGAGTCCTCCAATGAGAACTCCTTTCTCGAGGAGCTTAGATTTTTCCCCATCATTTGCTACTGAAAAAGTGAGTGAAGCTTTGGGTCTCTGTTTGTAGGTTCGACTCAGCCATCTGGATTGGCATTGAGTCTTGATACCTTCATTAAAAATTTCTATTTCCTTGTTGATTTCCTCAATAGGAATACAAGTTGGTACATTGTGTACAACCAACATTGGCCACCTGGTAACCTTCTGGGCCTTTTGAATGGGCCAGCTTTCAAAAATTGATTCCCATTTCTCTTGATCCAAAAGGAGCTCATTTGGTGTAGAGTCCCAGCATGTGATAACCAGGTCACCTTTAACAGAAGTATGTATCCGGGATATAGCTCTTTTACCCAGGATTTTGTTGAAATTTTCTCTGATTGAGAAAGGTTCATATGATGGCAGTGTGCAGCCAGATTTGGTGACTAGTGTGATCACATTATGATGAAGAATAGATTCTGAATTAGTAGAACTAATATGTGTCTGATTTAGTATTTTATTGCTTGTTGTTGATGATCCTAGTACTTCAGCAATATTTGTTTTTGGCCTTGTGAGGACCTTCATACCCATGCTGGATTTGTGGGGTTGAGCTGAGATGGTATTTGGTGAATTTTGTCCCAGTACTTGGACATATGTGAGTGATTTAGAAATACTTGGGTTGGATGGACTTTCTGTTGGTTGAGGCTTACTTGGATTGATGCTTGTTTTTGGGTGGCCAAATTCCCTGATTCTTCCCTCTTCAGTGAAGTTGCGAAATATTTCAATCAGGTCAAGTGCAGCATCCTTCTTTTCTTTGATGTCTGTTAAATTGTATGCCTTTACAAGAAGATCTCTGGCATCAAGAATAGCTGAATCATAATTGTAAAATTTTGGTATGGCTATCTCTGCTATTGTGACAACCTTTTTTGGTTGTGTTACCACAATTGGTGATTCAGGAGACTTTCTCTTCTTTGATTTAGGGACAGTGTTTTGGATAGGCTTAGTTGACTTTGGCAGTAAATCTTCAGCAGTTATGGGATCACTGCTGAATGTATCTTCCAAAGTTGGTGTAGAAAAAATGATTGACCTTTCTGAGCAGTGCTAGCTGGCTGCAGAGCAGCATGTAGACAGCAGGGCGGAGACAAGGGTCAAAGAGGTGGTATTCAGGCTAAATGGCGTCATCCTACATTATGCATGAGATAGTTGCATAACCACTCGGCCAAAAGGCCAGACCAGAATCATAGAACACTTGATTCTGGTTATCTCCACATATATAGATTATACAGAAGGCAATCCTGACACTGGCTTAGATGGCTTGATATTCCACCTTGATTGAGAAAGTCTTTGAACATTATCAATGTTGAAGGATTTTTTGTTTGGGGGTGATGAGGCAGGAGCCTCAGGCAAAGGTGACTTTGAAGAAGGCATCATGCATTGACCTTTTATTTTATTTTTATTTTGAATAATATTCTAATATTATCAAAATTTATATGTATTTTTAATTTTATTATTTTTTTTTTTTTCGAATTTTTTGATTTAATATTGAAAAAATATGAGAATATATTCATTCATTCATTGATCTAGTTTAACGTCCTATGCGGTATCTATATACAGAACCATGAAGACGGTAAGCCGCTTTAGTTAGGGAAAAAGCTTTCAACAAACAAAACCCGATGTCCCGCCACTCTGAACCGACCCGGCTTAATGCTGAGGACGTTCCTTTCAACCGTAATTTTTTAAACTTTCCCCAGAATTCATTAACTCCCCCTTCAATCAGACTAACGTTATGAGAAATTGAAAAGAGAAGGCACCTCCTCACTCGGCGTTGGTCTTCGAAGTGCTCGAAGAGTTGGCCCCGATGGTGGTGCTGCTGTCGAGGCAATGATTGGTGCCACTGGGACTTCGACTACCTTACGTGGTCGTCCTGGCCCTCTTTTTAGTCCTTCAGCCTTCTTACTGGTGACTAAAGTAAATCCCTGATCATCAGTTGGTCCGACTGTTTGTATTGGCGCCATTGTTGGTTTTTCATTCCATATTTCCGCCGTTCTCGATAATAGCTCCATCCGAGCCTTCTCCACACTTCCCTTGTAGACCTGGTAGGTCCAACACGCTGCTTTCTGCCACGAACGGTGTTCCTTGCCGCAGTTGGCACAAGAAACCCTTTTCCTCGGACAGTCCCGAGTTTGGTGAGCGCCAGCGCACTCACCGCACCTGCCGGCCTTTCCACACGACGCCTGGGTGTGTCCCCACTGACTGCAGTTGTAACACTTCTTTGGCTGGGACCGTGGTGACCACACCTGCGCCGTGAAGAGCATGGCGTTCATCACAAGGCCGTTTCGGACCACTTCCGTTTGCATTGCCTCCAATGGGAGGCTGACCACAATTGATCCTCGATTTCGACCGTTTTTCTTCGATCGCTGGTGTTCCTTTCCGTCGTATAACCACCGTATACGACTTATGACCAAGCCTGGAATTCGTGCCTTCATGGCCCTCTCTATCTCCCTGATGATGGCGAAATTGTCGGCATCTCTGCCCCCTTCGATTCGTGTCCGCAATGGGACACCGTTGACCACGACTGGAAAATCTTGCCGTAAAATTTTGAAATCCGCTGGTTCTCGCATATTTAGCGCCGCGTCTCTCTGGGACGCCGACTGGACATACACCTCGGTATCATTGCTCCGCATTTGACGGATCGCGTATGCACCTTGAATGTGCTCTTTTGCCTTTGAAAGCAGCTCTTCTGGCTGCAATTTTTCTGCTCCATCAATTCTTATTCGAACCGCTGTTTTTGTCATTTGCGGAGCCACGACCGACGTGTAGCTCCTTTGTGGCAGCGCGCCCGAGGTCACTGCAGGAGCAGAAACACGAGCGGGATCCGCGAGGCTTTTCTTGACGACCTCCTCTAGCGCCATCATCCTCTCCTCGATAGGAGACTTCTTCTGGGACATTTCCGTCCAGGCCCTTTTGTGTGCGTTAAAGGCCTTCACAGCCACGTTCACGTCTTCCATCAATGGTAGGTCCTCCTCATCCATCTCTCCCATTACGATTAATCTAACCTGTTTTAGAAGTTTCCCTAGGATTTCAAGGTTCTTATCCTTTGGAGCTGTCTGCGCTCCGCTGCCATTGTTTGATGATGCCGTTGTCGCATTTTGCGACGCGTCGAAACCGCTGGATTTACCCACACCAGCACCCACACTGGCCATGTTGGAGCAAGGAAAGCGAAAAGATGAGAGGAGGGTAATGAAGATTTAAAAATAAAATTCACGATGTCAAATTGGCGATACAGGCAGCGTGGAATGCTGCGCAGATTTCTGGCAAAAATGATGTTTTTATGAGAATATATATTTATATATTTATATTTTTTTTTCTCAAAAATAATTGCTTTTTATTTTTTTATAGTTGCAATTTTTGAATTTCTTTTTATATGTTTGCTTTTTATAATTTTATTTTTATTTTTTTTAAAGTGGATAAAAGAAAATATATGTATAGATAAATAAATAAAGTTAACACTGGAAAAAAAACACGTGACCTTATGTTTAATCACCTGATCACGCGTCCAGAACGCGTTGACGCGTCACGCGACGAGCCTTGGCAAGGCTGGGGTGAAAAGTTTTCGTCCAGAGGGTCGAAAATGGCGTTTTGGTCGAAAAATGTTGTAATATGAGGGTGCAGATGTCGAAATAAATATTAATCGAAAGCTACAGACGATGCGAAACCAAATATTAAGTTTATATTGTCGTAGCTGATGTTGGGCAGAAGTTGTGGATGATTTGGTGAGGATTGGTGGGCCAGAGGATCGAAAAAACAGGTTTTGGTCGAAAAATGTTCCAATTAGTGGATTTGAATGTCGAAAACTATATTAATCGAAAGCTGGAGACGATGCGAAACCTAATATTGAGTCTATAGTGTTGTAGCTGACGGGTGGCAAAAGTTGGGGTCGAAAAGGCGATTTTCGAAAGATTGTGTGAGACCAGGATGGTTATGTCGTTGATCAGCACATTATCCAGAAACGGTTTTGTGTTCAAATTAAATTCCTGTTTTATATTCTTGGCCCCTCTTGTGGGAGCATTGCTTGATGACGTGAGTGATGATATGGATGCGTAGTCCCTTGTTTTCTCCCTCTCTTCTTCTGATTCCACTTTATTTTCGAGGATAGTTGTTGGCTTTTTGAACTTAGGATTTATTGCCGGAAGTAGAATACAATCATTAGTACTGCACCCTTGTCGCTCACATCTAAAACATCTGCATTCCATTTTAAGCCTGTCAATTTGGTCTGCTGTTTTCCATAAAACTCGTAGAGGCCTGCTGTTAGGTCCCAATGTTGCTTTCACCAGACAAGCAACGTCCTTTTCGTGAAAAACTCCTCCCGATGGAAGAAGAGGACAGACTCTGGCATAGCAGCCTCGTTTTTCACACCTAAAACACCTGTTTTCTTGACAAATTCCTCAATTTTTGTTGCTGATTTCCATTGCACTTTCAAATTTTTTGCTTTTGGAACTTGAAACAATTGCATTTTTCGTGATTTTAAGATTGTACGCTGTATCTCTTGTCGTATCTTTCGTCGTCGTGTCTATTGTCATATCTATTGCCGTATCTATTGTCGTATCTACCGTCTTCGTATCTTTCGTAACTGGAGATAGATGAATTATATGTCACAGTTCCAATATAGAAAGCAAATGGGCAATTGTTGTGATGTACAATATTAATGGGTGTATAAGCCAGGAGGTGTCACGTGAACAGAGTTAAGTGGGACAAGTAGGGCACAGCGTAGGATTAGCCGAAGCGCACATGCATGGTATAATGTGTACTTCACCAGCAATTGTAGACAGTAGTAGTGTACCATCTCCTTCATCACATAGATTCCATATAGACATTATATACACGTCTCAATATATATTCTGTCCCATATAATATCACGGTCCAGACTCCACGACGTCACTCATAACCTCGTAATCATAACAGCAATTGTATGATTGAAAGGTAAAGCTATAATTCATCTATGGACAGAACATCAAACTTTGAAAATCCTCAACATTTGGCCTTCTAGCTTCTAAGATACATCAAATTACTGATAACTTCAAGCGCATTCCAAATATTCAATCAGAATTTGGATCCGACTGCTGTGTGTCGAGGTATTCAAGTTTAAAGCCAGACAGGGGCTACCAACCAGAATTTGGTGGAGTCACCATCTCCCATCACCCATAACTTTTCTACAACATAGTATGTCAATTTGAAATTCACGAAATATTTGAATCCCAAATTGACAAAACTTCTCACCAATTTTGAACCAATTCCAACCAAAATTGAAGGAGATATAGCGATCCGAAGTTGAAAGGGAGCAAATTTGCGACAAATTGCGCACTTGGTCTACTTAGGTCACCGGACAATAAAAAAATTTTCATTGATCCCTGAAGAATTTCGCGTCCATTTACGCGAAGATCACGTTGTTTTACGCGTTTTTTTTGAAAAATTATTTGTGGATCACGTGACTACCATGTCACATGAGTTAGAAATAAAAATCAAAAATAAATCACCATAAATATAAATCAATTTTTAAAAAAAAAAAAGAAATAAAGGAAAAACAAATACCAAAATATATTTGTCACAATTTCAATTGATTGTCACAGGGCGGGGGTACGAAGAACGAATTAAATATTACACATGAGTTGTGCGATGAGAAGGGAAGAGACAATCTAGCTACACGAAGGTCTTTAGAGGCTCAGTTATTGCTTAATCTCAAACCACGCCAACTTCCATTCTACTACCGTGACAGTACTTCCCCCTCCACAAAGTTTGGTCTCCAAACAAATATGTTTAATTTATTTCAAAATCCTCAATTTGAGGCGTCGTAATCGTTTGGAACGGCGTAGTGAAGGCTTCGTTCTAGCTTCAAGTATCAATGGCATATCTAATCCGTGCGGGGGTCCCGGCTTGTCCGGATTCTTGACATGGAATTCTCGGAGAGCTTTTTCGCAACCCTTTAGATCAGCCTGAGGCTGCCAAGTAGCCTTGTTGTCGTACTTCCATTTTATGAGATAAGTTAGACCTGATTTCTTAATATCATCAGCATGCACATCCAATATCTTTTCAAACTCCCATTTATCCAGAATGTTTCCATCATCACCCCTCTCAGCAATCCGACCTACAACATTTCGATTTTCTAGGCTATTAATAATCGACTGGCCAGCAAGTATAGGCTCTGTCCATGGTCTTACTAACGAGGTATGAAAACTTTTATTAACATGAATGTGGTCTGGTAACTCGACAATCACTGCGCCGTTATATACCTTGAGAACTCGATAAGGTCCGTCCCATTTATCGTCCCATTTTTTCTTTGGCCGATTAGTCTTCAAGTTCTTCAAACTAATCATCACTTTGTCTCCAGGTTGATAAATTGGGGATTCTGATCTTCGAGTATTTGCATTGTTTTCATAACGGTCTCGTGATTGTCTAGTAAGAGCATGTAACTTTCCAAGTATACGGTCGAACCGCTCCGCTATTATATCGGCACGCAAGTATTCCTTTTTGATGCTCTCAGTTAAATTTGGGGGCCGAGGATCCGGAGGCTCAATTCCAAGGCGAGGATTATATCCATAATTGGCGTAAAATGGTGAAACGCCCGTGGTATCACTGGTCTGGTTGTTAGAGGCAAATTCTGCTAGGGGAAGCCAATCGACCCAATCATCCTGCGTAAAGCTTGTAAAGGCACGGAGGTATTGATTCATAGCTGAGTTTACGATTTCAGTTTGGCCATCAGTCTGGGGGTGAAATGCCGAGCTAGGTTTGAGTGCTACAGAGAGACGTTTATTTAACCTGCGCCAAAATTCAGAAACAAAAGCGGAGCCACGATCAGAAATAATAGAGTCCGGCGCGCCATGAAGCTTATATACATTTTGGACGAAGCAGTCGACGAGCTCACTTGCGTCCAGAGATGTCACAGGAATGAAATGTCGCATTTTTGAAAGTCGGTCCACAATTACTAAAATATGCAGGAATGTCCGTCCGTTTCGCTTACATGGTGGAAGATCTACTACATGATCAATAGAAATATCGGCCCACATACGAAGAGGGATTTCGAGAGGCTTCAAGAAACCTGGTGGCGAAGTGCGGGGAGTTTTCGTTCTGAAACAGAGAGCACATCCTCTCACAAAATCAGCCACAAATTGAGTCATCCGGGGCCACCAGTAAGTGCGTTGGACCAGATCTAGCGTTTTAACGCGACCAGGGTGGCCTGCGGGACCAGATGAATGAGTACGATACACAATCTCAAGACGTGTATCTTCATGGTCCGGGATAAAAATCCGATTACGGAAGTAAATTAGCCCATCAACTAATTTAAACTCAACCTTATCTTTTCGAAGTATGCGGGAAATTGGAGCCGGCCAAGACCTATTGGATAGAGATTTCAAAGAATTAATCATAGATAGGGCTGTCTGGTTAGTTTTATACGCTTGAATTATCAAGTCAGATAAAGTTAGTTCAGGAGCTAATGCAGCGATAAAATCTACATTATTATGTTCGGGAATTTTATCCTCTGAGGGCGAATTATTTACCACACTTTCCTTGATTTTACTTAATGGTATTAACGGGCGAAATCGATTCTGAAGTCGTTCATCCGAGGCATCTTTTGGCTTGAGACCTGGTAGGCGGCTTAGTGTATCTGGGAGCAATGCCTTGGATCCAGGGCGATATGTAATCTTAAAGTTATACTGTGACAGAAATTCTGACCACCGAACTTGACGTTGGTTTAATTGCTTTGCTGTCAGGAATGTTTGTAGGTTTTTATGATCTGTAATTATCTCGAATGGTTCATGCGTACTGGATAATTCAGGGCGCCATTCATCAAGGGCTTTAACTATAGCAAGCAGCTCTTTATCATAGATGTCGTAATTAGATTCGGCAGGGTTATGCTTAGAGGAGAAAAAAGCTACAGGATGGGATATATTATCGATTCCTTTCTGGATAAGGACAGCACCAGATGCCCAATTAGAAGCGTCCGTCTCTACTGTAGTGCGTTTTTCATAATCAAAATGAGCCATTGTTGGCGCCTGAGTAAACAAACTCTTGAGACTTGTGAATGCATCTAATTGATCTTTTTCCCAGACCCATGGCACATTTTTTCGTAAGAGACGGGTCAGGGGCTCGACTTCACCTGAATAATTCCTGATAAAGCGTCTATAGAAGTTCGCGAACCCTAAAAATTGCTGTAACTCCTTGACTGTAGTGGGTGCGTTCCAGGTGACTATCGCTTTAATCTTCTCAGGATCCATACTAAGTCCCTCCGTGGAGATTACTAGGCCCAGGTACTTTGTCTTTTTGGTATAAAACTCTGATTTATCAATATCAATTTGTAATCCAGCTTCACCAAGCCGCCGAATTATTTCACTGACATGTTTAGTATGTTCCTCTCGGGTCCTAGAGTATATTAGGACATCATCAAGGTACGCAGTACAGTAGTCATCAAGAGCATTATGAAGAACATGATTGATGTAATTCTGAAAGGTGGCAGGAGCGTTGCACAATCCAAATGGCGTGACGAGCATTTCATAAAGTCCGAAACGAGAAGTAAATGCAGTCATCCACTCGTGACCCTCTGCAATTCGAACGCGATTAAAAGCAGCAATTACATCAAGTTTAGTAAAGAATTTAGCGGCAGATATTGAGTCTAAGGTTTCACGAATCAAAGGAAGTGGGTATCTGTTTTTAATTGTGACCGTATTGAGGCCACGATAATCTTGGCATATGCGCACTCCACCACTAGATTTGGGTACAAGAAGAAGGGGAGCGGCAGCAGGCGAGGATGATTCGCGTATAAATCCCTTCTCTAACATTTCGTCAATCCATTTTTTTATACACTGGAGTTCACTGGGCGAGAATGGCCTATTTTTATAGAATGGGGGTTGCTTTCCAGGTAAGAGCTCAATTTTATGGTCCCAAGGACGATGTGGTGGCAGAACCTTTGCATTCTTTGGTAAAAAATGTTCAACATATTGGTGTAATTCTGAAGGGAGACGATCTTTGATATCAGTTATTGAAGGTTCCAGCTTATCTTGAAGAAATCTATCTACATCATCTTGATCTACTTTTCTTCGTAAGAGATGCGTAGACTTTTCTGTGTCATCATCATTGACAGCTTTAGTATAATGATCGGGGCAATCTTCTACAGTGACTTGGTGTAATCTTTGTGCAATTGAAGGGGGTTCGTTCTGTATATTTATCGGGGCTTCATGGGATCCAGAGAGTTGTGGGGGCGGGCATAAGGCAGATGTTGAAGTCCTCCATGGAAGACAATGACTTTGACAGAATTGTGAACCGAAATTAACGGTCATGGCATTCCAATCACAAAGGGGATTATGAAGCTGAAGCCATGGCATACCTAGGATTATTGGGTTGCTCTCACCCAGATTTGTTACATAGAGCACAATTATCTCTGAGTGCTGGCCTAGGTGCATTCGAATAGTGAAATAATCGGTAACGGTTGCTTGGGTACTACCATCAGCTAGACGAACATAACGGGGCTTGACAAGCTTCTTGGTTGAGATACTAAAGCGCTGTACAACTGCCTCGGCGTCTGCAAATGCGAAGGCTGTACAGCCACTATCTACTAAGCTAGACGTATGGAACATTAAAGGGTCACCAGTGCGCGGGTCTGAGAGTTGAGTTTGAAGCAGCATTGAATTTCTAGAGCTAGTAGAGCGTAGCTCTAGAGGCGAGTCATCTAACAACACTGCTCGGATTAATTCATCCTCTCCACCATACCAATCACACCTCTGATCGCGACTTAGATCAGAGGTTTGCCTTTTAGCTGATTCAAGTTTTCAGATGTATTTCGGCCTTGATCAGGGCTTACATGGTCAGAACTGGCATCAGATACATATCCGGAATTTTCACCAACAGCACGCAAGCGCGAATGTGCTGTTTGCTGCGGCGTTATTTGTTGGTACATGGGTGGATAGTATGACATAGGAAATTGCGGAGGCTGCGTGAAGTACTGAGGATTTACAAAATGACTGCGTGAATTAATGTTCTGAGGTCGGGAGTTCGAGCGATTCTCTATATCTTGGCAATTTTGCTTATTATAAGCTGACGTGATATTGGCACGTTTTGGCATCGGGATTGGGTCAAATTTCCGATGATGGTCTCGGGCAATGTGGCCGCTCTGACCACAGGCTAGACAAAGCCCCTGGATACGCCGACGCTGCCTTTCACTATCAGAAATCTGCAGCCGGCTAACGTCCATGGGGTCATCGTGAGGATGAGATCTGTAAGCAGCATTTCGTACATCTGGTGGATATTGCGCTGGCTCGTTGGATTTCTCATTCCTACTTTTGCCGCTTGACTGATTTATAGAATCATAGTGAGCCTCCTGAAGCTGATTGCGAGCGATATTATCACATCTAGAGACCCATCCGACAAAATCATCATCGCCCGGATTGTCTACCTGTGACCGGAGTATCTTTTTGATATCGATACCAATAAATCTACGCCATTTTTCGACTTTTTCTCGTGGACCTAACTTTGCGCGGTTAGAAAGCCTAATAAACTCAGCTTTCCATTCACCGTATGGTATAGTGCCGTTTCTCGGGCTATCTTGAGAATAATTATCCAGCGTATTTCTTGCAAGCGTTGCAGAATTAAACAGGATATATCGGCTATCAAGATCGGTCCAGAGCGCATTCTCATTCTGCCACTGCCATTGCGAGGGATCATTCAAATTAGCAGTAATAGACTTGTGGCCATCACAAACTGCATCCCAAGCATGGTCATCCATTAAGCCACATATATACAATATTTTTGAGGCTTCAGTGAGGAAACATGCAAAGTCAATAGAGATTATTCCTTGTACTTGGGTCTTAAATGTCTCGTATTTCTCTTGGCGCTGGACAGGATTTTTCTCATTGCTTGATGCCGTGAATTTATTTGGATCTTTCTGAGTTCGGCGGGCAGTTGGAGCTTGGGCAGCTATTCCTTCTCCTATGGCGCGGCTTTGGGCATTTTGGAGCAAGGCAAGTTGGAGCTGAGTTTCTGCTGCAAGTTTCTTTCCCAGAGAATCCGATAACTCAGCACGAGTACTTGATAATGTAGCTCTTTCTGTTTCAAGTTGTGCACGAAGAACATCTTTTTCATTTTCCGCAGTTACACGGGCATTACGTGCCCTAACATTCCTCGAGCGCTCTTCATTGTATGCCACCTCATTTTCACTTGCTTTCAGGCTAAGCTTCTCAAATCCGTGTTCGAACGCAAGAAGCATGGCGAAAATTGCCTTTGCATTGTCATCCAAGTTGGGATTTGGGAGTACATTCAAGATTTCTGCTAGTTTTGAGGGCGAAAATGGCCTGTTTGCAAGAGTATGAGTAAAATCGTGTTTGGTGAGAACTCCAGATAAATTTGGGAAACAAGAAGTAAAAGATTCGCTCATTCTCTGACTAAATTCGGTATTCGTGGTAGTCATCTTGGAAATTTGCAGTGGAGAGGTTATTTTTTGTTTTTAATGTAAAGCAGCAGAGGCAGAAAGTGAAAAACAAACTTGGAGATTTTGATTGCAAGCTGGGTATCGAGTAAATTTTGTGACTTTTTACTGATTCAGATATTCTTAACAAATATATTCACCGGGTCGCAAAACGGGCGGGTCTGGGCACGAAAATTCGCTGTATTATGTTGAAAGCGAAAATCTTCAGGCTGGAATATGCGACTGGGTGTAAAAAGAGATCGCACAAAATGTCACAGGGCGGGGGTACGAAGAACGAATTAAATATTACACATGAGTTGTGCGATGAGAAGGGAAGAGACAATCTAGCTACACGAAGGTCTTTAGAGGCTCAGTTATCGCTTAATCTCAAACCACGCCAACTTCCATTCTACTACCGTGACATTGATTAATGGACAAGATCAGGAGCTCACCTGACCCCTTTTCTCTCAATAACATGGAGATGAAAGCCCTCATGGGACCAGATGATATAGATAATATGTCTGAAATTTCTTATTCAGATCAAGTAGTCTACCCAGCAAAGATTAACTCAGGACCATCAAACCTACCCAAAGGAAAAGAAAAATGCACTGAACATTATGACACAGAATATAGCAAGGGACATACTTTTGATGCTGATATTGACACGCAGGGCTTTAACTTCAGTCCACAGTGTGGAGCCAAAAGGAAAACTGAATTCACCAAGTCTTTTCCTATCAAAAAGAACTCTGCCAGGGGAGTTTCCTCGCTCATTGACATAATTGATGGACCTGATGAATGTATTTCTACTGCAAGGGACCTGTTAGTTAAGGCTGCTCACCAGGCTGAATCTAGATCTCAACAGACAAAAATTTTAGACTTATTGAACATATTCAGACAATTCATTGAGAAAGATGGAAATATTCAAAGGGAGGCGTCTGTACTTGCAGCACAGTTACAGAAACTAGAGCATACAGCTCAAGTGCTCCAAAATACTGCAAGGCAACAAAAGAAACCAACTGGAATTCCAGAACCATGCACAACAGATAAAGGGCAAAATATCAAGAATCATCAACAAACTTCTAGCACGCCTGCTGAAACTGGAAATAGAGTCTCAGCTCCTCAAGTAAGCCAGCCTGTGCGTACATGGGCATCAGTGGCAGGACCCTCAAACAGTCAGAAAGAAACAAGTAATGGGTGGACAGTTGTACAACCAAAGAAAAATATAGCTCCAAAGCCAAGAAACACAAATAGACTTATCCACCTCCAAGATGCAACAATAAGACAGACATTTTCACCATTGCAGATAAGAGACCAGATAAATAGTGCATTCAGGGCACGAGGTGTACAAGGCCCAGTGGTAGCCATAGTTTTCAGGACAAGAAATGACAATATTGCAATTACAACCATTGGGGCATACACAGCAGATTTTCTACTGGATCAAGTTGACATTTGGAAGAACTATGCACCACATGTTTTAGCAATGAAAGACCAACCTTGGTTCAAAGTCATAATCCATGGGATACCCACAGAAGAATTTGGAGAAGGGGAAGACCTATCCTCAATATCTGAGGAGATATCTACCTTCAATAATGGATTACAGGTTATTGGCCAGGCATGCTGGATAACACCAGCTGAAAATCGAGCAAATCAAAAGGTAGGATCAATTGTAGTAGCCTTTGACACAGAAGCTCAGGCAAAACAGGCCACTTCCCGAAAATTGATAGTTGCTGGAAGATACCTTCCCACTGAAAAATACTTGAACTTTACTCCCACAACTCAATGTCACAGGTGCCAAGTGTTTGGTCACCAAGAAAGTAGGTGTAGATGGGAGGCCAAATGTCAATTCTGTGCTGGATCCCACAGCACCAAACAGCATGCCTGCTCTCAATGCAAAGCTGTAGGAACTAAGTGTATTCACCTGGTCCCTAAGTGTGGAAACTGCAATGGAGCTCATACTGCTGATAGCAATGAATGCCCATCTAAAATTTCCATCATGGAAAGGATAGCAGCTCGAGAAGATGAAGCTAGAAAGAATCATGAGGATTGTCTATGACAGGACACCAAAAGGTTCTCCAATGTAACTTGAACAGGAATTCACACACTACAGAAGCAATCTGACAACTAGCATTAGAATTAAAGATAGGAATTATAGCTGTCCAGGAGCCATGGATAGCAAACATGAGGCAAAGAAGTATATATGAAGGGGCTAGGTCAATCAGTCACCCCTCATTCATACAAATACATCCACAAACATTGAACTTCAACCTAAGACCCAGAGTAATGTTTTACATCTCAAGACTACTTGACATTCAACATCAAATTCTCCATGGATACCCAAGTGACCCAGATATTCTGGCAGTGAAATTTAGTAGCCCAAAAAAAAACATCAACCTAATCAATATATATAACCAAAAGAACCAAGCCTCGGAAGACAACCTCACTACAATGGAAAGACATGGACAAGACCTGAAAATATCTTTAAATTCAATCATTGTTGGGGATTTCAATGAGCACCACCCATACTGGGATCCTAACTACCCAAAGTCACCATCTGCTGATAACCTCCAAGACTGGATGGAAGATCAAGGACTCAGTGTGCTTAACAATATTGGTCAAGGGACATTCTAAAGACCACATATGGTAGTTCCATCAGTGATTGATCTCACCCTGGCAACCACTTGGTCAGAGAGATATAATCAGGACTGGCATACTATCCCCATAGGATCAGATCACCAAGGCATACTGTTTACAGTTCTCAACCAGGAAAAGGGACACCATCAGACAATTTTTATAAAAGAGAGATTTATCCCACAAAAAGCAGACTGGGAGAAGTTTGAAGCCACAACCTGCCAGATGTTCAAAGATTCTACAATTCTTGAGCAAGACAACTTAAAACAACTATCAGGAAAGGACAGTCATAGTCTTTTAATGGAAAGAGATATTCTTAAGAGCAAACTGGACATAATTGGACAAGAAATCACTGACATCATTATCAGAGCAGCTGAGAAATCAATTCCACGGAAAAAGCCAGGTGCCAAGCCAAAGCCATGGTGGAACAAAGAGCTCAAATGCTTAAGAAAGATAATGATGAAAGCACAACGCAACCATATCAAAGATCCTTCCAGTGAAAATAGATGGAGCCAATACACTGCTGCAAGGAATAAATATTTCCAAGAAATAAAAACTGCCAAAAAGAATCATTGGAATTTATTCCTGGAGAAAGAAGATCCAGGAACAATCTTCAAGGCCCTGACATACACAATGGATAGCCAATTTTCCCAGTTACCAATGATTCAAGATCAGAATGGGGTTTTAAAATCAAATTTTGAAGACAAGTGTGAGGCAATTAGAACAAAATTATTTACCCCTCCACTACAGGCTCCGGAAATAGAATGGTCTACTCATAAAGAGCTCTACTGGGAGTGGCCATGTTTGACACCACTTGAAGTTGAACAAGCTTGCTGTGATCCTTCCAAGGGAAAATCACCAGGCCCTGACCAAATATACGAAAATATAATCAGCCATGCCTACCAAGCCAATAAGGAATTATTTTTCAAGGTTTATTCAATGCTATTTAATATTGGATATCAGCCTAAGTGTTGGAGACAGGCCATAGGAATTGTGTTGAAAAAACCATCAAAGCCTGATTATTCTCAACCAAAGGCATACAGAATAATATCTCTTCTAAATTGCTTAGGCAAGACTCTTGAAAGAATGCTGGCTAAAAGGCTAAGTCATCTAGCTGAGACAACTAGCCTTCTAGATCCATCCCAAATGGGAGGAAGATTGAAGAAATCAGCAGTTGATGCTTGTCTTATGCTAGTGGACAAAGTGCAGACTGAAAAACAAGCTGGAAGAAAGACATCCACCTTCTTTATTGACATCAGGGGTGCCTTTGATCATGTAGCCAAGAATCTATTATTGGCTGTAATGAATAGATTAGGACTTCCCCTTAATCTCTTAACTTGGGTAGACTCTTTCCTCAGTGACCGACAACTCAAACTAGCCTTTGATGGGAAAGAAGAAGATTTCTCATCTGTAGAAACAGGGATCCCACAGGGTAGTCCCATATCACCAATCTTATTCCTGATCTATATCAGAGACATGTTTAGCTCTGGGTCAGGTCAATTCATATCCTATATTGATCACATTGCTCTTACAGTGTCATCAAATAGCTTTGAAAATAATTCTAAACTTTTGAAAAAAGAATATAAAAAACTACAAGAAATTGGCAAAGAAAATGCAGTCAAGTTTGATATTGAAAAAACTGAACTTATTCATTTTGCAAAAACCAAAGAGGCAAAGAAATGCCAGATGATATTTCCAAGTGGGGAAAAACTCTCAACAGGTGGAATGGTCAAATGGTTGGGGGTTTGGTTTGATCAAAACCTCTCCTTCAAATATCACATTTCAACCAAAGTAGCTCAAGCAAAGGCTGCCTTCCAGAGGATGGCCAGACTTACAAATACAGAAAGAGGTCTAAGTCATATAGCTATGAGACAGCTATACATGGCATGTGTGACAAGTATTTCTGACTATGCAAGCCCTGTCTGGTGGAGGGGACAACAGTCCTTTGCTGATAAACTTCAAGGGTTACAAAATATTGCATTAAGGAAAATATTGGGATGCTTTAAAACATCACCAATTAGACCAATGGAGGTAGAGGCATGTCTGTGCCACCAGAAATCAGATTGAATCATAGCAGAAGAAAATATGCTATGAGAACATTCAGTATTACCCCAAATCTCCATTATCTGTGATGATGAAACAAAACTTAGAAAAATATAAATATCAAGAAAGAAGCAATGCAAAAGAAAATCAAGTCAAAAGAATTAGGGAGTCTTTAAAATATAACCCTGATCTAGATGACATTGAACAAGTAGATCCCAACCTTTGGTCACCTTGGGATATACAAATACCATATGTTGTCCATATGGGAAATGGGGGCAAAGATGATGAGAAAATTTTGCACAATAAATTTCTAAGAAATGCTAGAGATAATAGTCAAATAATTTATTATACTGATGGATCAGAAACATCAGATAGTAAAGGAATTGGATTATCACTCATTGCATACCACCAGATAAGCAAAATAAAAAGGACTGAGTACTACAGTCTCTCCAAAGATACAAGTACAATATATGATGGAGAGTTGGAGGCCATTGTTAGAGCTATTGAACATGCCCAAAGACAAGATTGGGACTGTAAGTTAGTTACAATATTCTCAGACAGCCAAGCAGCTCTCAAAAGATTAGGCAATTTAAGCAGTAAGTCAGGTCAAACAAAAGTGACCGGGCTATAGAAGCTGCCTCACAACTACAAAACCATGGCATTGAGGTCCAATTAAGATGGGTGCCAGCCCATCAGGGTATTAAAGGAAACATTGAAGCAGACAAGCTAGCAAAAATTGCAGCAAATAGCAACCCAGATGAAAGCTATCCTTTGAGTCTAATACATATGGGAAACAAATTACAAGAAATAAGATGCCTAGAGTGGCAGAAAATATTGGAAAGGTATGATGAAAAAAGACAAGAGGATGAAAATCCCTATTCGTATTCTACAATTTATCCATGGAGAATACGGAAAAAACCATGGATACCAAGGGGAGTAAGAAGAGAAGTGAGCTCATCATTCTATCAACTGAAGATAGGACATGGGTACTTTAAATCATACATGAAAAGAATAGGACAATCAAGTTTGGGGGACTGCAGCTGTGGAGAGGAGCAAAATCCGAGGCATTTGCTGCTAGATTGTAGGAGGTACAGCCAGAACCGGAAAAGAATGAAGGAAAGGTTACAGGGTCAGGAACTGAGCCTAGAAATTTTGCTTCATAATAAGATTTGAATTAGTGCAACATTAGAATATTTGAGAGAGACAAAAATATCGACTAGGGGATGGTATTTGGGGGTGAAAGAAGAAGGGTTGACATGAGGAGTTGATGAATTTAGGGAAAAAATTGTAGTGAAGCTACACATCTTTTAATAGTCATAGACTCAAATAGGATGTAAATTTAAAAAAAAAAAAAAAAAAGATTCATCTATGGAGAAGTAGACTACCTGCAAGTNGATTTATCAATATCAATTTGTAATCAGCTTCACCAAGCCGCCGAATTATTTCATGACATGTTTAGTATGTTCCTCTCGGGTCCTGAGTATATTAGGACATCATCAGGTACGCAGTACAGTAGTCATCAAGAGTTATGAAGAACATGATTGATGTAATTCTGAAAGGTGGAGGAGCGTTGCACATCCAAATGGCGTGACGAGCATTCATAAAGTCCGAAACGAGAAGTAAATGCAGTCATCCACTCGTGACCCTCTGCAATTCGAACGCGATTAAAAGCAGCAATTACATCAAGTTTAAGTAAAGAATTTAGCGGCAGATATTGATCTAAGGTTTCACGAATCAAAGGAATGGGTATCTGTTTTTAATTGTGACATATTGAGGCCACGATAATCTTGGCATATGGCACTCCACTAGATTTGGGTACAAGAAGGGGAGCGGCAGCAGGCGAGGATGATTCGCGTATAAATCCTTCTCTAACATTTCGTCAATCCATTTTTTTATACACTGGAGTTCACTGGCGAGAATGGCCTATTTTTATAGAATGGGGGTTGCTTTCCAGGTAAGAGCTCAATTTTATGGTCCCAAGGACGATGTGGTGCAGAACCTTTGCATTCTTTGGTAAAAAATGTTCAACATATTGGTGTAATTCTGAAGGGAGACGATCTTTGATATCAGTTATTGAAGGTTCCAGCTTATCTTGAAGAAATCTATCTACATATCTTGATCTACTTTTCTTCGTAAGAGATACGTAGACTTTTCTGTGTCATCATCATTGACAGCTTTAGTATAATGATCGGGGCAATCTTCTACAGTGACTTGGTGTAATCTTTGTGCAATTGAAGGGGGTTCGTTCTGTATATTTATCGGGGCTTCATGGGATCCAGAGAGTTGTGGGGGCGGGCATAAGGCAGATGTTGAAGTCCTCCATGGAAGACAATGACTTTGACAGAATTGTGAACCGAAATTAACGGTCATGGCATTCCAATCACAAAGGGGATTATGAAGTGAAGCCATGGCATACCTAGGATTATTGGGTTTGCTCTCACCCAGATTTGTTACATAGAGCACAATTATCTCTGAGTGCTGGCCTAGGTGCATTCGAATAGTGAAATAATCGGTAACGGTTGCTTGGGTACTACCATCAGCTAGACGAACATAACGGGGCTTGACAAGCTTCTTGGTTGAGATACTAAAGCGCTGTACAACTGCCTCGCGTCTGCAAATGCGAAGGCTGTACAGCCACTATCTACTAAGCTAGACGTATGGAACATTAAGGGTCACCAGTGCGCGGGTCTGAGAGTTGAGTTTGAAGCAGCATTGAATTTCTAGAGCTAGTAGAGCGTAGCTCTAGAGGCGAGTCATCTAACAACACTGCTCGGATTAATTCATCCTCTCCACCATACCAATCACACTCTGATCGCGACTTAGATCAGAGGTTTGCCTTTTAGCTGATTCAAGTTTTCAGATGTATTTCGGCCTTGATCAGGGCTTACATGGTCAGAACTGGCATCAGATACATATCCGGAATTTTCACCAACAGCACGCAAGCGCGAATGTGCTGTTTGCTGCGGCGTTATTTGTTGGTACATGGGTGGATAGTATGACATAGGAAATTGCGAGGCTGCGTGAAGTACTGAGGATTTACAAAATGACTGCGTGAATTAATGTTCTGAGGTCGGGAGTTCGAGCGATTCTCTATATCTTGGCAATTTTGCTTATTATAAGCTGACGTGATATTGGCACGTTTTGGCATCGGGATTGGGTCAAATTTCCGATGATGGTCTCGGGCAATGTGGCCGCTCTGACCACAGGCTAGACAAAGCCCCTGGATACGCCGACGCTGCCTTTCACTATCAGAAATCTGCAGCCGGCTAACGTCCATGGGGTCATCGTGAGGATGAGATCTGTAAGCAGCATTTCGTACATCTGGTGGATATTGCGCTGGCTCGTTGGATTTCTCATTCCTACTTTTGCCGCTTGACTGATTTATAGAATCATAGTGAGCCTCCTGAAGCTGATTGCGAGCGATATTATCACATCTAGAGACCCATCCGACAAAATCATCATACGGATTGTCTACCTGTGACCGGAGTATCTTTTTGATATCGATACAATAAATCTACGCCATTTTTCGACTTTTTCTCGTGGACCTAACTTTGCGCGGTTAGAAAGCCTAATAAACTCAGCTTTCCATTCACCGTATGGTATAGTGCCGTTTCTCGGCTATCTTGAGAATAATTATCCAGCGTATTTCTTGCAAGCGTTGCAGAATTAAACAGGATATATCGGCTATCAAGATCGGTCCAGAGCGCATTCTCATTCTGCCACTGCCATTGCGAGGGATCATTCAAATTAGCAGTAATAGACTTGTGGCCATCACAAACTGCATCCCAAGCATGGTCATCCATTAAGCCACATATATACAATATTTTTGAGGCTTCAGTGAGGAAACATGCAAAGTCAATAGAGATTATTCCTTGTACTTGGGTCTTAAATGTCTCGTATTTCTCTTGGCGCTGGACAGGATTTTTCTCATTGCTTGATGCCGTGAATTTATTTGGATCTTTCTGAGTTCGGCGGGCAGTTGGAGCTTGGGCAGCTATTCCTTCTCCTATGGCGCGGCTTTGGGCATTTTGGAGCAAGGCAAGTTGGAGCTGAGTTTCTGCTGCAAGTTTCTTTCCCAGAGAATCCGATAACTCAGCACGAGTACTTGATAATGTAGCTCTTTCTGTTTCAAGTTGTGCACGAAGAACATCTTTTTCATTTTCCGCAGTTACACGGGCATTACGTGCCCTAACATTCCTCGAGCGCTCTTCATTGTATGCCACCTCATTTTCACTTGCTTTCAGGCTAAGCTTCTCAAATCCGTGTTAGAACGCAAGAAGCATGGCGAAAATTGCCTTTGCATTGTCATCCAAGTTGGGATTTGGGAGTACATTCAAGATTTCTGCTAGTTTTGAGGGCGAAAATGGCCTGTTTGCAAGAGTATGAGTAAAATCGTGTTTGGTGAGAACTCCAGATAAATTTGGGAAACAAGAAGTAAAAGATTCGCTCATTCTCTGACTAAATTCGGTATTCGTGGTAGTCATCTTGGAAATTTGCAGTGGAGAGGTTATTTTTGTTTTTAATGTAAAGCAGCAGAGGCAGAAAGTGAAAAACAAACTTGGAGATTTTGATTGCAAGCTGGGTATCGAGTAAATTTTGTGACTTTTTACTGATTCAGATATTCTTAACAAATATATTCACCGGGTCGCAAAACGGGCGGGTCTGGGCACGAAAATTCGCTGTATTATGTTGAAAGCGAAAATCTTCAGGCTGGAATATGCGACTGGGTGTAAAAAGAGATCGCACAAAATGTCACAGGGCGGGGGTACGAAGAACGAATTAAATATTACACATGAGTTGTGCGATGAGAAGGGAAGAGACAATCTAGCTACACGAAGGTCTTTAGAGGCTCAGTTATCGCTTAATCTCAAACCACGCCAACTTCCATTCTACTACCGTGACATTGATTAATGGACAAGATCAGGAGCTCACCTGACCCCTTTTCTCTCAATAACATGGAGATGAAAGCCCTCATGGGACCAGATGATATAGATAATATGTCTGAAATTTCTTATTCAGATCAAGTAGTCTACCCAGCAAAGATTAACTCAGGACCATCAAACCTACCCAAAGGAAAAGAAAAATGCACTGAACATTATGACACAGAATATAGCAAGGGACATACTTTGATGCTGATATTGACACGCAGGGCTTTAACTTCAGTCCACAGTGTGGAGCCAAAAGGAAAACTGAATTCACCAAGTCTTTTCCTATCAAAAAGAACTCTGCCAGGGGAGTTTCCTCGCTCATTGACATAATTGATGGACCTGATGAATGTATTTCTACTGCAAGGGACCTGTTAGTTAAGGCTGCTCACCAGGCTGAATCTAGATCTCAACAGACAAAAATTTTAGACTTATTGAACATATTCAGACAATTCATTGAGAAAGATGGAAATATTCAAAGGGAGGCGTCTGTACTTGCAGCACAGTTACAGAAACTAGAGCATACAGCTCAAGTGCTCCAAAATACTGCAAGGCAACAAAAGAAACCAACTGGAATTCCAGAACCATGCACAACAGATAAAGGGCAAAATATCAAGAATCATCAACAAACTTCTAGCACGCCTGCTGAAACTGGAAATAGAGTCTCAGCTCCTCAAGTAAGCCAGCCTGTGCGTACATGGGCATCAGTGGCAGGACCCTCAAACAGTCAGAAAGAAACAAGTAATGGGTGGACAGTTGTACAACCAAAGAAAAATATAGCTCCAAAGCCAAGAAACACAAATAGACTTATCCACCTCCAAGATGCAACAATAAGACAGACATTTTCACCATTGCAGATAAGAGACCAGATAAATAGTGCATTCAGGGCACGAGGTGTACAAGGCCCAGTGGTAGCCATAGTTTTCAGGACAAGAAATGACAATATTGCAATTACAACCATTGGGCATACACAGCAGATTTTCTACTGGATCAAGTTGACATTTGGAAGAACTATGCACCACATGTTTTAGCAATGAAAGACCAACCTTGGTTCAAAGTCATAATCCATGGGATACCCACAGAAGAATTTGGAGAAGGGGAAGACCTATCCTCAATATCTGAGGAGATATCTACCTTCAATAATGGATTACAGGTTATTGGCCAGCATGCTGGATAACACCAGCTGAAAATCGAGCAAATCAAAAGGTAGGATCAATTGTAGTAGCCTTTGAACAGAAGCTCAGGCAAAACAGGCCACTTCCCGAAAATTGATAGTTGCTGGAAGATACCTTCCCACTGAAAAATACTTGAACTTTACTCCCACAACTCAATGTCACAGGTGCCAAGTGTTTGGTCACCAAGAAAGTAGGTGTAGATGGGAGGCCAAATGTCAATTCTGTGCTGGATCCACAGCACCAAACAGCATGCCTGCTCTCAATGCAAAGCTGTAGGAACTAAGTGTATTCACCTGGTCCCTAAGTGTGGAAACTGCAATGGAGCTCATACTGCTGATAGCAATGAATGCCCACTAAAATTTCCATCATGGAAAGGATAGCAGCTCGAGAAGATGAAGCTAGAAAGAATCATGAGGATTGTCTATGACAGGACACCAAAAGGTTCTCCAATGTAACTTGAACAGGAATTCACACACTACAGAAGCAATCTGACAACTAGCATTAGAATTAAAGATAGGAATTATAGCTGTCCAGGAGCCATGGATAGCAAACATGAGGCAAAGAAGTATATATGAAGGGGCAGGTCAATCAGTCACCCCTCATTCATACAAATACATCCACAAACATTGAACTTCAACCTAAGACCCAGAGTAATGTTTTACATCTCAAGACTACTTGACATTCAACATCAAATTCTCCATGGATACCCAAGTGACCCAGATATTCTGGCAGTGAAATTTAGTAGCCCAAAAAAAACATCAACCTAATCAATATATATAACCAAAAGAACCAAGCCTCGGAAGACAACCTCACTACAATGGAAAGACATGGACAAGACCTGAAAATCTTTAAATTCAATCATTGTTGGGGATTTCAATGAGCACCACCCATACTGGGATCCTAACTACCCAAAGTCACCATCTGCTGATAACCTCCAAGACTGGATGGAAGATCAAGGACTCAGTGTGCTTAACAATATTGGTCAAGGGACATTCTAAGACCACATATGGTAGTTCCATCAGTGATTGATCTCACCCTGGCAACCACTTGGTCAGAGAGATATTCAGGACTGGCAGACTATCCCCATAGGATCAGATCACCAAGGCATACTGTTTACAGTTCTCAACCAGGAAAAGGGACACCATCAGACAATTTTTAAAAAGAGAGATTTATCCCACAAAAAGCAGACTGGGAGAAGTTTGAAGCCACAACCTGCCAGATGTTAAAGATTCTACAATCTTGAGCAAGACAACTTAAAACAACTATCAGGAAAGGACAGTCATAGTCTTTTAATGGAAAGAGATATTCTTAAGAGCAAACTGGACATAATTGGACAAGAAATCACTGACATCATTATCAGAGCAGCTGAGAAATCAATTCCACGGAAAAAGCCAGGTGCCAAGCCAAAGCCATGGTGGAACAAAGAGCTCAAATGCTTAAGAAAGATAATGATGAAAGCACAACGCAACCATATCAAAGATCCTTCCAGTGAAAATAGATGGAGCCAATACACTGCTGCAAGGAATAAATATTTCCAAGAAATAAAAACTGCCAAAAAGAATCATTGGAATTTATTCCTGGAGAAAGAAGATCCAGGAACAATCTTCAAGGCCCTGACATACACAATGGATAGCCAATTTTCCCAGTTACCAATGATTCAAGATCAGAATGGGGTTTTAAAATCAAATTTTGAAGACAAGTGTGAGGCAATTAGAACAAAATTATTTACCCCTCCACTACAGGCTCCGGAAATAGAATGGTCTACTCATAAAGAGCTCTACTGGGAGTGGCCATGTTTGACACCACTTGAAGTTGAACAAGCTTGCTGTGATCCTTCCAAGGGAAAATCACCAGGCCCTGACCAAATATACGAAAATATAATCAGCCATGCCTACCAAGCCAATAAGGAATTATTTTTCAAGGTTTATTCATGCTATTTAATATTGGATATCAGCCTAAGTGTTGGAGACAGGCCATAGGAATTGTGTTGAAAAAACCATCAAAGCCTGATTATTCTCAACCAAAGGCATACAGAATAATATCTCTTCTAAATTGCTTAGGCAAGACTCTTGAAAGAATGCTGGCTAAAAGGCTAAGTCATCTAGCTGAGACAACTAGCCTTCTAGATCCATCCCAAATGGGAGGAAGATTGAAGAAATCAGCAGTTGATGCTTGTCTTATGCTAGTGGACAAAGTGCAGACTGAAAAACAAGCTGGAAGAAAGACATCCACCTCTTTATTGACATCAGGGGTGCCTTTGATCATGTAGCCAAGAATCTATTATTGGCTGTAATGAATAGATTAGGACTTCCCCTTAATCTCTTAACTTGGGTAGACTCTTTCCTCAGTGACCGACAACTCAAACTAGCCTTTGATGGGAAAGAAGAAGATTTCTCATCTGTAGAAACAGGGATCCCACAGGGTAGTCCCATATCACCAATCTTATTCCTGATCTATATCAGAGACATGTTTAGCTCTGGTCAGGTCAATTCATATCCTATATTGATCACATTGCTCTTACAGTGTCATCAAATAGCTTTGAAAATAATTCTAAACTTTTGAAAAAAGAATATAAAAAACTACAAGAAATTGGCAAAGAAAATGCAGTCAGTTTGATATTGAAAAAACTGAACTTATTCATTTTGCAAAAACCAAAGAGGCAAAGAAATGCCAGATGATATTCCAAGTGGGGAAAAACTCTCAACAGGTGGAATGGTCAAATGGTTGGGGGTTTGGTTTGATCAAAACCTCTCCTTCAAATATCACATTTCAACCAAAGTAGCTCAAGCAAAGGCTGCCTTCCAGAGGATGGCCAGACTTACAAATACAGAAAGAGGTCTAAGTCATATAGCTATGAGACAGCTATACATGGCATGTGTGACAAGTATTTCTGACTATGCAAGCCCTGTCTGGTGGAGGGGACAACAGTCCTTTGCTGATAAACTTCAAGGGTTACAAAATATTGCATTAAGGAAAATATTGGGATGCTTTAAAACATCACCAATTAGACCAATGGAGGTAGAGGCATGTCTGTGCCCACCAGAAATCAGATTGAATCATAGCAGAAGAAAATATGCTATGAGAACATTCAGTATTACCCCAAATCCTCCATTATCTGTGATGATGAAACAAAACTTAGAAAAATATAAATATCAAGAAAGAAGCAATGCAAAAGAAAATCAAGTCAAAAGAATTAGGGAGTCTTTAAAATATAACCCTGATCTAGATGACATTGAACAAGTAGATCCCAACCTTTGGTCACCTTGGGATATACAAATACCATATGTTGTCCATATGGGAAATGGGGGCAAAGATGATGAGAAAATTTTGCACAATAAATTTCTAAGAAATGCTAGAGATAATAGTCAAATAATTTATTATACTGATGGATCAGAAACATCAGATAGTAAAGGAATTGGATTATCACTCATTGCATACCACCAGATAAGCAAAATAAAAAGGACTGAGTACTACAGTCTCTCCAAAGATACAAGTACAATATATGATGGAGAGTTGGAGGCCATTGTTAGAGCTATTGAACATGCCCAAAGACAAGATTGGGACTGTAAGTTAGTTACAATATTCTCAGACAGCCAAGCAGCTCTCAAAAGATTAGGCAATTTAAGCAGTAAGTCAGGTCAAACAAAAGTGACCCGGGCTATAGAAGCTGCCTCACAACTACAAAACCATGGCATTGAGGTCCAATTAAGATGGGTGCCAGCCCATCAGGGTATTAAAGGAAACATTGAAGCAGACAAGCTAGCAAAAATTGCAGCAAATAGCAACCCAGATGAAAGCTATCCTTTGAGTCTAATACATATGGGAAACAAATTACAAGAAATAAGATGCCTAGAGTGGCAGAAAATATTGGAAAGGTATGATGAAAAAAGACAAGAGGATGAAAATCCCTATTCGTATTCTACAATTTATCCATGGAGAATACGGAAAAAACCATGGATACCAAGGGGAGTAAGAAGAGAAGTGAGCTCATCATTCTATCAACTGAAGATAGGACATGGGTACTTTAAATCATACATGAAAAGAATAGGACAATCAAGTTTGGGGGACTGCAGCTGTGGAGAGGAGCAAAATCCGAGGCATTTGCTGCTAGATTGTAGGAGGTACAGCCAGAACCGGAAAAGAATGAAGGAAAGGTTACAGGGTCAGGAACTGAGCCTAGAAATTTTGCTTCATAATAAGATTTGAATTAGTGCAACATTAGAATATTTGAGAGAGACAAAAATATCGACTAGGGGATGGTATTTGGGGGGTGAAAGAAGAAGGGTTGACATGAGGAGTTGATGAATTTAGGGAAAAAATTGTAGTGAAGCTACACATCTTTTAATAGTCATAGACTCAAATAGGATGTAAATTTAAAAAAAAAAAAAAAAAGATTCATCTATGGAGAAGTAGACTACCTGCAAGTCTCCCATGCTACTTATACACATCCAGAGGTATCTAAATATAGACTACGTTCACAGTGGCAATAATACTAGCTTTAAGTTAGTTCTGCCACACGGGTAACGCTTCTGATATCCTTGGCACTATCCTTTACGTAGTCTCAGTGGCGATTACGTATCCATTTTAGTTAGCTGAGAATCCTACAAGTGATAGAACATGAAGGTTGCCTTTGATAGCCATCAAAGGCTACAGGAATTATCGGCTCACAAGCCGTCACACCTGACATTTGTTGCATTGGGTGGTTAGTGCTATGTTGTAGAGCTTGGTTACTCTTGAACTGATTCCTGCAATGTATAGTCCGTTCCGGATAGCATATACTGCTTCTTGTTGTGTAGCAAAAGCAATCGCCACCGATCCTGCCTGTTTGATCTGTCTGTTTTCTCTAGTGGATATCCAGTGGGGCATTCCAATTGGGTTTAGTCCTTTGTTGAATGATTTTATATCTGAATTGATCATTTCCATCCCGCCGTCATTGTCAAAGTCAGCTAGAGGGATCCCATGAGCTATCACCTTGTACCATGGCTCATCTTTTTGTACAGCTGAAAATGGTATCAATTTCCCCCAGATTGGTTTCTTTTCAAGGAAAAAATCTGCTGAATATTCTTCAGCAGTTGTGATAGCTATGTTTCCATTTTGGGTTTTCAAAACTGTGTTAACTACTGGTCCCTTGATTCCATTGCTGGCAAACAATTGGTTGATTTGGTTCCTAGCATGTAATGGGGTGAAACTGGTTCTTGCCTCTGGTTCCTGCACAAGGATGACTTTTCTAATGACCTTATTTCTTTGTTGAGTTTGATGCTGGGGACGGGCTGGTTGAGGCTGGCCTTTCTTCCCTACAACTGTCCATTGTTGAGGGTCGCTTGATTGACCTATTCCCCTTGCAGCTATTGATGCCATGGAAGGTTGTTGGTATACACCACACTATCCTTCTTAAGAGAAAGAATGAGGCAACAGATAGTCATCTCTTGGAAACAAAGATGGCAATCAGAGCTATTCCGAGAAGAAGAGGGCAGAAAGGCTAAAGGACTTGGAAAGTATTACAGGATATTTGCACTAAAAGATACTCCAGACTTCGAGCTCAAACTCTACAACTATAACAAATGCAGCAGAAGGACTCAGGTTGAATACTTCAAGGCAAGGACTGGTATTGGAAATACTTTGGCTTATCTCAAAAAAATTGGAAAATCAGAAAGTGATTTGTGTGACTACTGTGGGGAAGTGAGACAGACAGTGCCACATCTCATTCTACATTGTAAAAAATTTAAAGTTGAAAGAGGAAAACATTTTGCAGGAGTAACACCACTAAGACTATCACTAATTTTTGGAACACATATTGGCAAAACAGCTCTACTTTGCTTTCTTGATTCAACAAAATGCCTTAGGGCATGCAGAAGATGAAATAGAGCAAAAATTAAAACTACTTGAGAAAAATAACATGGAGGATTTCTTTAGATATATTTTGTATGCTAGAACCGTGTCATAGCTATATAGCTGAATACACTATGAATTTAAAAAAAAAAAAAAAAAAAGGTTGTTGGTAAACTGGCTGGTTTTTTGTGCCCTGGTTGTTAGGTAATGGACCTCTGTTTATTGGATTGGGTACTACTGGTGTTACAACTTTATTAAGAGCTCTTGCTTTGGTTTCAATTTTTCTTGCTGCAGTTTCGAGATTTGCTACCTGTGATGCTATGATAGTTGTAGACTTGCTCAAATTTCCTTTTTCTGTATATTCCCTGACCACTTCAAGAAGATCTAGGAGTCGAGACTGTTCTGTTTGGTCATTTGTTAGATTATAAGCCTTGACTATCAGGTGCCTAGCTTGAAGTAGTACTGATTTTGTTGTTTCCACCCCTTGGTCTTTCACTGGTTGTGGTGTTGATTGCATTGATGATAATAGGGTTTCTTTTCCTTTCCCTTTGACTGAGGGGTTTGGATCTTCATAATGCTTGGTTGGTGGGTTGACATGATAATGAGTAGAAGGACCAGCAGTTGGGTCACTGCTGAACTCTATTATCTCATCAATGCTTGACAATTTAGGTTTATTTGGACTTGGGAGAAGTGGTGGGAAATCATCTTCTGATGAAAGGCTGGGGTGTAATATCACCTGGTTGCTGGTTGATTGATAATTGTTTGTATCCATATCTATAACAGGAGAAGCTGGGTTATAGGTAGATTGATGTTCAAATCCTGGTGACTGTGGCCTGTAAATTGACATTATGGGAGTTAAATCAAAATATACTTATCGATTATTTTGTGTCTATTTTTGATGGGTTTTTTATAAATTGACAGATTATTTTTTATTTATTTTTTGATTCTATCAAAAATTTATAAAGATAAATCACGTGATGATCAAGTCAAGTGACTCTAGGAAAATAATTTTTCCTGAAATGACTTGTAACACGTTTTTGACCAATGTAAATTATTTGTGTAGGGTGACCCCTTCTAACCAGTGATGCAATTCATCGCAAAATTTGTTCCTAAAATCTTTCAACCCTTATTTCTCGGTCCAAAATCGTTGAATTTTGCTGAATTTTTGCATGGAGGTAAAGGTGTATCTGAAATATTTGTGGTAAAATTTGGTATCAATAGCAGGCTGTTGAAAAATGTTGTTGATCAGAAGCTTGGGGCTTTCACCCAAATTCGGCTCCAAATCTCTGGTCAAACTTTGGCCTATGGTAACTCTTTTACCAGCCAGTCAAATTAGCTGATTAATACCTTAATCGAAAGCGCTTGACGTAATGATTCTAAATCAATGATTAATAAGATATTTGGGGTTGTGTGTAAAAAGTTTTGTCCAAACTGATGAGTATACCCAGGAAGGTGTCTTTTTTTTTTTTTTTTTTTTAATCATACTGTATTCAGCTAGCTAGCTATGACAATTTATTTAACATACATACAAAGCAAATATCACTCCCCCTTATCTCTCCCTTCCTCCATCTCCACTCTTTATTTCCAATATGTTTTGTCCTAATTATTCTCCTTTGTGTAAAGATATACACCTCCAAGTTTTTAAAAATTTTAGCAATACTTGTTTTCCTCTTTTTGTTCTGAATAAAATTGGTAAAGTGAATGCCTCTATGTTTTTTCAATTATATTTTCTTTCATTTTTAAACATTTGACAATGAAGTATCAAATGTTGCATGGTTTGTTTTTGGTCGTGGCAAAAATTGCATTTATCATCTTTGGTCTTTCCAATTTTATATAAGTATGCCCTCACATTTCCTATGCCAGTCCTTGCCTGGAAGTATGAAGATTCTGTCAACCTGCTGTGGCCCTGAGAACTAGGAGGGTGAGTTGAAAATATTGGTGTTGAAGATTGGGCTTGTATCCTATAGAACTTGCCAAGACCAGAGCTTTTTCTTCCTTCTTCCTCATGGAAAAGCTCCGAGGTCCACTCTTTAGCCCAGGCTTCTAGTATCAGCTCCTTTGCTCTCTGCTTTAAAAATGAATGGGATGTAAATTGATTCCTTCTCAGCACCTTCTTTTTGCTGGCTCCTTTGGCCAAGTTGTCAGCAAGCTCATTACCTACTATACCAACATGTCCAGGGCACCAAGAGAGTTGAATTGAGCAGCTCTCTACCTCTTGTCTTATCTGCTGTGAAATGGAATTTTCTTTTTTCTTTATTCTCAAGAGACTAGCCTGACTGTCGCTGAAGATATGATAGTTGCCTCTTGGTGATATCTTTTTGAGGTATTTGATGGCTTTGAGGATACAGAAAGTTTCTGTGTCTGTAATACCCATAGCTTGACCAAGGTTGAAGGACAAGCATTTCATTTGTCTTGTCACTGGGAGATAGACAACAAATCCTATACTGCTGCCTTTTCCTTGGGTGAAGGAGCCATCAGTGTAGACAATAGTTGTTGTTAAAGGTATCTTTTTAGAGAAGATATTGTGACTCTGAGCAGCTTGGTCCTTTGGCAATGGTGAAATATTTATTTTTAATTGGGATTGAAGCCAAGGGGGCACCCAGCTGGCATCTAAATGTTCAAGGTTAATACATCTTATGAATGACTTCAATAATTGACCTATTCTTGTCAGCTGGGTTGATTCTTTGTCTAGGTACTCAAAAACCCCAAGGTCCACCTCAGTTGTTAGAGATGACTCATCCTGGAGTGGGGAGAGCAGTTTCTACTTTACTGGGTGTGTGTATTGTAGTCTAAGAAATCGGAGTGCAAAATTGAATGCTTGCATTTGTTGTCTCACTTTTGCTGGAAGAATAGCTGCCTCGACTTCCAATGCCTTTATTGGACTATTATGGTATGCTCCAGTGATCATGATTAATGCCCGGTTTTGGAGCCTCTGGCACTTGGCACTCAATGTACCACAACCCCTTTTCCTAAACCAAAGCACTGAGCCATAGTCCAGGACAGGGAGGACACAACTGAGATAAAGCTGTCGTAAAGCATTTAATGGAAGGCCTTTAGTGTTAGAAGCAAGCTGTTTAACTCTTTTTAGTGCGCCATGTGCAGGCTGGAGTCGTTTTTCATCATGAGTTTTGAATGCCAACTTTCTTTCAAACCAGATCCCTAGCCATCTTACCACCTCTTTAGGTGCTATGGCAGTTTGATTGCTGAGAGTCAGCTGGTTGGTAAGAGTTGATCTATGGTGTGAGAAATGTATCATTTCAGTCTTTTCCATCTCAAATGTGACTGACAGTTTACTTGCCCTGTCCATTAGTCCCTTGAGGATTAGTTGCAGTTGGTCAGTATTTTTCTTTATTGAGGTGGAGGCAACTGAGATAGAAATGTCATCCATGTTTGAGAGTTGAAGGTAGTTTGCTTCTTGTTGTGGTGAAAAGAGATACCTGATGGATATTAAAAAAAGAATTGGAGAAATAGGGCTTCCATGTGGTGTTCCTGTTACTGGAAACTCCTCACTCAGCTGGCCATTGAATTGAAGCCTCATAGTCCTTCCAGTCAAGAAAGATTGTACCCATGCAATTAAACAGACTGGCAGCTGGAGCTGCCTCATGACTGATATTAAAGCTTCTGGTTGCAGCCTATCAAATGCCCCTAGACAAAAACTTTCGAATATCGCATTTTCAACCACAACTTCTGACCACCATCAGCTATAGCTATTTAAATTTGATATTCATTTTGGCATGGTCCATAGCTTTCGACTGACACACTTTTCAACATCTGCATCTACTTATCACAACATTTTTCGACCAAAATCCGATTTTTCGCCTACCAAAGTTAAATTTGTCACCATTTCATCAACAACTTCCCACCACCATTAGCTACAATAATATAATTTCAATATTCTTTTTTGCCTCATCAGGAGCTATTCAATGATATCATTTTTAAGGCCTACAAACCATTAATTCAAGATCTATTGATGAAAACTCGATTTTTCCAGCTTGAAGAAAATTTTTCGCACTAGTGCTGCCAAGCCTTGGCAAAAATCACATGATCAGTGAGTCAATCACGTGATATACAGTCTACATCCTTAAAAAAAAAATATTGAAAAAGCAAAAAATTAAAAAAAAAAACAAATTCATTATAAAAGGCAAAAATAAATAAAATATTTATAAAATATTTCTTAATAAAGTCCAAAAGAAATAACTTCAAAAACTGGCTATAGAATATTCCATTCTAAAATGCCATCTAAACCAAATACAACTCCCAGGAGCTCACCTTCCTTACCATCATCCGCAATCATGGATATGTCTGGTCTTGCAAGGCTTTCAGAGTCTGTTTGGAACACTAAATCAACTGCAAGACCTACTGAAACCATTTCTACTGTCAGACCAGTTAAACTTTCATCCAAAATTGATCTCTTTAGTAGTGACCCAATAACCTCTACAGATCTAGGGGCAAATCACCTTTTTAATAAAACACCATTTTCTGAACTCCCTCGGAAACGAGGTTTTTCACCTACCAATATCACTGCATCACAGCCATGCAAAATTGTCAAGATCTCTGCTCCCTGCACTATTAAACACACCTTTGATACTGCTATCTTTGAGGCAAGAGATCTCCTTGTTCAGGCATATGGACTCACAATGGAAAAAGCCAAACAAGAAGCTGTCTACGACATGATCCAAGTCTTCCGAATATTTATTCAAGAGGGAAAGGTGTTAATCACCAAGCCATCAGACCAAACTTTTCAACTTGATCCAAAAATAACTGAGAATATTACTGAGGCTCCACCTGCCCCAACTTATGCCCAAAAGCTTAAGGAAGGTATCCCTGAGGCTCCTATCACAAGGGCAGCAACCATCAAACCAGCCATGACAGTACTTGGGAGAAAGAACCTCATGCAAACCCCACCACAACCAGATCTAGACCTTCAACCTAAAACAACAATTACTGCCACACCAGCTATAATTAATCCTATTGAACCTACAAAATTATCTCATCCCATCACTGTTGCCTACCATGCTGACTCAGAAAATGTCATAACATTGGTCACCAAGGCTGGCTGCAGACTACCTAACTATGCCGCATTTGATATTAGGGAAAAGATTAATAAGATCCTTGGAAAAAATGCCATCTCTAGGGTCCATACTTCACCCAAAGGAAATCTTGTTCTCAGCTGCATGGACTCCACTCCAGCTGAGCTTATTACAGACCAGGAGAAATGGGAAGGAGAATTTGCTGGATGGCCTATAAAACAGGCTCAAAAAGTTGACAATTGGCCAAAGTTTGTTGTGCATGGTGTAGCTACTTGTATACCAATTAACCAACTAAACAACGAGATAGAGACATTCAACAAAGGCATCAAAACCCAAGGTGAACCAAGATGGCTGGCTAGATCACCTCAAAATATGACAAGGGCATCAGTGGCATTTTGTGTCACTAATGAGGAAGAGAAGACACGACTATTAAAGTCAGGGGCTCTGATAGGAGGCCAACTACTGAAGGTAGTTAATTTTCAACTGTCCACTCAGAAAACCCAATGCCAAAAATGACTTAAATATGGCCATCATTCTTCGACCTGTCAAAAAGCACCAATGTGTGCCATATGTCTGGGAGGACACTTTACAAGCAACCAGAAATGTGCCACTTGCAGCTCAACACAAAGCTGCGTCCACCATGCAGTCCAATGTGCTAACTGCAGATCAAATACCCATATGGCTTTCCAAAGAACAGACTGTGACTACTACAAAGCTATATCATGCTAGACACGCTGAAAATCTGCCAACATAACACTGCTAGGGGTCGAGAGATCCAGCAGTCCTTCTTTGAGGTTGCCCTCAGGGAAGAATCAAATTTGCTTTTTGTTCAGGAACCATACACATTCTACCACAACTCAACACTTTCATATATACCTACTCACCACTCAGCCTTCCAACTTATACCACCACTTCCAACTACCAACCTGAGGCCCAGGGTCCTGACCTATGTCAAAAAGTCTAGCAATCTTCAAGTATCACCTAGGTATGACATGGTCTCTGACCCTGATTTCCAGATATTAGAAGTGGAATTACCAACTGAATCATTTTATGTGATTCATATTTACAATGAAAAGCCAACATCTCACTACTCAAACCAGCTCACAGTGGAACGCTTCTTGGATCTACACTTGATACTTGATAAGCCATATCTATTGCTGGGGGATTTTAACTTGCATCACTCATACTGGAATCCAATGGTCCAGAATAATATTCCTCTGGCTAATCAATTGGTCATGTATCTAGATGAAATAGATGCCCAGCTCCTAAATAGACCATCCATTATAGAGCAGTTTGGAGGAACGTTTCACAGAGCAAATTCCAAGGCCACCTCCATCATAGATCTCACATTTCCAGTGGGATTTCGACAACTAAGATGGGTTGACTGGAAGTATGGAGAATGCACTGGATCAGATCATGAGGTGATCACTATTCAGACAGACCTGCCAACAGCAAGCCATGGATCACTCTACGCCAATAACAACAACAATAATCCACTACCAATGAAGTTCAACCTTAACAGGGCAGACTGGAGCTTGTTTAAGGACCAACTACTTCTGAGATAGTCTCAATCACAGAAACAGTTGGAAGAAGCCATTGAATGTAATGATATAGATCTCATTGCATCAACATTACAGAAGTTGTGCTTGTTGCAGCCCAGAATTCAATTCCAAAGCTAAGTATTTCTGCCAGGTCAAAACCCTGGTGGACCAAGGAGCTCACAATACTGCGACAGAGATTTCACAAACTGCGACGCCAACAGAAGCTGAGACCAGGAGCTTGGAATTGGGAACAGGCAAGGGCTGCCAGAAACAAGTATTTTCAACATATTCAGCATACTAAAAAGGAACATTGGATGAACTTTCTTGCCACTGCTAAGGAGAAGACAGTCTTAACAGCTTACAGCTACTCAAGACCTGATTTGCATCAATCTAGAGTCATCCCAACACTTGTCTACAGACCTGACCAGCAAAGCCAGAGTGTTCAAGCTATCACCTTCCCTGAGAAATGTTTGGCCTTTGCTAACACACTTTTTCCACATCCTAGGGTCGAAGATCTAGTGTCTAGCCAACAAACTTGCCATAGATATTCTGATGGACAGCCCTCCTCAAATGCAGTCACCAAGAATAAATGGGACTGGCCTGAACTAACCATTGATGAAGTACAAAATGCAATACCAATAAAGAAAACTGCACCAGGCATTGACTGCCTTGATTGGACTATTATCAGGATGGCAATGACTATCATACCTCAGTTCTTCTTTCAAGCTTACAACAGTCTATTTATCAGTGGAGAACATCCAAAGCAATGGAAAAGTGCAGTGGGTATTATTATCCCAAAGAGGAACAAAAAGGACTACAGTGCACCAAAAGCCTACAGGCCAATCTCCCTTCTTCCTTGCCTCTCCAAGTTGCTAGAGAGAATCTTTGCTAACCACCTGTCCTACATTGCTAACACAAACTCTAACTTACTGCATTCCAGCCAGCTCGGGGGTCGCAAGCAGAGATCAGCCATTGATGCCGCCCTTTTGCTACAGGAATATGTAGAACAAAATTTAAACAAACAGAAAGTTGTCTCAACAATTTTCCTTGATATTCTTGGGGCTTTTGACCACCTTCAACCTGCCAAGCTGGTCCAATTAATGCAAAGTTTACAACTATCCATATCATTGGTATCATGGGTGGAATATTTTCTGACAGGAAGGACAATGCAACTGCAATTCAATGGCCAACTTAGTTCAATCTACCCAGTGACAGGCACCCCTCAAGGCAGCCCTATCTCACCAATACTATTCTTGCTTTCAATTAGTCAACTTCTTCCATCATGAACAAGCAAAAATTATTTTCAGCTTTCCTACATGGATGTCATTTCAATATCAATCTCATCAAGATCTGTTGACAAAAACCTAAGGACCATGAAGAAACTAACTGAAGAGCTGATGAAAGAGGCCAACCAGTATTCAGTTACTTTTGAAATGGACAAGTCAGAACTTATTCATTTTAGTCATCAGAGGAAGCATGCCATGTCTCCTTCGATCCTGGAAAATAACATTATCTTAGAATCAAAGGAAGTTGTCATGTGGCTAGGAATCTGGTTTGATTGGAAATTAAACTTCAAAACCCATGTGGACAAGAGGTTACAGCTTGCCCATGGGGCCCTCAGTCGGATTCGGAACTTGGCCTCATCAACTCGAGGGCTACACTGCCATACTCTCCGTCAACTATACCTAACTTGTGTCACTTCAGTTCTCGACTATGGCTCTGTCCTTTGGCATGGTAAGAGGGGAACTGGATCACTAACAAATAAATGTCAAAGGCATCAGAATCAGGCCCTGCCAATGATCACTGGAGCTTATAGAAGAAGCCCTATAAAGGCCCTTGAGGTAGAAGCTGCTATCATGCCAGTCAATGTCAGGCACCAGAAACATCTGATCTATTATGGGCTAAGGGTTTTGAGACTTCAGAAGGACCACCTCATACAAGGACATCTGTTCTGTCCTTTGGAGGATGAATTGACAAGCACCAACCAGATTGATCTTGGCTTACTCAACTTTATTGATAAGCCAGTCACCCAACTAATGAGGATTGGATGTACATTGAAGCCCCTTGCTTCTTTCAACAAGCTGGAGGAGCAGAATACCATCTGGACACCTCCATGGCACCAAACTCAGATTCTAACCAGCATTTTTTCTGAAACAAATGAGTTCACTAAGTTGTTGCACTTACAACAACTCAAGAATATCCCAATTGAAGATGTAATAGTTTATACAGATGGCTCCCTTTCAGTCACTGGAAGCAGCATTGGCTTTGTGGTATACTTGCCAGTCAGCAGAGAGATCAAATGTTTCTCATATCACCTTGGTGACACTATGGGTATCACAGATGCTGAGACTTACTGCCTATTGAAAGCAACTCAATATGTGAAGAGACATTTTTCAACTAAGACAATATATATATTCACTGATAGCCAGGCCAGCATCCTTCGGATCCAACACAGCAGTAACCTCTTTTCGCATCAGATCAGGATGGTATGTCAAGGGTGTACCATTCATCTTCAATGGTGTCCTGCACATGTTGGTATAGAAGGAAATGAACTAGCAGACAAACTAGCCAGAAACAGAATTAAAAAACAAGCAATGAGAAGAGACAAGTTTATAACTCATTCATTTATGAAACAAAAAGCAAAAGAATTGGTACTAGAAGAATGGAAGAGAGACTGGAACCTCGAGCTTTGGCATGAGGAAGAGGGCCGGAAAGCAAAAGGATTGGGCAAGTACTACAGGATCCAGGCTCAGACTAACCAACCCAGCCTTTCATTCAAGTTATTTAAATTTCAAGATCATAGCAGGGAGACAGAGTCAGGATTTTTCCAGGCTAGGCTGGGAATTGGAAATAATCGAGTGTATCTGCACATGATAGGAAAAGTTGAAGATGACATATGCAATTTTTGTTCAAAACAAAGGCAGACTGTGCAACATTTATTGTTACATTGTCCAAAATTTAAAAACCAAAGAAAAAGATGTTTTAAGGGCATAGAACCAAAAACCTTACCTATATTATTTCGAACAAGAAGAGGAAAAGAAGCACTTCTTAAATATTTGGATACATCCAAGTGCATGGTGGCACATAAAGGGAGTTGAACTAGGATAACTAAATTGGAAATTTGAAAAGTATTTGAAAGATTGTATTTCTGAAAGGAGTTTTGGGGAACTAAATTATGTAAATAATGTGTCATAGCCAGATAGCTGAAAACACTATGATTAAAAAAAAAAAAACCCCTAGAATATCAAGGAGAACTGTTGAGACTATTCTTTGCTTGAGCCTGTTCTGCTCAACATAATCTTGCAGAAGGAGTGCTGTGTCTATCGCAGATCTTTGTTTGCGTCCGCCAATTTGGGTCACATGGAGAAGATCATTAGTAGTATTTGCAATGAAAGCAAGTCTGTTAGCAAATATTTGCTCGAGTAGCTTGGATAGGCATGGGAGAAGAGAGATTGGTCTATAGGCTTTTGGGTTGCTATAATCCTTCTTATTTCTCATTGGAATAAATATTCCCACAGCTTGCTTCCATTGAGTTGGATGATATCCACTATTAAATAGTGTTGAATATATCTGGAAAAAGATTTTAGGTATTGCTGTGATGGCTGCCTTTATTATAGGCCAATCAATCTGATCAAAGCCCAGAGCTGTTGAATTTTATTTTTTTATTTTTTTTAAATCTATTTACATCCTATATAAGTCTAAGACTATTGTAGGATGTGCACTCCATTAGCACTGCAAATTCTAATCCCTGCTACATACAAGGTTATCCAATATTTATTGTTCCAGTCTTCTGCATGTGAATATTTTGAGTGCCCTAGACTCTTGTCCCCCAAATCAATGCTGAAATCAATAAACCCCACAAACACCCTTAAATCAGAACAAAGGAAATTTTCCCATTCTTTCCCAATATCTTGAATTATTTAGTATCAATCTATTGTATCTCCAAGATACCATTTCCTAGTACATATTTTTGTCTTTTTTATGTATTCCAAGGTAGCTTCTACTCCTTTATTGGTGTGGAGGAGTAAGGGTAGTGTGAGCCTGTCTGAGCACATCTTATCCTTTAAATTATCCCTCTCTGTTCTATATCTCCTACACTCTAGTAAGAGGTGTCTTGGAGTCTGGTGTCCCCCACAGAGACATTCATCATCACTTCTTTTTCCAATTCTTTTTAAATATGATTTAAAGTATCCATGACCAAGCTTCAGTTGGAAGAAAGCAGAGCAAATCTCCTTCTTTGTTCCCCTTGGTGTCCACAATTTCTTTCTAATCTGCCATAGATATATATTAGAGTATGAAGCTGAACTTCCAGCATTCTTCATCTGAAAATCTGTCAAATTCCTTATCCACTCATCATTTTTCATTTGATTTATTAGCTTAGATATGTAAGCAAGGCTCATTGGAAAGTTGCCATCTGGAGGCTCAAGTGCAGCTTTCTTTGCTAGTTTATCAGCCTTAGCATTCCCAGGTATATCACACTGACCAGGTACCCACTCCAGAGTGACCTTGATGCCTTGATCCTTCAATATTTTTGCAGCTGCAATTGATCTTGCTACCCAGAACTGTCCTGGCTTATCTTTAGGCTGGTTAAGTCGAAGTAGTGCTGCTTGACTGTCAGAGTAAATTATAACTTTGTCTCTATATTCAGTCATTCTTCCAGCATGTTCTGGAGCTCGAGTTATGGCCTCCAATTCACCATTGAAATTGATATTTTCTAGTCCAATATTATAATGTTCAGTCCATGTTTCATAGCTTAGTTGGTCATAGGCCTTAAAGGCAATGCCAACTCCACTTGCCTCTGGGTAATAAGAAGCATCAGTATAGTAAACAATTACTGATCTCCCCAGATTCTGCTGATTTCTTTCGAGATGAATTGATGCTTCCTCCTCTTTTGAAAGATTGCCTATATGAATTTTTTTTTTTTTTTTTTTAATCATATTGTATTCAGCTAGCTAGCTATGACAATTTATTTAACAAACATAAAAAGCAAATATCACTCCCCATTATCACTCCCGTCCTCCATCTCCACTCTTTATTTCCAATATGTTTTGTCCTAATTATTCTCCTTTGTATATAGATATACACCTCGAAGTTTTCAAAATTCAAGCAATGCTTGTTTTCCTCTTTTTGTTCTGAATAAAATTGGTAAATTGATGGGCTCAATTTTTTTAAAAGATTCTTTTCTTTCATTTTTAAACACTTGACAATGAAGTATCAAATGTTGCATGGTTTGTTTTTGGTTGTGGCAAAAATTGCATTTATCATCTTTGGTCTTTCCAATTTTATATAAGTATGCCCTCACATTTCCTATGCCAGTCCTTGCCTGGAAGTATGAAGATTCTGCCAACCTGCTGTGGCCCTGAAAACTAGGAGGGTGAGTTGAAAATATTGGTGTTGAAGATTGGGCTTGTATTCTATAGAACTTGCCAAGACCAGAGCTTTTTCTTCCTTCTTCCTCATGGAAAAGCTCCGAGGTCCACTCTTTAGCCCAGGCTTCTAGTATCAGCTCCTTTGCTCTCTGCTTTAAAAATGAATGGGATGTAAATTGATTCCTTCTCAGCACCTTCTTTTTGCTGGCTCCTTTGGCCAAGTTGTCAGCAAGCTCATTACCTACTATACCAACATGTCCAGGGCACCAAGAGAGTTGAATTGAGCAGCTCCCTGCCTCTTGTCTTATCTGCTGTGAAATGGAATTTTCTTTTTTCTTTATTCTCAAGAGACTAGCCTGACTGTCGCTGAAGATATGATAGTTGCCTCTTGGTGATATCTTTTTGAGGTATTTGATGGCTTTGAGGATACAGAAAGTTTCTGTGTCTGTAATACCCATAGTTTGACCAAGGTTGAAGGACAAGCATTTCATTTGTCTTGTCACTGGGAGATAGACAACAAATTCTATACTGCTGCCTTTTCCTTGGGTGAAGGAGCCATCAGTATAGACAATTGCTGTGTTGCTAGGTATGGTATCAGTGAGAGATTTGTGACTCAGAGTAGCTTGTTCCTTTGGCAGTGGTGAGATATCAATTTTTAGGTTAGATTGAAGCCAAGGGGGTACCCAACAGGCATTCAGTTGTTTGAGGTTTTTATATGTTGTGAATGACTGCAATAGCTGGCCAATCTTAGTAAGCTGGCTCAGTTCTTTACCTAGGTACTTGAAAACCCCAAGATCCACTTCTGCTGATAGTGATAGCTCATCCTGGAGTGGGGAGAGCAATTTGTCCTTCACAGGATGTCATTTTTGTACTCTGAGAAGACGTAGTGCAAAGTTTCTTGTTTGTTTCAGTTGTCTGACTTTGGTTGGGAGGATAGCTGCTTCAACTTCCAGGGCCTTGACTGGGCTGTGATGATATGCTCCAGTGATCATGATTAATGCCTGGTTTTGGAGCCTCTGGCACTTGGCACTCAATACACTAGAGCCTATTTTTCTAATCCAAAGCACTGAGCCATAGTCCAGGACAGGGAGGACACAACTGACATAAAGCTGGCGTAAGGCATGGAATGGAAGGCCCTTTGTGTTGGAAGCAAGCTGCTTAAGCCTCTTTAGTGCACCATGTGCAAGCTGGAGTTGTTTTTCTACATGGGTCTTGAATTTCATTTTCCTATCAAACTAGTTCCCCAGCCATCTTACTGCCTCTTTTGGCTCAATAACAGTTTGATTTTCAAGTACTATTTGATTGGTAAGTGGTGTTTTGTGGTGTGAGAAATGAATCATTTCGGTCTTTTCCATTTCAAATGTGACTGTCAGTTTACTTGCCCTTTCTATTAGTGCTATTAGGGTTTGTTGTAGTTGGTCAGTGTTTTTCTTGATTGAGGTGGAGGCAACTGAGATGCAGGTGTCATCCATGTATGAGAGATGAAGATGATTCATTTCCTGTCTTGCTGGAAAAAGGAATCTAATGGATATTAAGAATAGAATTTCTCGAGGAGTGTATATGTTATTTGTCCACAGGGTACAAGTGTGAGTAAATAGGGGGTCAAGGTCTTCCACAAGGAGAGGAAGAGGGTCAGTGAACTGAGAGTCAAGGTCTTCCACAAGAAGAGATAGAGGGCACGTCGTGATCTGATACGAGTATGGGCTCGAAGTGGTCTTCACAAGGAAGAGAGGGAATATCTGGAATGAGAATAATATTGAGAAGACGTTGCGTGAAGAACGCAACTCGACTGTAGACTACGCTTTATTATATACATGCTCGTAGTTCACTGTTACGTTACCTTTCCCTACTCAGTCCTGCAAGGTTTGTTTACTACTAGTAAGCCGTCATTCTAACCCCTGTTATTATTCCGTGAAAGTAGCCCCCTGTTCAAGCGCGAGCTCCTGCGAGGCTTTGAAGCTATGTTGGGTTCTATCGGCTTTGGTTTATGAGGATATTGTTGATGAAAAATTTTAACTGCCTCAGTATCATCAAGGTTTGCAGCTGGTTCCCAAGTAGCATCATTCTCGCCTGTCCATTTGACAAAATACTGGATACCGTTGCGTTTGGTCTCTCTCGAGTCATAAATTTCTTCAACATTAAATTCTTTGTTTTGATCGACAATCACTGGCGGCGGCGGTTCTTGAATTTGGCCTGGAACTGGATCTTCTGCGGTTGGGTGAAGCAATGACACATGAAAGACTGGGTGAATTTTCGTGCTTCTCGGTAGGTCAAGTTTGTAAGCATATGCGGATATAATCTCCTTAATTCGAAATGGACCTAACTTTCTCCAGTCAAGTTTTTGGGAATTTCGAGTTGTCCTTATATTTTTTGCAGATAGAAATACCCAATCTCCAAGTTGATAGCGAGGCGCAGGGATTCTTTTTGTATTAATAGCCTGTTCCTGTTGATCTTGTGCCGATCTGATATTGGATCTCAAGAAATCATGAAGTTCCCTCATTTTAAGAGCGAAATCTTTTGCATCAAGACTTGCTGAAGATTTTGCATATGGCTTAATACTTATAGTAAATCGTGGGTGAAATCCGTAATTGCCAAAAAATGGAGAGACCTTGGTTGAGGTGGAAATTTGGTTATTAGCAGAAAATTCAGCCATTGGTAACCACTTGACCCAGTCATCTTGTTGGTATGACACATAACTACGTAGGTACTGTTCCATCACGGCATTAAATCTTTCAGTTTGTCCATCTGTTTCTGGATGGAAAGCGGTTGACATTCTTGACTGTATTCCAAGGTTTCTGCAAAGACTTTTCCAGAAGTGTGCTGTAAATTGTGTTCCACGGTCAGAAGTAATATGAGTGGGTAGTCCATGGTGTTTCCATACATGTTGTAGGTAAAGCTTGGCCACATCTTGGGAGGTAACAGTTGTGTTACAAGGTATCAGGTGTCTCAATTTCGTTAATCGATCCACTACTACCATAATCGCATCAAATCCTTGGCTACTTGGTATTCCTGTTACAAAATCCATTGATACTTCTTGCCATGGCTGTTGAGCAATTGGCAGAGGCCGAAGAACTCCAAACTTGCTATGATTGCTAGGTTTACTTCGCTGGCATACATGGCAATTGCGTACATATCTTGCTACGTAATTGCGCATTGAAGGCCAGTAATAATCTCGACTGATAAGTTCAAATGTTTTTTCCCGGCCTGGATGTCCAGCCGGTGTAGCATCGTGATAGAGCCTAAGTAACTGAAGCTTAAGTGGATCGTGATTTGGTACAAAGATGCATTCACGATACAGTAACCGACCCTCCATTATAGAGCACTCAGCAAGAGATATTTCTTTACAGTGTCGTTTATTTTGTTGAATCATATTTATTATTTGATTTGGAAATCCATCAGTTTTATATCCCTCGTCTAAGAGTCTTTTTATCAAGGCTTGATCGGGAATTTTATGCGATATAGAACCTGCAAACAGCTCTAGACATTGATCAATATCCAGGTTCTTTCTTTTTAATACAACTTGACTTTGGTGTAATAATCTATCATCCCCCTCCTCAGGGAGATCTCCCGATCTTCTTGTTAGAGCGTCTGGTTTTCCTCCTTGCTTACCTGGTCTATATTTGATTACAAAGTTGAAGCGAGAGAGGTATTCTGCCCAGCGAGCCTGTCTACGGTTAAGCTGTTTTGTGCTCATGAAATATTCCAAATTCTTATGATCAGAAATTACTTCTACTGGATGCGCAGCCCCTTCGAGTTCTGGTCTCCATTCTTCAAAGGCACGAATTATCGCGAGAAGTTCTTTGTCATATATCTCGTAGTTGCATTCGGCCGGTGTATGCTTTTTTGAAAAATATGCCACAGGTCTCAGCTTTTTGGAGCTATCGTACTGAGAAAGAATGCCAGCTGAGACGTAGTCGGATGCATCAGTTTCAACAATTATTGGTTTATCTGGGTCGAAGTGCGCCAAAATCGGCGATGTTGTAAAAGCATTCTTTAAGACTTGAAAAGCAGTTTGTTGTTCACTTCCCCAAACAAATTTTATGTCTTTGCGGGTTAGCTTTGTCAAAGGGAATGCAATATTGGAGAAGCCGTGTATAAATCGACGATAGAAGTTGGAGAAGCCTAGGAAAGCTTGCACATCTTTGATATTTTTTGGAGTAGTCCAATTTTTAACAGTCTCTAGTTTCTTTTCATCCATACTAATACCGTTAGGCTCAATTATGAGACCGAGATACTTAGTGCTTTGTGTATGGAACTCGCATTTTTCTGGGTTTAAAAATACATTATTGCGGTATAAGGCCTGCAATATCTTTTCAACATGTATTTGGTGCTGTTCCATAGAATCGCTGTATATAAGAATATCATCTAGATAGGCTGTACAAAATACATCAAGATATTCACGTAGACAATCATTGATAAAGTGTTGAAATGTTGCTGGTGCATTAGTAAGTCCGAAAGGCATCACGTTATACTCAAAATGTCCATAGCGAGTCCGAAAAGCTGTTTTCCATTCCTCCCCTTCCGCCATTCGAATCTGGTTGTAGCCTTGGCGAAGATCTAGCTTAGTGTACCATTTCGCTTTGGCGAGGCGATCGAGGGTCTCTCTAATTAAAGGTAATGGATATCTATTTTTGACTGTAATTTCATTGAGACCTCGATAGTCGACACAAAGGCGTAATGAACCATCCGATTTTTTAACAAATAAAACTGGAGCGCCAGCTGGTGAAGAACTTGCTCGAATAAATCCCTTTTCAAGGTTTTCTTTTATGTATCTATTTAATTCCGCAAGCTCTTCCCGGGACATTCCATATAAAGGACCAAAGGGGGATTTTTATGTTTCATAAGTGGTATTTTATGATCATATTGGCGTCTTTTAGGTAGATTGTTTGCTAGCTTTTTATCCATCATGCAGTAATATTTTCTGTACTGACTTGGAATTTGATCCTCTAAACACTTACTATTTTCCGAAGAAGTCATCGGTTTATCTTTAATTTCTTGCGTACTCATGAGAAAGATTTGTAAGTTTTCTTTTTGTGCGAGTCTATGGAGAGCATCTGAGCTGGACATGTGAAAACTTATCTTATGTTTTTTCCCTTGAGTTGGTATTAATTCTGGAGAATGATTGCATTCGCGCTTACAGAATTCAGAATCGAATAAAATTGTATTTTCTTTAAATCGTAATGTCGGATCATGCTTCTGAAGCCAGGGGATCCCCATTACTAGAGGATAAGAGCCTAGCTTTGTAACAAAAAATGGGACTATTTCATGGTGGGAACCAATTGTTAAAGGTAAATGGCAGATGTGCGTAACATCTCCGGAAGATATAGGTCTTCCATCGATTACATGGAGTGTACGGGGGAATTGGAGAGGGGACAGAGTAAGATTGTTATGGCGCGCGAATATTTCATCAATGAATGCAAACCCGGAACAGCCGGTATCAATCAGAGCATACGTTGAGATATGTGAGCATTTATTTTTAATTTTACAATCAGCAACTAAATGATCACCATCCAGATTATTCTCTAGAGGAGATACCGACGATTCAGAGATAGAAAACGCAAACATCGAAGGAACATGTTGGGATCCCGGACAGGGGCCATTTTTCAAATCCGGGATCATTGAAAATCCTGTTGATGCTTCGTAGTTACTTCAGGATTCTAGAATCGTGACTTCGGCGCCGATTTGCTGTAGGGCAAGAATTTGAGCTATGACCAGCCCCAGCACAATACATACAGAGGTTATTTTCTCGCCGCCATTGTTTTTCGCTTGCAGATATTTTTCGCAATCCATTTACATACATGTATCGATCCTCAACAGGAGGACGGAGGGTCATGCGAGCTTTCAGAGCAGAGAGGTCCATCGGAGCGAGACCACCTGAAACGTGCGAGGGGTGAGCTGAGTTGTGAAAATTTTGAGGGGCTATTGCAACATGATTTAAATTTTGTTCAGCTTTAAGCCCTCGAATTCGATTGTCTAGGTTCATCAACATTAATGCATATTCATCAAGACATGAAGGTCTATGAATCTGGTGAATCATAGCATTTTTTAGCTCGATCGAAAGTCCTTTATCTAAAGCATCAATCTTCGCATCTTCATTATAGTTTAGATAGCCGATTATGCGAAGAAATTCAGAGTAGTAGCTAGAAAAATCCCCTAATCCCTGCTGAAGCTTCTGGAGTTCTTGGCGCGCGGTCCCACGGGGATCCGGATCTCCGAAAGATGCTTCAAGGTATGTGATAAGAGACTGGATCGATGCGAAAGGTGCTGAGGGGTTAGCTCTAACAATGGGAACAATTTGTTGCAGAGCTCGACCTTCTAAGCGACTAATCGAATAAATTACTTTCGATGGCTCATCTTGAAATCGATCACTATTAATTCTGAGTTTCATTTGTAACTGTGTGACAAAGCCGGTAGGTTTGAACGGTCTCCATTAAACTTTTCTGGATCCGGGAACCTTTCGGAACGAAAATTTTTTGCGGGATTGGATAATGGAGTGGGAATCTGAACTGTACGAGCGACACTAAGGTCTACAGTGAGCTGATTGATTTGTTGCTCTAGATTATCAATTGATTTGTTTGCAGCCTCTAGCTGAGAGCGAGCATTAGAGACTTGACTGCGTGCGGCATCCCTTTCTGACCGATACCGATGTACCAAAGAGCCAAGCTGATTAAAAAGATTGCTTGCATCGCTGTCATACATTTGTCTAAATTCCTCGATAGAAGTGGGGGGATTCCAGGCAGGGGTGTTTGAGTTTGACATTGTTGTACAGTGCGGATGAGGACGCAACGTAATCTCGAGGAGTGTATATGTTATTTGTCCACAGGGTACAAGTGTGAGTAAATAGGGGGTCAAGGTCTTCCACAAGGAGAGGAAGAGGGTCAGTGAACTGAGAGTCAAGGTCTTCCACAAGAAGAGATAGAGGGCACGTCGTGATCTGATACGAGTATGGGCTCGAAGTGGTCTTCACAAGGAAGAGAGGGAATATCTGGAATGAGAATAATATTGAGAAGACGTTGCGTGAAGAACGCAACTCGACTGTAGACTACGCTTTATTATATACATGCTCGTAGTTCACTGTTACGTTACCTTTCCCTACTCAGTCCTGCAAGGTTTGTTTACTACTAGTAAGCCGTCATTCTAACCCCTGTTATTATTCCGTGAAAGAATTGGAGAAATTGGGCTGCCTTGTGGTGTTCCTGTGACTGGGAACGCCTCACTTAGCAGGCCATTAAATTGAAGCCTCATGGTCCTTCAAGTCAAGAAAGATTTTACCTATGAGATTAGTGAGACAGGCAGCTTGAGTGTCCTCATGACTGATAATAGAGCTTCTGGCTGTAGTCTATCAAATGCCCCATGATATCAAGGAGAACTGTTGATACAATTCTGTGTTTGAGCCTGTTCTGCTCCACAAAATCTTGTAGCAGAAGTGCTGCATCAATAGCAGATCTCTGCTTGTGTCCACCCATTTGGGTCTCATATAGTAGTCAATTAGTAGTGTTAGCAAGGTAAGCTAGCCTGTTGGCAAAGATTCTTTCCAACAGTTTTGATAGGCAGGAGAGAAGAGAAATAGGTCGATATGCTTTTGGATTGCTATAGTCCTTTTTATTCCTCTTAGGAATGATAATTCCCACTGCCTGTCTCCACATTTTTGGATGATAGCCACTATTGAATAAGCTAGTAAAAGCATCAAAAAATATATTAGGTATAGCTGTGATTGCTGCCTTAATTATGGTCCAGTCAATCTGTTCAATACCTGGTGCTGTTGATTTATTTGGTACTGCATCAATAATTTCTTCCATGGTTAAGTCAGGCCAGTTCCACTTGCTTGTGTCAGCTCCATCATAGCTAGCTAGGATGACATTTTGAGGTGCTGTTAAAAGGTGTTGCTGATGACATAGAGTCAGGCTGATAGGTTCCATTGATGCAGTTACTGATGTTGGTGTTGGTGTGGAGGATTTTGGAAAAAGAGTTTGAATTAGTGCTTTGCATTTGTCCTTAAAACTAGTAGCTACTTTGTCCTGACTATAATCCCTATTGCTGTACATCAAGTTAGGAATAAGAGTTGACTGAGTCCTTCCGGGCCTGGAGCAGTTGTAGGCAGTGAAGACAGTTTTGTCCTTAGCATTTTCAAGGAATTTGATCCAGTGCTGCTTTTTATTGTGTTGAATCATGTGAAAGTATTGATTTCTCGCAGCCCTGGCATCATCTGCTGACCCAAGATTTGGGTATTTTTTGAAGCAGCGTCTGATGATATGAAACCTCATCCTTAACTGGGTCAACTCTGTTGTCCACCATGGTTTTGATCTTGGTGTGATTTTCATTGTTGGGATGGATACATGGGCAGCATTTTTGACAATGTTTTGGAGAGCGTTAGCAATCTGGTCATGATCTTTTGAATGGATGGCATTATCAAGAAGTTGCTGGTATAATTCTTCTTTTGCTTGCAGTTCCAGATTAAAAAGCTCCCAATCTGCGTTTTTGGTATTTAATCTTCATGGTAGTGAATAGTCATTGTAGCTGGTAGAATTGAAAATTTGAGGAATCAGTGCCTTGAAGGTAATAAGTTCATGATCCGACCCAGTTGATTCTCCATAGTTCCAGTCCTGCCATCTTAATTGTTTGAACCCTGCAACAAATGTTAGGTCAATGATAGATGTATTCTTTGAATTTGCCCTATGGAAGGTGCCTCCATAGTTCTCAATTACAGAAGAGCAATTGATTAGCTGAGCATTGGTTTTCTCAAGGTAATCAACCAGGGAATTAGCTACAGTTTATTGTTTGAGCCAGTGGATTCCACAATGGGTGGTGTAAATTGAAATCCCCAATAAGTACAAAAGGTTTGTCCAGCTGCAGTTGTAAATTAAGAAATCGCTGTACAGTATAATGAGAAAATGAAGGTGTGAGAGGTTTCTCATTGTATATGTGAATTATATAAAAGGCCTCCCCTGGAAGATCAATTCCAAGATCTGATAGTCTGGTCAGACACCAAGTCATATCTGGGCATTACCTGAATCTGGCTTGCTTTCTTAACATATGTCAAAACCCTTGGCCGAAGGAATTGATGGGTAATTGGTGGAATGAGTTGATAAGCTGAATGTAATATTGGTTGGTATATTTAAATAGAATAGAATAGAATTAAATTTACGTCCCTGCTGAGTCTATGACTATGAAGGACTACTAAAACCATACAAAACGCCACCAAACTGGATTTGTTTTTAATTGTACTTCATTTTCAATATTTTCCAATGGACATTGAGGTTTTCACCCTAATATTAATAGTCTCTGTATTCCTACTCTTCCTTCACTTCAAATCTAATGCATCTACTTATGCCATGTCTCCACCATCCACCCTCTCCAAATACCACCTTCTTGTTGATATATTTGTTTTCTTTATATAATCAAGAGTTTTATCAATCCCAATCTTTGTGCTCATTAAAAGCTTAAGACTGGGTTGGTATCCATTCAAGCTCCTTTTAAGTTCAATCCTTTCATGCCTATAGTTTCTACAGCTTAGCAGAAGATGCTCAGGTGTTTCTCGTTTCCCACATGTACACCTATCACTGCCTCTCTGCCCTCGCTTGTATAGATAGGAGCTGTTATAACCATGACCAGTTTTAAGTTGAAAGAAAGCACTGGCCACTTTCCTTTCTACTCCTAACGGTAGACTAATTTTATTGTTGATTTTCCAACTGAATAACTTTCTATATGTCAGTGGATTTTGTTGCTTTTTTGGTCATTATTTTGGAGATATTCCAGCCATTGATGCTGGAAGGTCTTTTGAATTAAGTGTCTAACCATAGACAGACTAGGTTTATTGTTTCTGTGGAAATTTTCGATGCTTCCTTGGCCAGTTTATCTGCAACTTCATTACCTGGAATTCCTGAGTGGCCTGGTATCCAGTGGAGCTGAATTGAAGAAAGTTTACTATTGATGATTTGTCCAGCTTCTATTGCCCTAAGCTGACAAGCCTGTCCAGGATTATCAGAGGGTGTCTGTAGTCTGTGAAGAGCTGCTTGGTTATCACTAAAGATATGGAAGCTCAATCCTGGCTGGGAATGCCTACTTGCATACTCCATACCTAGGGTGATTGCTTCCAGTTCTCCATTGTAGACCATGGCCTCTGGTCCGATGTTAGTTTGATGGTGATGTTGAATACTGCTGCAACTCCCAGTAGCTGCAAAGCTGACTCCAACACCAGTGCTTTCTGCCATATATGAGGCATCTGTGTAAATGAATGTAGTAGAGGACCAGTCAGTTTGTTGAAGCAAAGATTGATGTATCTCTGCTGCTTCATCCTTAGGGATCCTTTCCATTTTGACTGTATAAGGGAGAGCCTGCCTCCATGGTTTGAAATGAAATTGTTTGATTTGCTCCAAGGTGTCATTCCACTAGGTTTTCAATTGATTTCTTGATCCTACCAATCTGTGTCAACTTTAGTAGCTCAATCTTGTTATTTGCTTCCAAATTGACTGGATGAAATTGAGATAGTTTGGTTAAGCGGAATGCATACTGCCTCATGTTTTTACAGAGCCTAACCCTTGGTGGTGCAAGAGCAGCTTCCACCTCCATGGGCAGAATTGGGGCTGTCTTGAATACCCCCAGTATCTTTCTTAAGGCCAGGTTCTGTATTTTCTGGAGAGATTTTGCTACATATTCTTGACCCTTCCACCAGATGACAGATCCATAATCTGCTATGCTGGTGACACAGGCAAGGTAGATTTGTCGAAGAGCAGCTGGTGACAGGCCCATCTCTGTGTTGGCAAGTCTTGCTATCCTGTAGAATGATTGTACAGCCTGAGATGATCTGACCTGGACATGTTTCTTGAATGTCAATCCAGGGTCAAACCAGATGCCAAGCCATTGCACTGATTCCACAGGTTTAACAATATTGCCATTAGTTAATTTTATTGCCAAATTTCCTGCATTTTTCTTTCTTGTGAAATGCATCAGTTCTGTCTTTGAAAGATCAAACTGGACTGCATTCTTGGTACCCAGCTCAAAGATCTGGGCTGCTTCCCTCTCAAGGATTTTGATGTTTTTCTTCAGGCTGGTTGAGGCTGTTGTCAAAGTGATGTCATCCATATAGGAGATAACTTTGACAGCATTTCTCCTGAATAATCCCTGAATATAGATAAGGAATAAAATTGGTGATACAGGACTCCCCTGAGGAATACCTGTATTTATCTCACTAAACTCCTCTCTTTCTCCATCAAATGACAGCTGTAGGCTTCGTCCCTCTAAGAAGGAACCGACCCAAGCTATAAGATTGATTGGTAATTTGAGCTTCTGCAGTATTTGCAGGAGTTGATTGCGTGCAACATGATCAAATGCCCCCTTTACATCCAAGAAGAGGGTTGATGTGACCTTGTTGAGTTGTTTATTAATTTCTACCTCATTGGTAAGAAGTAGTGCTGCATCTATGGCCGACTTCTTCAGCCGACCCCCAATCTGAGAAGGATCCAGCAAGTCTGATGTCTCTGCCAGATACCCTAGCCTCCTGGCCAATATTCTCTCCATGACCTTGCCAAGGCAATTGAGAAGAGAGATGACCCTGTATGCTTTGGGCTGGGAGTAGTCTGGTTTTGATTGCTTTTTAAGTATGATCCCAGTTGCCTGCTTCCAACATTGAGGATGATATCCCACCTTGAAAAGACTGGAATAAAGCTGGAAGAAGACATTTGGGATAGCTTGATAGGCTTTGACTATTATTTGATGATTTATACCATCTGGTCCAGGGTAGTTCCTTTGATGTTTGTTGAGCAAGCTCTTTCTAGCTCTGACCATTCCAATGTGGGCCAAGTCCAACTACCTGGCTGGTAAGTATTCCATTCCACTTCATCAGCATGGGGAGGAGATGGGAAAAGTGCATTTCAAAAGGCCTTGCACTTTCCCTCAAAAGACTCCTGTAACTGGTTGTCTGCTGACCTGATGGATTGAATACTGCTGTTTTGTCTATCCTTGGTGTAGGACATGGCCTTGAAAATGGATTGGGCATCCTCTTTTTCAAGGAATTTATTCCAATGATCCTGCTTGGCTATTTTGATTGCTGAGAAATATTTGTTCCTGCTTTCTAAATATGCATTTTTGATATTGAGATCATCTTATTGAATTTCAGCATCTTATGGTTCTCTAGTCATTTCTTTTCTCATCAACTTCAGGTCCTTATTCCACCATGGCTTTGATGTATGATGAAATGATATTATTGGCATACATGCCCTTGCAGCCTTGGTGATACAGCTGGTGAGTTCACTTGCTGCTTGGTCTAGCTGATGAAAAGTCAAATGTGAGCCTGTCCTTAGGTATTCAATTCCATCAGATTCAATGAGGGGACCAATGTCATCAAGTGCCAGGAGAACAGTGTTGTTATGTGTTATATCTTGCAAGATTTTGGCAAATTTATCCCAGTCTGCTTGGTTAATATTAAGCCTTGGTTGACATTGACTTCTGGGCTGGAGATTTGAAAGAGACTCCAGGGTGAATAGGATCCCATAATGATCAGATCCAATATCACCCATGATTTGCCAGTCCTTGATTCTATTTGCAACATTTGGTGATGCAAAAGTCAGATCAATCACTGTTGCTTTTTCCATATGCTTCCTGAAGAATGTACCTCACCAGGATTATTGATTAGCTCCACATCTTGTGCCTCACACCATTCAACCAATTTCTCTGAGGGACCAGTTGGAATTGACTCTGGCTCCCACAGGGGATGTGTGAAGGTTAAAGTCCCCAAGAAGGATGGATTTAGGGCCGGGTTGCTGATTGTACAGGTGAGCTTCAATGGTTTTACCCCTCTGACCTGCCTGATCATCTTGGTTATAAATGTTAATAATTTTTATACTGCCTACTCCATCAGTCATTTCTAGACCTGGATGTCTGGATCTGTGGTGACTCTTAGCAAGCTTAATTTTGTTCCAAGTCTCCTAGCAACATAGACCATTGTCCGGTCTAATTGAGTCAAAAACTTGGGAAATATCTGTTCAAAATCCCACTGTGATAGACGGATCTGGGTGTTAGTTCCTGGCTCCTAGGCTGTCTGGGTATCAGCCATGGCTCTGGACTGCTATGATATCAATTTGAGCTCCACAGCCAGCTGTAGAGCATTTTCAGTTGCATATTGGTTTTTATTCAGGTTGATTTGAAGGACGCGCATATCAGGTGTGTCTGACATTTACAATTCCTCCTGAT